>CM057171.1:19558573-19597141 GCA_029962745.1 Echinometra lucunter
ACTACTTACCTATTGTCAGCAATTTCCCCTGTATAGACCTGCACTGCCTAGGAATTACTATTTTTTTTTTTAGGGGCTACCGGTATTTTTTTTTTTTACAATGGGGCTACCACTGAATATATCGGGGCTACTTTTCTTATTTAAGGGGCTACTTTTTGTCGCACATCTGTAATTATTTAAAGTATCTGTTGGCATTCTTAGACTCACTATAATGCATAAAAGCACAAAACATTTATAACTGTAAACTGTATTAGATTGGGGATTTGTACTATCAAATGTTAAAAGTAACTCAAGTAATCACTGAATAATATGTTGTCAATAGATACATCATCCATGCATGACAATAAAGAAAGGCGGTGTATACAGGCACACGCGTGTGTCTTTACCTTACGGCCACACACGTGTGGTTGTATCCACAGCATCGATATGAGGATACAGCCACGCTTGTCTGAATTCCCACTTGAAGTCTGTGCCGCGACAGCTATCGCTAGTGTGCTCTGCACTGCGCTGCACAAGCAATGTGTATTCATGCGATGGTATGTGTTGCGACTTGCAAAACTTGGATCGTCACGAAGGTTTTATCTCTCGATTTCACTTATTATACAAACAACATTTTCACTTCATTCTCACCTGGTCAGCAAGCAGGTGACAATATAGTACAATATTGTTTGTATTTCAGTGAATTTCAAGAGATAAAACCTTCGTGACGATCCAAGTTTTGGGGTTTGGCAACACAGACACATCGCTTGTGCAGTGCATACGTACACACCAGCGATAGCTGTAGCGGCACAGAGTATAAGTGGGAATTCAGTTGAGTGAGGCTGTATCCTCATGTCGATGCTGTGGATACAACCACACACATGTGGCCGTAAGGTAAAGACACACGCGTGTGGCTGTATACACTGCCATAAAGAAAGGTGTTAACCATACATCAATGTTCAGGTCTGTTTCTTCTGTTTCTTTTTTCACTTTTCAGTGGTATCTCTATCTTGATCATCATGATTTTGAGAGACTTCTGGCCGTTTGGCCGAGCCAGGCTGAATAAGAAATTTGTCCATTCTTTTTCTTGCACAATGATCGACAGTGTACTCGGTCGCATTACCAGCTGTGCAGCCTAATCCTGCACGCTTATGACTGTTATGTAAGCCATGCGGTGCAACGACGAACATAACATTTTAAAAAACCGCATCGCTAATGACTATTCATACTCCGTATCCCACATTGCATTGCGCATTTATTTACAATCACTGGATTTCCGGTAGTACGGAAGGTTCGAATCATGCATCAAGAGTTCAACGAAAAGCAAAGGGCAAGCTCGTAACTCTGCTATCGCGGTAGAACGTAATTATATTAAATATTTTTTTTTTCTTGTTGGCGGTATATATTGCCTTGGGGCGTCTCTGAAATAAATACTAAATAGTTGCCCCAAAGCATTAGCCAGGTTTTGAGAATTTCAGGGGCGATTTGGGCTGTCATGAGAGCGAAATCGCCCGTCGCCATCAGGCACGACTGTGCTCCCATAGAACTTTCACTTCGGTCCCATGTGTACACGATTGTGCTGGGATCAGAGTCCCTTGAGCACGCATTTTGCACTAAAATAATCGATTCCGAACACTTGTTTAAGGACTGATTAACATTTATACAAGATATGTATGGAACGAATGTCATAAAGTCCTCTACTGATAAATTGCAATGATTATATTTGTGTTAATTAATAAATGTTTAATGATCACATTTCTTCCCGATCCCAGTGCCACGTATGCACGCACAGCACTTCCGACTGCACAACCCTGCAAACATTCCGTTTTACTTAGAAAAGGTTAACTCTAAAATGTACTAAATCCAAACCCAAAGTTTATTGACAACGAACATAATCATATCCTGATAGCCCAAATAAATTTTAAGAGCACTAAAACTGTTTAAATTGTCTCTATTTCAAGCCATCCTTGGCACTTACCATGATCACTCCCGGGGAAATCACGAAAAGGTCAAAACGGTATGAAATGACCTGGCAAAAACTTCCTTTAACAATAGACGACTACACTACGTTTGTGGGGTAGTTTACTTTCCGATGGCAATATTACTTTTCGTATTCCTGAATATTGATGAAATTTCTTTTACTTTATTATTCAATAGCATTTTTGTTTATGTACAATTGTTTTTTTTTGCAATCTTATTTTTTTCCAATAGAATAGAAATTCCCAACCCTACTACTTTACTTTAAATGTTATCCCTATTACCAATCGATCATCCTTCGCAATGAATTAATTGAAAGCAACGAACGGTAAGCACTAAATAGGTACCAATCCTGCAGACGCAAGCTCATAAATATTCTTAAATATTCATAGGATTAGGATTAGGATTAGGATTAGGGTTAGGATTAGGGTTAGAATTAGGGTTAGGGTTAGGGTTAGGGTTAGGGTTAGGGTTATGGTTAGGATTAGGGTTAGGATTAGGGTTTCAGTTTGCGTCTGCAGGATTGGTACCTATATAGTGCTTACCGCAACGAACGTAGAGTGGATTTATAGAGGGTAAGCACTATATAGGTACCAATCCTGCAGACGCAAGCTGAAACCCTAATCCTAATCCTAACCATAACCCTAACCCTAACCCTAACCCTAACCCTAACCCTAACCCTAATCCTAACCCTAATCCTAATCCTAATCCTAATCCTATGAATATTTAAGAATATTTATGACCCGGGATTTATGAGCTTGCGTCTGCAGGATTGGTGCCTATATAGTGCTTACCTTTATAGAGAGAGAGTGGCGTCACGCGTATGTACAAGCTATGGGGCGCGCGGTCAAAGGTCAAACATGGGGATCAAAATAGTTCCCTCCCAGTCTGTTGCGTCGTCTGCTAACTAAACGAACAGAACAAAAGTGCCTTGCTTCCAGCTTGCAAGACGATATTTCATTGTATCTACTTTTTACTGACAGCATGTATAAAGCTTCCCGAATGAAGGAAATGCAGTACAAAATCTCAATGTTTGATTCCGGTGAAAAAGTCGTCTGTTTTCCAGCCAGAATTATGGCATTTACTTATCATTCCCCTGCAGCTGTTCGTTACCACTATTGTTTTCAAATTCTTTTATTCATATTTCCGAATTTTGTAAGCATACACTATACTGATATGCTCAAATCCATTTCCTTATGTGTCTGATCATCCTCTCTCTCTCTCTCTCTTTCAGTTTTCTTTTTCATAAATAAGGGTTAATATAAACTCATTTGATAATCATTTTGAGCAAAATCTATTCTTGCAGACGGCAGTTCATCCCGGGGCTCGAATTTGGTGCCGATGGGGGGGGGGGGGGGGGGGGGGGGGGCTGTCGCTGAAGTCTTCATAAGCGTACCCATGTTTAATGGTCATTTTGGCAGAGAAGGGCACCCATTATTAGGGATTTTGCACCTCGGATGTATAGGCCTACTCTAAAGAATAAAAATTGCTCATTTTTAACATGTGAGGGGCATGTTAAGGGATTTCCCGACTCTCGGATGTGCACTCTAAACAATAGAATGGCTGATTTTCAAAAAGTGAGGAGCATGTTTAGGGATTTTCCGACTCGAAACTATACGCCATGTTTAGGGATTTCTTCCAAAAAAAGCGACTCATCTCAACGGCACACCCCATACCATATTAGGCCCGTGCCCCCACCCCCCCCCCCCCGGCCAGTCCATTTCCTCAATATTGGGTGTCAATTGGTTAAATTTTATATTATGAAGTAATGCTGAAATCAGTTCACTCTACCATCACTCAACCATCACTATCTTTATTTCTTCTTTATAGCATATCTTCTATAACCACTCTCCTCTTTTGCTGTCTGCAATCGTTGATTATAAGAAATTCATTTTAAAAGATTTAGCTTTGTTCCTCTCTCTCACTCTCTGTCATTCAACTCAATAAAACTCTCCACGTTTTCCCCCTTTTTCCTCTCTTTCTTTATATCTACCACTACGTCTACACTGTCTTCAGATCATCCCTTTTCTCTCTCTCTCGCATTCTGTCAGTTTCCGATTTTCTGGCCATAAATGTCCCCCTCCCCACTCCTGCATGTATTGAAAGACAGACCCCTCTCCACAAAGCATTCTTGAAGTATAACAGACTTTTAAACTAGCAGGGTTTTTTGTACATAATATGAAAGAATCATTTATTCTAGTGAAATTCAAAATGCTAAAATTTGATTCAATGTCTCTAATCATATGCATGTTAATTCTATTAACACCCCCCCCCCCCCAAAAAAAAAAATAATAATAAAGGGGGAAGGGAAACTCTTCAACCGTTGCATCAGGGTAGAAATTCCGGGGGGGCATGTCCTCACAATCGTGTACCCACAATTTGGAAGGTGGAGGCATTTTATCAAATGTAGCTTCCTCCCCCGCCCATTTTTTTTTTTTTTTTTTTTTTTTTTGGGGGGGGGGGAGATTTTTAATATTTTTTTTTTCAGTGAAGTTTCAGATACAAGGAGACACCTGTTGGAATTTCTTATGCTTCCCCCCTCACCTTTCAAGACAGATTCCATCCATGAGTGCAGTACATAGTTTGGGCAACGTTTATGAAAATTAGCTTGGATACTGCTCACATACTGACCAGTAGCAACTAATTATCAGTATAGACTGCTACTTTCTAAGTCAATTACTTAGCATAAACGATCCGATTGTATTGGTGTTCATTGCGCTTACAACATATTGGCTTCCACCTCAAAAGGGAAGTTCATCTTCAATTATTTTGTTATAGTAAAAGTTGAATGTGAGTAACATGACAGTGAAAATTGACCATCACTCTATTATAACAAGAAAGTCATAATTCATTTTCAAGTATAATGCTTGGATTTCAATACTGAAAACACTTGATTTTCCTGTACATGCCATCAAAGCAAGAATTGTTCACTTGGCTGATGAGGGCAAAAAATGAGATGAGTACATGGCCGTACGAAGAAATTTTTTTCCAGGGGGGGGGGGGGGGGCAAGACACGTATTTTTCTTTTTTAAACTTGAAAGCGAGGGAGTGAAGTGACCGAGCTGGTCATGAGGATACTTTCGTATTTTTAAAAGTGAAATTGAGGGATTTGTTGGATTTTGAGAAAATTTAAGTAAAATTATGTCAGTTTTTAAAATTTCGGGGGGGGGGGATGGGCAACTGCCCCCTCCCCCCCCCCCCCCCCCCCCCCCCTGCTGCGTAGGGCCATGGACGAGTATGAAATAAATTCTTATACTTCAAAACTAACATGCAACGAAAGATATTGCATTGGTAGCAAAATTTCTGTACCTATGAATTCTATAGTTACGTCATAAATCCACTCTGACTGAAAACAGAGTGTTGACGCCCTCTACGTTCGTTGATTGAAAGGTACTAGGTAGTCATGGAGGATTGTATACAATGATGGTCGGTTCACTAGCACAGGGCAATTGTTATCTGTTATGATTCTTCTTGAGAAGACAATGCAGAACTGTTCGTCAGTGCACAGACATGCAGAACAATGAACTAATCGATAAAGAGGAGAAAATGGTCTTTGGAGAAGTTATCGGCATTTATTCTGTCCTTGTTTACCGCAACATGATGCATGCATGTCGCCTTGTCGGAGACACTGAGATGGTGGGTCAGCTTTTTCAGCCGGCTAACTAGCGAATAGCGGCTTGAATTCTTTGCCATCATTAATTCAGTGCTACTAGCGATTTGCTACTTTGTCTTTGAGTCTGAGTCTGACTTAAAATTGAGCACCAAACTCCCAGCTGAATAAGGTTATCAGCGAAGGGATGATCGCCAGTCCAGTCGTGTAATGACGCCATTTAATTTTTTTTTTTCTAGGTCTAGGCCTACATCTAGATCTAGACTCTAACGTAACTTAGATCTAACTTATCTAGGGTCTAAGTTATTATTAGTTTGATCGTCACGAAGGTTTTATCTCTCGATTTCACTTAGACCTAATTTATTGTAGGCCTACAAATAATATTTTCACTTCGACCCTCATTCTCACCTGATTGGCAAGCAGGTGACAATAATCAGATAGATCTAATGAAGTAAAAATATTGTTTGTTTACATGTCAGTGAATTTCAAGAGATAAAACCTTCGTGACGATCCAAGTTTTGGGGTTTTGCAACACACCATTGCATTAATGTACACATCGCTCGTGCTATGCGCTAGCAATGCCAATAGCGCTGCAGCAAAGATTATAAGTGGGAATTCAGACGAGTGTGGCTGTATCCTTGTGTCAATGCTGTGGATGCAGCCTGTAGCTGTATACAATGTCCGTCAGGCTTGGTCTTGGGTACGAGAGTGCATTAGCACCCAGATTTCAACATATGTACCACTTTGATCAGCAGATGACATGCAGAAGTGCAGAATAGTATCATGGAATTGTCTCCTCTCTATCTCCAAATTTTATTGTCTGAGAAAGGAAATTGTTTTTGCCCAATTGATCGTGGGCCCGGCAGCCACTGAGCAGCGCCAGATCAACGTTGCTCTATCCTTTGCAATTCTTGAATGCCAAAGAAGGTAGCAGCAACTCCCATCTTTTAACGCCTTTTGGTATGACACGGCCGGGGTTCGAACCTGCGACCTCCTGATTGTGAGGCGGACGCTCTACCTCCTGAGCCAGCACATCAGTGTCTACGTCATACTCATAGCTAATAAAACATCTGAGATTCTAGCAACCTAATTACTTCACTCACAGTGAGCCAATTTTGTTGTGGCCACTCGCTGCTTTCTAGCCATTTTTTCTCCGTTTTGCCTCTCTTTTTTGAGAAGCAAGGATAGAGGAAAACGGCCAGAAAACGGCTACAAAATGGCTACAAAACGGTTAGAACATTGCTACAAATAAACATAAGGTTGTGAGCTTGAAGACGCTTTGTAGGTTAAAAGTCTCTCTTTTATCTCTCTTTTATTGCTGTTTTGTAGCCGTTTAAAAAACAGCGAATTTTGTGTACTCTGCATGTTTTGGTTCACAGTGATTTAGATCCCTCTTTTTCGCCTTGGCTTTGCCTTGAATGAATTGTATTCTGATTGTGTTTGGAAGAGAAAAAACTTTTCAAATAATTTGTTAGAATTTTTGAAATTTGGAATCAAGACATAATTACCTAACATTGCCACTGTAACAATGTTTTATCTTTAATTTCCTAATCATGCCAAACAGACCCACATCATGGACCCACTACCAGAGCGTCGGCTGTTTCTACTGTACTGTCCGTAGTCTAGATTCTCCTTTGGATTTCAGGATAATCTCACCATGACCAAGAAGATGAAAAGACTCTTTTAAATTCAAGGAACAATCCGCTAGAAGAATTTAAGTGCAATATTAAGGATGGCTACACCAACCATTTTCAGTCCCCTTGCCCAAGGGTGTGGCTCGTGGGATGGTGACTTGCAGAAACAAATTGATGGAAAAAAGGTGAGTCACACACACTTTAGAGTAGAACAGCATGTAAAGTCCAGCGCACACCTTACGATCCGACTGGTCCACGACTGAGTGAGAGGAGATGTGACGTCACAGCTCTGGTCAGTCGTGAGTCGTAGACCAGTCAGAGGCCAGTCGGAAGGGCAGTCGGAAGGATTTGACATGTCAAATCTTCACGACTGTATCGCAAGATGATCGCAGGCTCAATCCATCTTCCAGCCAATCATACAGCAGTATTGATATGACGTCAGGCGTGTAAGAGAGTAAAGAGCGCATGCATGCACAAGTCGCAGAAAGAGTAGTTGGATAGGTCTGTAATCGCAAGGTGTGCGGTGTCGAGGCTTACGACTGCCCCACGACTCCTCTCCTCTCACCCAGTCGTGGACTAGTCGTGAGCCTGTCGGATCATAAGGTGTGCGCTGGGCTTAACTTGTTAGAACTTTTAAGAGTTTAAGTGTAGACAACCAAAGGGGCTGGATAGTGGCTGGATTTGGTACACATTTATTCATTTTCTTTTTTTCTTGTAATCATTCACATTCCTATACATGGTCTGAAAACTTTGAATCGTCTTTTCCTTAAATTAGTTTCTTTTATGAGTTATATCTTATTCATTCTGTATTTTGCACAGTCCAAGATGCTCCTGAACAGATCTTTAGATGGGGAATCTTACGATCATCTGGAAAAACGGATGCAGATTCCAATCCGCATCAAATCCCAACTGTCCCAGATCAAGAGCATCCTAAGGGAAGCATCCAAAAGATACCCCGAACACTCCAAGGCAGCTGAGCAAAACCTAGCTGATATCATCAAGCAAAAGACCGAAGGCACCGAGTACTCACGTCCGCTAGGCTCCGTCAGGATGCGACCCCGGACGGGTGTTATCCGTGCCCACAAGCAGCAGCACCGACCCAGTCTAGGAGTGGGAAGGCCCCATAGGTTTCACCAACGAGCCAAGAGTGCACCTACCTCCCGCCCCTCTCCTCGGATCCCTACATCAACAAAGAGGGTAGATACTACCTTGCCAAAAACCCTGACAACCAGGAAAGGAGCTCTTATGATATTCACCTCTCCAAAGAATGTAGCATACTCTGTACCAGAGCAGAAGTGTTATTATGTTGATCCTGACACTGTGAACTTGGATGAATGGGCCACCAATCTGCAGTCTTTCAAGAGATTGACCAGTAGTGTGATGCAGTATGGCTCTGAGGTAAATACAAGCTCCTGCATTAACTCAAGGGCCTCTGTTAATAGGAGTTGCTGTTGATTTAAATAGATACTGATTATGATCAGTTTGGATACATACGGTATATATATGACATTTCAAATGCCCTAGTACATTGTTGAGTAAAATGCTGGTGGAAGTAGCTTTAAAACTAATTTTAAATGGTGGGGGGGGGGAGGGGCAGAGGGTAGATCTCTGAAAATTCTTCAATTCTTTGTTTGAATTTTGTTTTCTTTTGTTTAAATTACTTACAAACTGAACGGTGTGCTTATACTTTGCTCATCTTCAAAAAGACAACTAACTTTAATAGGGGGAGGTTCTCCCTCTCAACTTTCTCTACTCTCTCTAACTCACAGTCCTTTCAGGACTTACCACATGGTGGTTAAACAAATAACTGTTGGAAAAAGACAACAAAAATAGGATAAACTCTTTATCCTACCAGTCTTTGCAAATTATATAAACCAATGCCAACATGTACATTTGTAATTTTGAAATGTCTGCATACTGGTATACTGTAGTTCTTTGTATTCATGAAGCCTAACATCTTGGAGATAAGGAAAAGTGACTTCATAGGGTGCATATGCATTATGTCCCCCTGCTGAGAGAAAGTCAAACCCTTGCTCCCATTTTACTTCTTTTTATCCTTTCAGATGGGAGATGACGTTCAGTCTCTGGCCTCGGATTACGACACGACCTGCTTCAAGTTTCTACGCAAGGAAGAGGATGATGTGGGTGTGGATTACAGGATACAGCCGGGAGGTGACTTTGTCTTCTACCTCAAAGACATGAAGACCAAAGCAGCGTAAGTCAACGACAGCCTTTCTGCCATTGTTGCTGTACTGTTAGCAGGAGCTACAACAACAACAATAAATCAAAAGAAAACAGACACAAAAAAAACAATGCACAAAGGATCCAGAAAAAAAAAAGAAACCCATGGTTTGGCAAGTAAAATATCGAAACTGTTGACTGTTGAATTCTCCTATTCCTGCAAGCTTTATTCAAGAGCCACTTGATTTCAGTAGGCAATGGGTTAGTAAGGCATCACAAGCAAAAAAAACAAACAAACAACCAAACAAACAAACAAAACAAGTAATAAGGAAAAGAGTGGAATGACTTTAAGAAGGATTGAAAATGAGTAAATAACTAAATATATGAATTGATAAAATAAAAGACCCCTAACATTTAGATTGCATATGGGCAGTATTTAGATCTGTGTTTATGTACCTCTTTGTACAAGCAGAGCAAATATAATTTTTATTTGCCCCATAACTGGATATCAGTAACCTGCCTGTTTACATTGTACATCCAACTTTGCAACCAGGAATTAAGAATAACATTTCATTAAACCTTACTCGCAAAAAAACCAGAAAAATGCATTGTCCTCTCTTTTATAATCTTTCTTTCTCTAGTGTGAGGAATGTTGTATCATCTCTGTCTTATGGTTCAACACCAATTCTAAATGAGGAAGACGAGCTAGATGATGCACTGCAAAGACTTGGTGAGGATCAGACGGATGCGGGACTGCAGCAGGAGGATGACAGCGTGCAGCCCAAGATGAAATTCCTGAGACCTGCTGGAGCAGAGCCAGGGAACCAAGCATGGGCGAGTCGGCCAGAGAGGGAGAACTTAAGCGGTGCGGAGGGTCAGTCGCAGAACGAGATAGAGCAGGGCTTTGGGACCGAAACTGTGGTGCGCATAGCACCAAGATGTGCCACTGCACAGTCGACAGACTCAAATTTGATGGCCAGACCAGACACTGCAAGGTAAATTTACAAGATTTCATTTTCTTACTTTCTTGAGGACTGTGAACAGGAAAGATAAGAAAATCACACTTCTAATAATATGAAGAGTGACAATGTTTGTCTTTTTGGTAGAGGCATATTATTTTTATAAAATGTTTCCATGAACACTGCATCAGAACAAAAACGACAGGGACCACAAAAGTAAAGGAAAATCCTAATTAATTTAATCATATCCAGAAGTCATTTTATTTTACAATCGTTCATACATGTACTCATGGCTTGTGATATATGATACATTCTGTAAGTATACACTCTGATATTATTTCTTGCTTCTCTATGTAAAATGTCCCACTTCTGTTACTAAAAGTAAGAATACTTCGACATGTTGTGATTGTCTGGTCATTTATCATGTTGCCTTTATTATCTCATTTGCCAGGTCAAACAGATCAGTTACAAGCCTCAGGTCAGGCACACCTCTGTCTCTCAAAGATCTCACCGCGTCCTTGAAGTCTGCTGGCTACCTTGGCCGCCCATTAAGTGCACCATTCCCGCCATACTCCCCACATCCTCGGACTGCATCACTGCCACCAGAAGAAGAAGAGGAGGAGGAGGAGATGGAGGATGAAGATGTGGAAGAGGAGGAGAAGGGGGAAGAGAGAGCTCCTTCATCAAGATCTGCTTCTGCAAGGTCCTACTCTCGGCAATCCTCCAGGCCTTGGTCGAGCCGGCCAAGCTCGCGGAGGACGCAAGGTAGCCTCAAAGCCTTAGGTAAGGCACCTTATCAAAAGTCAGAGCAAATGTGGAACGCAGCCTGTAACGTCTTTACCGCTCAGGGTCTTTTTCCCTCCAATCCTCTCGTTCCTCCATAGACAAGACAATGGGGGGTCGGGAAAGCAGGTGTAAAACAACGGTCAGGGAGAAGCCACTCAGACTCGGGACGAGACTTTTGATAAGCCGCCAAATGGATCGTTATAAACTTTGAATTAGGTGCCCAATAATCATAGAATGACAGCCAACATAATATAAGACAACCTCTTACAGCTGGACCAGCTGGACAATGAATACTTTGAAAATATGATGAGTGTTGATTGATGTGTGGATGCACTGATATTTTCTGACATCTTTCCTTATTTGTTTCATTTCACATCCACTTTTGCAAAGCACTTTAAGACTTTTTTGAAAAAGGGAATGTATCATGCACCATATAAGAAATATTTTATAATTACCGGTATTTTCTTTTCTACAAGCTGATGTTCAGTTGGAATCAGACTTCATTTAAATCTAGGATTATTATGTTTTGTATTTTGTATTTTCTCATTTATTATTATTACTGTTGTTTTTATGATGGATTTGTTTTTGTCACTTCATTGTATTTGTGACTGTTGTTTTTATTATTGTAATTCATTATTGTTATTATCATCATCATTAATTTTATTATTTATTGTAGACGATGCCAATGATGCTGCTGATGCAATGAGTGAGGGGAGGAGCTCAAGGGGCATGAGGAGCAGGATGTCCTCTGCAGGGATGCGATCCCAGCATGGGATGGAAGATAACGTGGTAGATGAAGGAGAGGAGGAAGATGATTGGCAGTCTGAAGATCTTGCAGAGTTAGGAGTAGAGGATTTAGAGCCAGATGCTCCTATTCCGCAACAGGTAAGCTTCCTGACAATGTATAAGAGAGAGAGAGAAAATGAGATAGAAAGAGAGAGGCAGAGAAATAAGCAGACATACATGCAGTGAGAAAAGAAAGAGAGCAAAAAAAAAAAAAAAGGGATAGAGAGTAGAATTGGAGAGAAGATAAAGATGAGATTACCAGTATTGGACAAAAGAGGTTAGAGATAGATAGAGAGAGAAAGGCTTAGAAAAGAAATTAAGAGCAGCATCCATGTATAATTTTTTTTACCTGCCTCTGTGAGAGTGACATTTAGACGTAATTCAAAGATTTCATTAACTTTTGAAATAATATGTACATGTACATGCTTCTGAAGTTCATGATGATTTTTGTCTCGCCCACCGGAGGTGAAGGCGAGACTAAGGGATCCAAATGTCGTCCGTCCGTCGTCCGTCCGTCGTCCGTCCGTCGTCCGTCCGTCGTCCGTCCGTCGTCCGTCCGTCGTCCGTCCGTCGTCCGTCCGTCCGTCCGTCACAAACGTTATGAAAGATAACTTGGCAACCGTGACTCACTTTTCAACCAAACTTGGGTTGTAGATGCACTAAGGGGACCTGCATGTTATGGTCCAGTCAGAGGTCACATGGTAAGGTCAAAGGTCATTTCAGGTCAAACGTTAAAGTTTACGTGCAAGACTCTCTTATGACACAAAACTCTGCAACCGTGACTCACTTTTCAACCAAACTTGGGTTGTAGATGCCCTAAGCGGACCTGCATGTTATGCTCTAGTCAGAGGTCACATGGTAAGGTCAAAGGTCATTTTAGGTCAAACGTTAAAATTTACGTGCAAGACTCTCTTATGACACAAAACTCTGCAACTGTGTGACACTGTTCAATCAAACTTGGGTTGTAGATGCACTAAGGGGACCTGCATCTTATTGTCCAGTCAGAGGTCACATGGTAAGGTCAAAGGTCATTTCAGGTCAAATGTTAAAGTTGACGTGCAAGACTCTCTTATCACACATAACTTTGCAACCGTGACTCACTTTTCAACCAAACTTGGGTTGTAGATGCACTGAGGGGACCTGCATGTTATGGTCCAGTCAGAGGTCACATGGTAAGGTCAAAAGTCATTTCAGGTCAAACGTTGAAGTTTACGTGCAAGACTCTCTTATGACTCAAAACTCTGCAACCGTGTGACACTTATCTATCAAACTTGGGTTGTCGATGCACTAAGGGCACCTGCATGTTATGGTCCAGTCATAGGTCACATGGTAAGGTCAAAGGTCATTTCAGGTCAAACATTGAAGTTTACGTGCAAGACTCTCTTATGACACAAAACTCTGCAACCGTGTGACACTTATCTATCAAACTTGGGTTGTAGATGCACTAAGGGGACCTGCATGTTATGGTCCAGTCAGAGGTCACATGGTCAGGTCAAAGGTCATTACAGGTCAAACGTTGAACGGTTAAAGTTTACGTGCAAGACTCTCTTATGACACAAAACTTTGCAACCGTGTCACACTTTTCAGTCAAACTTGGGTTGCAGATCACTAAGGGGAAGTGCATGTTATCATTCTGTTGGACTTCACATGATAAGGTGAAAGGTCATTGGAGGTCATATGTTACAGATGTTTTCAAATTCTTGAATTTGCTTTTCCTCTGTCATTTCTTGTATTTCAAACGTTAAAGTTTACCTGCAAGACTCTCTTATGACGCATAACTTGGCACATGTTGCTGCAATAGCAACCAAATTTGGGTGATAGATGCACTAGGGGTACATTCATGCTATTGTGCTGTCAGGTCACATGGTAAGGTGAAAGGTTATTTTAGGTCAAACTTTACGACCTGCAAGACTTTCTTGTGACATCAAACTTGGTTAGGGCAAGGGATGTACTTGGGGAAACTTTCGTGTTATTTAGCCACGGGTGGGCGAGACACAATCTTCCTATTGGCTTGTTTTCAAAGAAACAAAATTGCCTGAATTTGATCTGACAGTGTACCAATTACCAGAAAATTGCATACCTCAACTTGTGTCTACTCACTAGTCCCTTTTATGATGTAATTGAAGTTGCAGTAGATTTTTAAGGGAAGTTATATTTGAAGCTGATATTTTAAATTTAGTGTAGTGACATTGAACCCCTTGCATATGGAGCAAAATATCTATTATTAATTTAAGTCACACCTGAAGTCCAAACTTGAAGCTGAATGCTCATTTTGTAAATCAATTTTTGTCCTAACTTCCAAGATTGATGATATTGGAGAAGCTGATTTAGGGGGACAAGAGGTTGTCCCAAAAGGTCCCAGGAGTCAGTCTAGAGCCTCCTCCATCCCACCTAGGATCTACACCCCACAGACCAGGTCCTCCAGGAGATCTACCCCGCCCCCTGAGGGGGACGAGTGGCCAGGTTTGGGGGATATTGGTGGGGAGGTTGAGGTGGCCAGGAGTAGACCTTCATCTGGGGTACCACGAACAAGCTCTGCCAAATCTAGACAGGTCTGTGTCAGCATTTTCTTTCCTTTTTCTCTCTACTCTTTCCTTCTTTCTTTTTTAAAATTCCTTTTAAGAAAATTTTGTATTTCATATGGCTTGATCAATATGAGGGCTTTCTTCACTTGTCTGTTTTGCTGTCGGTTGTTTTACAGCCTTTTTATCATTTTAATTGTGCCTCCATCTTTGCCTTTAGTAGCCTAATAGGAAAGTCATAAGCATAGAAAAAAATTATGAAAATCAGGAAATGCCATGCCACATGTAGATCAGGAAATTGTGGTATTGATTTTGTATTTTATCTTATAATGCCACTGTTCTGAAACAATTAGGCTTAAAGATTTTTGTGTGTCCAATTTAACCCTATATAGCCCGGGCTATTTTGAAATTGCATAGCCCGGGGGGGGGGCCTATTAGGCCCCCCCCTCAGATCTCGGCCGTTTATCGACCGATTGCGACCAAATTTGGTGTGTGGGTGTCTCATTATGTATTTTACAAGAATGCGTTGTCAAATTTGTGATATTTATTATCATTTTTTATTTATCTAATTAATTATGCAAATATTCAAATTTTTTCAAGGAATTTTCATTTTTTGTAGTTTTCCCCCCATTTTTTGAGAAAATGCAATGGAATCAAGCATGTTAGTAGCCAGTCATGTAATCTAAAAGACAGCTCACTCAACTGTATTGAAATTGTATAATTATTAGATTATAATAGTAATTAATTATGCGCATATGCTAATTTTTCTCGAAATTCTGAATTTCACATATTGATTACCACGTCTGGGCATAAATTTTCTTTTTCTAGCTGTGTACTGAAGAAAGGTGATATTTACTTTATATTTTGACATTATATCATCAAAAAGTGAAAATACTTACGCAAATTAGAGATAAATGAACAGTCATCTGACAACACTTCTTGTAAAACCCATACATTGTACACACAAAAGTCGATGGATATTGTCATTTTCGGTGACATTGGTCACGAATATGTGCTATATCTCCGCAAGTGTACCCCCGATTTTCGCAAACAGGGTCTCAAAATGTGCGGGAGATGTGAAAGAAAAAAGTCATGAAATTTCAGCGTATTATTTTTTTGCATTTAGAAATTATCGCGAAAAATGTCGAGGGGGGGGCCTTTTAGGCCCCCCCCCCCCCCCCCCCCCCCCCCGGGCTATATAGGGTTAAGTCACAGGGCCATGTGGTTGGAAGAAGAATTCTTACTTACACATGTAATTTTAAAGTTGTAACTTTTGAAATTTTTGAGTGGATAGGGAAATACATCCCGGAATGTTCTCTGAGAAGGTGAATATCAACTGAAATCACCATTACTGTTCTTCTTTCTAATTCACAGTCCACCTGCAGCAGGCCTGGTACCTCTGGTTCGGTCAGGACTGGTGGCCTAGGAGAAGGTGGCATTCAGGAAGAGGAAATAGGACCAACAGAAGGATTGCAAGAACAGCCTGCTCAGGGTCAAGGTAAGTTCATTGTCTCCTCAAGAAAATTCTTCTGGAATCTGTTCTGTAAAATAATTACAAAGTACCTGTGTACAGCAAGACAGTGAATCTTTTGATCAGAGAAAAAAATCCTTTACATTGTATAATGCCCTACTCTTGCAAAAGGGAGCAAGTTACAAAGGAGTACAAATAACACATGTGAAGAAAATATGTTGTGATCATGCCCTACAATGTGGAATTTTGTGATCAGAAATAATGTTGTTGGCTGTAACTTGCTTCTTTTTACCAAAGTTTTTCAAGCAATTCTCTGCACCTGCTTCCTTTTGGCCATCAAAATACTTCCGAAATGGCTAAAAATTTGTGGCTAGTGGCTTTGTCAGTATATGGAGCATGCCTCGGTGTTGCTCCAAAGTCAATTTTCATGAAGATGTCACTTGCTTCCTTTTGCCAAAGTAAGGCAGTGTAGGTGAAGCCGTCAGCAGTTTTAGTCGACCAGGTGACACTGGACTGCCATAGTCTAGTCTGTGTAAACAAAGGCCTGAATTTATGAAAAAGCCTTTTATTTATGTTTTAAACCTCCATAAGGTAGAACACATGTGTCCTCCTGTCCATGGGTAGAGAGTAAGCTTATTTAAAGGCATTGGCTAACTTTGTGAGCAGCTGATTTAAAAAATTCTCAAATTAAGATGAAACATGTGTATGAGTACTTGTATTTATACTCAAAAACCCTGAAACCAACCATAATTTGGAAGGAAAAGCTGTAAATTAGACGCAAACCGCGATTTTATTAGCTTTTGTCTCGAGAGACACTGAACTAAGAGGACCGTTTGGACGAATTCAAAAATACCGTTACTTGCCTTCCGCCGCGTGATACAGTGCGGTCCGTTGAGTCATGTGCGCATGCGCACTCCTTACGTTGGGTCTATGCAACCGACCCTCGTATATTTTTCAAACATTGGTTCACATTTCTAATATTTAAAAATACTTCCCGTGGATATTATGCTCTGAAACTTTCACACTGGTATTTTTACACTATAACCCTAATGTTTATCCCATTTTTAAGTGACAAAATGAGATTTTTTTAAAATCATGACAATGTTAGCCAATGCCTTTAACCCATTCGTGCAGGAATTATTTAAAGCCTAATTTGATCAGCTTTTATTCTTCAAATTGGCAACACCAACATTTTTATTTTAGTGCTACATGTTTCTTATAAAATGTCATGTATCTGAAATGAATATAAATTGACAGAAATTATGATGAGAAGTCAAAAAGTTGCCAATTTGCAGGGGAAAACGGTGATTTTAAACTTTCTATCACATTGCCAATTTAAGGATTTTAATGCTTATTTTCCTTTAAAAAATTTTCAGCATCAAACAACGAATATTGACGCAACCAAAATGGGCACAGTTTGTGTAGAATTTTTTGCTCTTTCTGCTCATGTATTTGGTATAATTTTTAGGGCTATGCATCAAAAGTTATTAGGTCAAACCACAAAATGTGAACCTCTGTCACGAATGGGTTAACACTTTGACATTTGAGGGGTAGTAATTGCAGGAGAATTAAGTTTTAGGGAAGTATAAGACTGAAAGTTGTTGATGCAGAATTTTTACTTAGATGTTACAAATAATTTAACAGTAAAGTACAAATAATTTGTTTCAAGTTGTCAAAAATTGTAATGTCAAGAGACACTATTGCAAAAATTCTGCCTGTACAAGAAATTGTATAGCTGCATGTAGTGTACATTAGGATGGGTTTAGTACATCTATGTTTTCACAGAAAACAGCCTGTGATGAAAATTATCATTTATGTTTTCCTTTTAAAAGGAGATGGAGGTACTCTTCAACTCTTTGGTGAAGGAGTTGGTATCGTTCAAGAATCAGGTAAGTGTTGTTTGCTTTTACATGTACAACTTGTCTGGAAAATTACACTGGTTTCATTTTTATTTCAAACAACCTGATTATCAGTGTTTGAAAACACATAAAAACAGTGTATTCATTTCTTTACATTTATTTATTTATTATCATTCCTTTTCTTTTGACACAAAGTTTACAGAATGAGTCAAACATTACTGAGTCACATGCCCTCATGTTAGCCTGAAAACAGAATTTCCAGAGTTTAGGTACAAAACACTAGACACATGATGAGAATTCAAACAAAAAAGTAAAAAGTTGAAGATGAAAAACAAAGAAATACATAAGAAATTTGTACTTGCTTTATCTTTGTGATCTGAAATTTCTTGATTTCTCATACAGAGGAGATTACCAAGCCCCCATCCATCCCCTCTCGCCCCTCTACCAGTCACAGCAAAGCCCCATCCCATCATCCCATGGAAGAACCCTCTAAGCCCCCCACCCCTCAGCCTGTGATCATCACCCCAAAACCCACCCCTCCAGTCATCCAGCACACCCCTAACCCACCCCCTGCAAGAGTGAAGTCTGCTGTGGGTAAGGGGAAGACTGAGGTCAAGGCGGAGGAGAAGAAACTGGCAAAGGTTGATTTGAGTGTTCTGCAGAGTATGGTTAGCAAGAAACCAACTGGGTCATCCATTCCCAAGGTAAGAGTTAGTCTGCAGGCACAGACCATAACTGACATTTTTCTTTAGGTCTTGAGAGAAGCTTAGGCCGTGTGTCTAGTGGCTGTGTCAATGGTCTGGAACAGCTACAGTACACGATCCTCATTGACCTGCCTTATTCTCCTACTCACTCTAATGTGTTATGCCAGACCATATGAAAGGTATGAAGTGTTTCATCTCTAATCACTGAGAATAGGAGCGGAAAAGTCGACTAGTGCAAGGTGTTGATGGTACTGCTGTCGACCCATCTCCCAGAATTAATGCCCTAGGCTTACTGTCACAACTGAACCAAATGAGGGCGGAATGATTGCAACATGCGAAAATACAAGTTAAACAATATCAGAGCATATTACACATGTTTCATCCCAGTTTAATTTTATCTTCAAAGAGGTTGTTTACCTGGAATTCTTGGAAATAAATATTGGTTTAAAAATTAAAGAAAATATAGGATGATGTAGTACATGAAGAGGAATATAGATTATTTGTTACTTCATATGTAAATAACTCTAAAAGTGACCAGATTGGCAGTAGCTATTGGGATAGATTCTTCCTTTGAAATCAAATTAGTTGGCACTGGTATTTTGGGGAGAGAGTTTTATTCTTCCCAGCATAACTTTAGCAGAATTGATAGTATTCAGACCTCCCGACCATTCTGAATTTAGGGGAAAGAATCTGAATTTGAACATTCCAAGCTCTTGTTTCGTTATGATTTTCCTATTTTTCTTGATGAATTTACTACACACTCCTGTGGGAAATGCTGTTTCTATCGCAATGTGAGCAAAATCATCCCTATTTTTCAGTCAGAAAGGTTGGGAGGTCTGTAGTATTGTACATTGACTGCAACTCTTGAATAAATCATAGTGAACTCCTGTATTGCTCTCTAGCCTGAGAAGAGAAGTCCAAGTCCCAAGGCCAAGAAAGGAAGAAGAGGAAAGAAGGGTGGTGGTTCAAGCCCCAGCAGAAAGCTTGGCAGTGTGGAGTTCCTTGATAACCCCAGGGGTAGTGCCTATGATGGACCTTCAGAAGATGAAATTGCCAAAATGATACAGGAAGAGGTAAGACTGAAGGGATTGTGAATGGGATTATACAGTGATAATAATAATAATAATTAGTAATAATAATAGTAATAATTAATAATAATAATAATAATAATTAATAATAATAATAATTATTAATAATAATAACAATAATAATAACAACAATGACAATAATAATAATAATAATAACAACAGCAATAATAATAATAATAATAATAAGAAGAAGAAGAAGAAGAAGAAGAAGAAGAAGAAGAAGAAGAAGAAGAAAAATAGAAATAGTCTGTGCTGTAAAATATATTATGTAAAATAAACATCCTACATGTATGTAAAATTTCCATGTATGTTTGAGAGACAGATGAGAGAATGAATTGAATGCAATGGAATTGAACTGGAAGAGATAAGCATGGAAGGGATTAGATTTGACTGGATGAAATAAAAAAAAAAAAGGCTTGTTTTCATCAGGTTGAATTCACTTCAGGAGTATTGATCGAAATGAATTAAATGAATCTGTGGAAGCAAACACGTTGCAGATTTCAACTGTAGTATTGTTAAAGTGTAAAACGACAAGGGGGGGGGGGTGTTGTTTTTATTGTCATATGCTGGAAATCATATTCATTTTCATAGAAAATTGAAAATCTTTTACTGTATTGTTTTGTTTTGTACATGTAGGTACATTAATTCGCATGATTATTTCTATGTACAAAAAAGAAGAGAAGTAAAAGAAGTAAGACAAATTAAAATGAAACTGGATTACATACGATTTGATTAGATTTGTTAGGATTGCACTGCATAGACTGTAGACATTATGAACATGACGGACAAAGAAAGCGGACAAAATAAACAACCCCTCATTCTACCCTTCACAGTGGTTCTGGTAGTCAAAAGAACATCCCTTCACTGCTATTGTCTAAAATATGATATGGAACAGGTGTCACATGCATATTCACCTGGAACTACATGATTAAACACAATAGCTGTGAAGGGATGTTGTTTTGACTACCAGAACCATTGTGAAGGGTACAATGAGAGGTTGTTTATTTTGTCCGCTTTCTTTGTCCGCCATGTTCATAGTGAGAGGATGCAATGAGAATGAAAATTGGCTTGTTTTATTCCAGCTTGCTGAACAACTTGCAGAAGCAAATATCAACCTGGAACCTGAAGAAGAACCACCAAAAGAGGAAGAAAAAGGTAAATATGTGATTGATGTCAGCACATGAGCTTCCTTAATTAAATGGAATCATTCGGACTATCAACTGAGTTTAAATGATGAAAATAGAAATTATCCATGATTGTTGCAACTTTTAATAAGAATATCATTTTATCATCAATATGCTCTATAGCAATCTGTCCTAGTAAAATGAATTCTCAAAACATAGTACATGCAAGAAAGTTAGTCAACAGATAGCATTTCATAGTTGAGCAGAAAGTTTTCAGATTTAATACTCAATTTTGTTTTCTACTTCAGCATAGAGAAATGAGAACTATGTCAACCAGTTTGTTGACACGTTCACCTCTAGGATTGGAGATTGGACGTTGGTATAACTTCATGAGTTCTTACCTCAAATTATTTTGAATTAATTTAGTTTAATTAAATTAAAGTAATTCTATTTCATCGAAATGATTTAACTCGGGCTATTCTTACATGCTCATCTGTAGATCCCAATGACACAGATCGTCTGTCTGTGGCTACTGATGACGAGGCCATTGAACAAGAAATCAAGAAGCAGAGTAAGGCAGAAAAAGGTGCCAAGAAGAGCAAGAAACAGCTAGCCAAAGAGAAGGCTGCTCTCAAGGAAGCTAGAAGACAAGAAAAACAGGTCTGTGTCACAAATAACTTTGACCTTTTCAACAGTAAGCCTGAGATAACTTAGGCTAGGATCTATGGCATTCGCATGGTATACTGATATCAAATTGTGTTCGAAAGGTTAAAACTATTGAATTTTTGTTGATAATTTGGAGGCCTTGTGTAAGAAATATATTGCCTCATAGTCTTAACTACATTAAAACTTTTTGGAACCAAGTCCACTGACTTCTAGAATTCCTATTGCCGATCTATTCTCTTCATCCTATGAAAATTATTTCTCTTTTGGAACTAAATGGGCGAACATACTTCAATTTCAAGTTCATTATTCATTATACAATGTACTTGTATTCATTACATTATTTTATGTACTTCTATTTATGTAAAGTCACATGGATTGGAAAAGAAGACCTTTGGGTTATAGTTATTAAGTTAATCTCTTTCTTTTCCCGGCATCCATGTGACTCTCCTTATATTCTACTATTGTTTGTATTTGTTTTTTTTAGTTTCTTGATTCTGCCGAATAAAATAATAATAATAATAATGATGTGTTCAGTTCCAATAAAAGCATATATACATATACGTCATTTCCTTATGGTCTAATATTAGATATGCAGGTATTTATCCCTGGAATTTGGGGTGCCATAGAAGGCGAAAGCGGTTTTGTAAAAACAGTGTATGAATAAGTCGATTAGTGGATTAAGTTACACCAGTATTAAATAAATCCACCTACATAAATATGAGCCATTAATTTCTTTTTCTGTTTATTTAGAAAAATTAGTAAATGAATTTGAAGGCACATTGTTGAATTTTTCTTTCCGTTATCAATTTGTTGTTGTCTATATCTTTTTACACTTCAGCGGAGAGAAGAAGAAAAGAAAGCACTGGCAGAGAAGAAGAAGGCGGCCGAGGAAGCCAAGAGGAAACAAGAATATGAAGAAAGGAGAAAGAAAATGGTTAGTACATTTCATATCTTGTAGACACTTACCATTATGTTTTCGTTATCACTGTTGAATGTTTCAGGAGAAGCTTGAGTTCTGGAAAAGTTGGAAATACTTTTCTTTTGGAGCTATCTTCTAAATATTATGTCAATTTGGAAAAATACTGTACTAGAAATTCCCTGCAAAAGATTGCTCTTCAAATACCCTCATACTGGAAATATGACAACCAAAAGAAAAAAGGAAAAAGGTAGGGCCAATTGTTCATGCCACCTGTGCTTGTTGTAACAGACAAAACATTTCAGTCAAACTCGTTGTAGCAACCACCTTTAAAAAAAGACCAATTTTGTTTCCCATGAATAGTGTTTTTTATACTGAAACACTCATTAAAAAAACCTGTCTATATAGACCTGCTGCATATAAAAAAATGGATTTTTTGTCTTCCGAGGGTTTGCTTTTCATGCAGGTTTCATAGTATTATACTTCTGTTATGCTTGTATGTCTTTTTATTACATCTTAATACCATTTATTTACACACAAACTTTTGCCCTGGTGGCCTACAAGGTGGTTCACATTGTGATGTATGAACGAGGTATTACCACTCATTGGTTTGGTTGTTCATTTGTAGGAGATTGAGGAGCAGCTTCGGGAGGCGGAAGAGGAGGCCAGAAGAGCAGAGGAGGAGGAAGAAGAAGCAAGACAGATGCTTCAGGAATCCAGGAGAGCAGCCAGGGATGAACGAGAGAGGAAGAGGAAAGAGGAGATGGAGAGGAAGAGACAAGAGAGGGAACGTCAGCGAGAAGAACGAAGGAAAATGGTCAGTATAGGTGGTTTGTTGTCTCGCCCACCGGAGGTGAAGGCGAGACTAAGGGATCCAAATGTCGTCCGTCCGTCGTCCGTCCGTCCGTCCGTCACAAACGTTATGAAAGATAACTTGGCAACCGTGACTCACTTTTCAACCAAACTTGGGTTGTAGATGCACTAAGGGGACCTGCATGTTATGGTCCAGTCAGAGGTCACATGGTAAGGTCAAAGGTCATTTCAGGTCAAACGTTAAAGTTTACGTGCAAGACTCTCTTATGACACAAAACTCTGCAACCGTGACTCACTTTTCAACCAAACTTGGGTTGTAGATGCCCTAAGCGGACCTGCATGTTATGCTCTAGTCAGAGGTCACATGGTAAGGTCAAAGGTCATTTTAGGTCAAACGTTAAAATTTACGTGCAAGACTCTCTTATGACACAAAACTCTGCAACTGTGTGACACTGTTCAATCAAACTTGGGTTGTAGATGCACTAAGGGGACCTGCATCTTATTGTCCAGTCAGAGGTCACATGGTAAGGTCAAAGGTCATTTCAGGTCAAATGTTAAAGTTGACGTGCAAGACTCTCTTATCACACATAACTTTGCAACCGTGACTCACTTTTCAACCAAACTTGGGTTGTAGATGCACTGAGGGGACCTGCATGTTATGGTCCAGTCAGAGGTCACATGGTAAGGTCAAAGGTCATTTCAGGTCAAACGTTGAAGTTTACGTGCAAGACTCTCTTATGACTCAAAACTCTGCAACCGTGTGACACTTATCTATCAAACTTGGGTTGTCGATGCACTAAGGGGACCTGCATGTTATGGTCCAGTCATAGGTCACATGGTAAGGTCAAAGGTCATTTCAGGTCAAACATTAAAGTTTACGTGCAAGACTCTCTTATGACACAAAACTCTGCAACCGTGTGACACTTATCTATCAAACTTGGGTTGTAGATGCACTAAGGGGACCTGCATGTTATGGTCCAGTCAGAGGTCACATGGTCAGGTCAAAGGTCATTACAGGTCAAACGTTGAACGGTTAAAGTTTACGTGCAAGACTCTCTTATCACACAAAACTTTGCAACCGTGTCACACTTTTCAGTCAAACTTGGGTTGCAGATCACTAAGGGGAAGTGCATGTTATCATTCTGTTGGACTTCACATGATAAGGTGAAAGGTCATTGGAGGTCATATGTTACAGATGTTTTCAAATTCTTGAATTTGCTTTTCCTCTGTCATTTCTTGTAGTAGTATTGGAGGTCACATGGTAGGTCAAAGATCATTTTATTTCAAACGATAAAGTTTACCTGCAAGACTCTCTTATGACACATAACTTGGCACATGTTGCTGCAATATCAACCAAATATGGGTGATCGATGCACTAGGGGTACATTCATGCTATTGTGCCAAGTTTACCTGCAAGACTCTCTTATGACATCAAACTTGGTTAGGGATGTACTTGGGGAAACTTTTGTGTTATTTAGTCACGGGTGGGCGAGACACAATCTTGCTATTGGCTTGTTTGTTTATTTGTTTAAAGGTTGCTCAGTCAGGGCCTTGCTTCATAAAGTGCATATACCCTGTAAACAGTGTTCCCTAACTCACAGTGTTATGCGACAATGCTGTTATACAGCTCACTCCAAGATCCTTATGCAATAAAATGATTTTCTGTGCAAAGTCATGTGTGATTCACTTTTTAGACTGTCTCACTTTTCTTCTCTAAAAAATGTGCAATAGTCCTATCCCACAAGTTTAAAGTAAATGGTGGGCAGCAGTAAGCATAGGGTTATTGTGCCCTTATACTATGAACTACATGTATGTAAAATTATGCATGACTTTACAAATGATTTGAATATAAAGTGTCAAATTGGATGCCCCAAATTTTTCCTGAGGTTTTAGAAAGTGTGACTGCATTTCCCCATAATCTCAATTAAATCATGGCAAGAAAATATACTTCACAATGGAAATGTTTGTAAACAATAGTTATGTTCACTTCTGTCTGCTTATTTTACCTCAATAGCCGATGCGATTTCTAATGATTGAGAATCCCATTTGGCTTGTCATTCGAAAAAGTCATTTATAAATTTACAAATAGCTTTATGAAACACTTCCCCAGTGCATGGAGACACATCTTATCATCAAAGTTATTTTTTTGATCATACAGGAGGAGGCTGCCAGACAAAGAGAACGTGAGATGGCCGAGCGCTTGGCAGATGCTGCGGAGAGGAGACGCTTGAGAGAGGAGGCTGAATGGGAGGCCGAGGAAAGAGAGAGAGAGGAACGAGAGAGGCGAGAACAAGAAGAGGAGGAAGAACAGAGAAGGATGGAGGAGGAAGAAGAAAGGATCAGAGAGTTGGAAAGACAGGTAAGAACAAGTCCTGCTATTTTAGTGAAATTTTACTTATAAAGGACAAAGGAAGAAAATTGTTTTGTAAATTTCAAGCAAAACTTTAAGAACTAGAGGAAGCATTGAGTGATTCGTTAGGGTGTAACAACTCTGACTTAGCCATTATTCTGTAATACTTTACATTGCATTTTCATCTTTTAATGACCTTTGTAAATAAATTTTGACAAAGTTCTACCATACTGTATCCAAACATTTGGAAAATGCATTCCCACTGTTTATACTGGAAATCTTCTAGCTGTGTAGGTGTCAAGCTAAAGTTCACACAATTTTTATGAATCAATAGATGTGTGCAGCAGGTAGAAAATAGTTTTTCTCCCACGGGAGCTATTCTCTGGAAAAATTTGCTGCCGTGGACAACTTAAGAGGAGCTTTTTCTGGGCCCAAGGGCCTATGTTGAATTTTAATTGCTGATGTCCCTATTTTCTCCTTGAGAGTATGCATAATTGAGTATCGGTATGATGCGTTAATGTGTGTGTTGTTAGAAGAAATGTTATTTCTGCTGCTCCTAGATCACGATTCACAAATTTACTGCTTATTTTCAGAGCTGAGGTGAGGTCGCCCCAAAGAATTGGGTTTTAAGGAAATTAGGGAGCTATTTGAGCTCCACCAAGGGCGAAATCACCCATCACCCCAGGGAATTTTTTTACCCTGGTGTGCAGAATGTATATTGCTAAGAGTTTGGATATTTTTGTTTTTGAAGGCTGAACAGGAGGCATTGGAGAGGCTGTCTCGGGAGAGAAGGGAAGCAGAGGAAAGAAGGAGACAAGCTAGAGAAGAAGCAGAGAGACAGAAAGAGGAAGACGAGCTAAGAATGTAAGCTTCACAAATGTGATCTATTCATTTTCTTAATTGTATGAGATCTTTCCTGTGGTCCTCAGTTTAATAGATATCTCACGCTGCTCAGATACTATTATTGCGAATGATTACAATTTTCATGAAAAGACATTCTTTTGAAAACAAAAGTTCAGTGTTTTGTCAGAATAGTATTTCTTGTGACGATTTGAGGATTTGTGAGCCAGTTGATCAAAAGATGTCCATGTAGATATTCTTAAACATATTTATATTTCTAACACACTTCACTCAGTTTCACTCTCTGTTTCACTCTACTCAAACGATATAATTGCTAACGACAGCAATTTTCATGGCAAGACATTTTGTTAGTAACTAAAATGCAGTGTTTTATCAGAATAGTAAGTTTTGTGGCAATTTGAGGATTTGTAACTAGTTGATCACAAGATGTCCATGTAGATATTCTTAAACTCATTTATATTTCTAACACACTTCACTCAGTTTCAAATTTTCCTTTCATGGTGGTTTCACTTTTGCAGGAAAGAGGAACTGAAGAGATTGGCAGAGGAAGAAGAGAAGGAGAGACAGCGTCAGATACTGGCAGAGAAGAAGAGACAGGAAGAACTGGAGAAAATAAGAAAAGTGAGTACTAGTATCTTCATTATTTTTACAAACTGGTGAATCCGCACACGTCTGCAGAAACGCGCGTTGGAGAACAACAATTTTCCGAACCGTCTAATCGTGTTTGAATGGGCAGTGCTTCCTCATTCTGTATTAATGTGTATGGTAATATACACCATTTTAAAATTAAAGTCATAAGCTTTCTTTTAATGTATATATCGCTACTTGAAATTATGCAAAGAGAGCAAAATCTGTTATCCAAGAACACCTAAATCTGTAAATACGTTTCCCTCCAGTTCATGTTTTGCGCACCGCGTACTGATTCGTCAGGTCAAAAACAACAACAATATGATACTCTATCAATAAGTCAGTTTTCATCTGGTTAGTTTCTAGTCATCCTCATGAAAACAGTATGAACATATACATGAAAGTGCGGAGAACAACACTATTCTTTGTCATGAATATGATGTCTGGCGGTTTTAAGAACCTTGAGTTAAGACTTTCTTTCCTCTCCATGCAAAACACAGTCAAATCATAAACTGAGGTAATTCTATGAGGAAATATGTCATGAATGGTTCGTCCAACATTTTGGGTATCAAATGAATCATGATTTTATATCTAATTTTTTAGATTATCATGCAAAATTTAACATACCGCACACACACATGCATAAGAAGAAACCTTTATCAAGAAGTTACATGTAAGCATTTAGCTTCCAAATATATCTTGATAAAGATAATTAATGAAACATGTACTCATGTCACACTATGGATAAGTTCTGATGACCTCAAAGAGACTTCCTTTCAAAATGCTGAACGTGCTGAATCAAACTTGAACAATAAAAATGTGTTCTAAGATTAAGATACATACTTTAGGGATTCTGTTTTCTAGGCTTTTGCATCTCTGCATTAGGCTTTTTCAGGCTTTTAGTTGTACAGGGGGCTTCAGCATTTCAGGGACTCTTGTCAGATTCCGTAGTTAAAACCAGGTGGCTTCCGTAACATGCATGTGTTAAAAAGCTACTGTATAATACAATGTACAGTATTTGTACATGGTAATAGATGGAGCTTTGAAATTTGTGACATTAAAATCATGTCCATATTATTGATGATTTGAAATTGGCATTTGTTTATATTTTTTATTGATTTTTTTAAAGATTCAAGCGATGGAAGAGGAGGCTCGAGCCCGCGTTCAGAAGAAACTGGAGAGCCGCCGCCTGTGGGCACTGAGACGTCGTGAGAAAAACAACGAACAGCGCAGCCATCTAAACGGCATGCGCTCTACCCAGGGTATGACACGCCCTTGGGTCTTCAGTTACTATGTTCTGTGGCCACGTGAGACCTATGAGCGGAGACTGCCATCCAAAGACAAGAAAAAGGGGTTCAGACCACGCCCCAAGCCTCCTGCAGCACCGCCTCCAGCAGGGGCAGGAAACGCCACAGGATCTGTCGCCGGTCAAGTCACCACAAGTTCTGGATAAATTTGAAAAGGCTTTTGATTTCTCGCAATGTTTTATACCTCAAGTCATGATCATTTGTTCAGATCCAGCTTCAGTCAGCTACCAACAATCCTTGCTGCACCACACCCAGTTATATCTACAAGTGCAATTGGAGCCATTTCAGATCAACTTACTGAGAGTTCCAGTAAAGGTGAAAAAAAGTTTTATTTGTTGTAGTGCAGTAACTTCAGTCATGATAATTCAAGTCCTGTTCAGACATGACATTTTAACAACCTAAAAATAAAGCCATGCTAAGCATTCTGTCTAAATAAACAACAAAAAGAACAACAAAATGACTTAGGGGTTTTTGGAACTAGGTTCTTTGACCATAGGAGACCTACGAGAGGAGACTCCCTTCAAGAAGATGGGATTGAGACCTCAATCCAAGCCTCCTTCAGTACTATCCTTGGGGATGTCAGGTTACCGCGAGTTTTTTTAAAGGCCCTGTGCAGTTTTAGTAGCAGTAAGAAGATGGGCATGGAACTAGATATAGTCTCATATTGTCCATCTTGTATTGCCATACATGGGTGGGATCATAATGTATTTCTTGCACAATTTCTGTTGAAGTTTACTGTAAATAGAAAGGAAAACAAGATAACATACACATTGATATAGTTGGTATAGATTATTTAAGATTTGCCTTGAATCAGCATGTGCCTTTGTACTTCCTACAATATCAGTTACGCCAACAAGACCGGAAACAGAGTGTCAGTAGACCAAACAACAACTGACATGATCATGCCGATTCAAAGCATTGATTTGGAGGTATATTTCTGTGTTTAAAATTGAATAAATCACACATTCTTACAATAAACTGGGCATTTACAAATCTTCTGCAATGGATGAGCTTTGAGGATTAATGTTGGTTTTGAATGTGAATACTCCCAGCTACAAGACCACTGTTCTACCATCGAACTATGGTGCTGTTGTCAAATTTTGTGTGAGATTTTAGGAGCTGCTCAGAGTACATCTCACAGCATATTGTCAAGCATCTGCAGAACAAACTGCAATTAATACATCGTCTGTTTGGGGCCAGAAGGGCATTAAGTCTTTATAATGTGATATGAGTTAACGCCCTTCTGGCTCTGAACAGACGACATATACTTTTACATGTATGTGTGCTTTGTTGAAGAGTATAGCATTGCCAACCACTGTGACAATCATACATGTAACATTTGATGTTTTAGTGCTGTTGAGATGTTGTGGATATTGTTGTAATGGATTTAATATTTTCGTGAGGTTTCTGAATGGAGATAAAGCTCTGCTATGAGACTCTAGGTCATGTGATCTTGCTTGAATTGTAGTTGTGTGACTCAGTCACAACGTTGCCATGCAACGTAATTCATTATCTATTTGAAGAAATTTGATTACGGCAATGTACCAATTTTTTTCCATATTTTTGTGGAGGAACTAATGCCTTTGTATATCACTTTTGAAAAAAAAAAAAGAAAGGAAAATTTTCACCAATGGAGTATTTTGACATGTAGACATATTTTTCAACACTTGTTGATATACCGGTAATGTATTTAAGATTGTTTATTCACTGTTTTAATTCATTTCTCAAATGAACCAAATCACTGTTAACAAATACCAAGTTGTGCACCATTGGGTATTTCTTATACATATATATGTATATTTTTAATTCCTCTACAGTATACATGTAGGTTTTATTACACTTATTCACTATTGCACAATTTTTTTTTATAAGGAATCCCTTTTCTGTGTCTAATTAATCCATCAATGCTGAGACTTGAGTGTATGATGCATAAATCATTTCAGACGAAAATCATGTTAAAGGTGATTCCATAAGCACGTTTGCATTACATACACTGATATATAAATATATGCGTGTATTTGTCATTTCGGTTCGATAACATCGTCACACAGTGTAACATGCATTTTTTTTAGTGATAAAGCAGCATTGCCTTTGTAAATAATGAATTCACCAAATGTCAAATTTTGCCTTATTTCATATTTTAAAAGATATTATTTGTATATGTATGCATGATAACGTATTTAGTAGATTTCATCGTCACGATGTGTATAATTATGTAAACTTCCCTTGACAACAATATCGATGGCATGAAAAGTATGCTTTCACACCTTTCAACAATGAGAATAGAATTATTGTACGTAATTATTCTTATTCTTGTTTTGTGTCTTACAACATGATTTGAATATTACCATTGAATATGATGTTTGCAAATGTTTGTGCAGTAGAAAGCCGTGATAGTTCGTAGTGCATTACTTTCTGAAGTGCCATATATGATTATATGAGAGCTTAGTCAGGGTATTTACATGTAGTTCTGCAGGAGGAATATGTAATTCAATTTATATTTATTATGAGTCAAGATGTTAACAATTCCTCTCTGCCATAGTATCAATGCATCTACAATACATGCAAATATGTATAGATTGTGTGGTAGTTGATAAACTTGTAGGTTTTGCTAATACAGTAAGCACCATGTGAGGTCACTTATTAAATGTACTTAGTACGTTTTGTAAACTAATATATTCTTAGATATCAAATTGTGTAATGAATTCCCAGAGTGAAGGGTAAACATAATCATATACATGTAATGTCTGATACTGCCTACCCGGTATTGATGGGACCGGCAGTAATTTTTTAAAGCCCATGTACAGTTTTGGTAGCAAAAAGAAAGTTGGCTTGAAACTGATTAATTTACTCTAGTCTCACAAAGTGAAAGTTATTTTTTTTAGATTTCCTAAAACTGTACACTGTATTTGAAGGTATGCACCAATTATGCTTTTCATACATTGTGAAACAAAAAACCCAAAACAGAACAAAACGTGAACCCTCCAAATAATGATTAAGTGCACTTGTGTATCACCATGTACAATGTAGTTAGATGGGCACATGTCCTGTATGGTTCATATGAATATGTATACGCGTATATTATTGTGGAGGTGTCATGATGTAGTCATTAGGCCATGTTTGCTATTCTCCATGTTGATGTAATAAGTGAGTACCAAGTAGGAAGGAATTTCAGCTTTAGTGCATTATCATGGCAGCTCAGCCACAGCAGGGATACTTTGTAAAGCACTGTAGAGTATAATTTGTTTGGTAGGTGGCAGGTGCGCAGTATGAATGGACCATATTATTACTAGTATTATACATTAAAGCTAGAGCGAACTGGCACCCTTGTATCGGATTTTGAAATAGCGCCCTCTCAGTCCTAAATTACTGATTTTGTCCCGTTTTTGCTCCAAGCATGCTCTATTCTGATCAATGAGAGCTTTATTTTTTGAGTAACGTCTGTTAAAATGTATTTGTATTCGTACTAAGGAAATTCACGAGAAGCCACAAAGGATATAATGTTTCTAAGAGTCTCTGGTTTTGAGTAGCTGTAAGTTGGCACTGTTGTAAATACATCATAATAAGGGTCAGTTCACTGTTGCTTTAATACATTGAACTACTATTTTGCTGTTTAGTTAACCCATAGAGGTACAGCGTCTCCTTTAGGAGACACTTTTGCAGTATCTGTTGGTCCAGAATGCTGGGCAGTACATATTATACATGAGCAGAAAGAGGAAAATTCACTGAAAAATTTGAGTCCATTCCCAACGTCGTATGGTGTGGCATTCTCGAATTAGAGCAGTTTAATTGTAACTAATCATTAAACTCTTTAAATTGGCAATGCAGTGAATAATATATAATCACTATTCCCGTGTTCAAATTGGTAATTTCTGATTAAATATTACAATTATAATTCATTATGGTTCATGCTATATGCATATTTATTTTTTTTCAAACTTTGTAAGAGTAGAAAAAAATAATTGTTGTTGCCAATTTGAGGACTAAAGACGATTAATTTAGACCTCTAGAAAGCTCTGTACTGCTATGGGTTAATGCAAAGCCAGTAAATAATACCCACCAAATGATGATTAAGTGCACTTATTGTATTGTTACATTCATGAAGTCGAATGGACAAAGTCCTGCGCGTTTGTGTATATTTGATAACAATTTTACATATCAAGATGGCACCTGTAAAAGATGATAATCTATTGTATTTGACGTGTGATGTCTTGCCTCATTGTTCTTGTGAGATTTTTAATGTTTTGTTGTTGTTGTTGTTGTTCTTCATGGGTTTTAGATGGTTTGTTTTTAAATGTATATTTGGCAGCTAGGAATACAAAGTGTTGTGGAGTGATTTTGAAATTTTTAGTATGTCATAAGCAGATGAACCTTTTGGGACTTGAACCAGTTGATCCCTGTATAAAGTCTATGGGAATCTGTCTGAGAATTCAGTAGTCGATGGGTTAAAACAAGAACCCCCCCCCCCAAAAAAAAAAAAAAATCAAAGTACATGGTACAGACCAGTGAAGAGTGACCTTATCTACTTCGTCCATTTTTACATAAATTTTCCTCCTTTTTTGTCAGAATTGTGATCTCACATCTTGACCTGGTTTAGTTGACATTATCTTTTTTTTTCGTATTTTTAGAAATACGTCGTAAAAATATTTGTCCCACAGTTCAAACTTTTCTCTTTGCTGGAACAAATGCCATCCAGGAAAGGAAAAAAAAAAAAAAAAAAAAAAAAAAAACAGTGATAATGATTAGGGTTGCGAATGTCCGGAGAAAAGGTACTTTCGGTAGCAAATTTCCGTCCATGATATGTCTGGTCTTTCTTTTTAAGTCGTGCTTTTGTGTTTCAAAGTTTATTCAGTAATTAAATATGTATATTTTGCACTGAAAGATATCAGTCTTTTTGTAGCTTATATATTGTTTGTTGGTGAGTGAATGTTTGTAGGGTAGATGTTGCACCTGCTTTCGTTGATTTTTTTTTAAAAGTGTATATACAATTTGTCCCCCCCCCCAAAAAAAAAAAAAAAAAAAAAATTACGATGGGATTGTAAGTCTCGGTAATGAAAGAAATCATGTTGTAATATAAAAATACATGTTAGATTATGAAACTATAACTATTCGTTTACCAGTCAGTGAAGGCCCCGTCTGATTCGGTCCAGTAATCATGAAGAAATACAGATTTTTTAATCGAACGTCACAAGTCCCTCCTGTCCTAGCCTTTAGCCAAGGCACTTGGTGCTGTTATTTCCCTAAACGCGCCTGAATACATAGACTAATCGCACACAACTGTGATCGGTGGCCGGAGGTTCGTCAGCACCAAGGCCTTTACTAACCTGAGTGGTGGTTGTAGTTTATTTCTTTTGTTCTGTACTATATTTCCGCTACCCAATCGGTAGATAATTAGATGCAAAGTAGCTTACCAAACCGCCCGTTCGAATCCGATACACCAATCAGAGTAGACAATTCGAGAGAATTTATGAATATTTATTATTCACGTGTGCCTAACGTTCGACGCGTTCAACAATAACAATCGACCAGCTGATCGCGCGAACCATTATGCGTAGGTTGAAATGAAAAAGGAGAGAGCAAAATTTTACCGTAACCATGGAACTACTTATTTAGCAAAATAGTGAATACAGCTAGTCATCAATTTTTTTTAATTTTCTTTAATGAATTTATCTGTTTTTATTGAACATTGAACTAAATATTATACATTATTTAGTACAGCGCTTCTCAACTGGTGGTCCGCGGCCTACTGGTGGGCCCTTGGGCCGCGAAGCTATCTCAGGTGGGCCACGAGGTAGGTCCAAAATAGTTTTGAAAAAATTCTTGAATTCTGCTTTACTGTTAACATCAAATTGAATTGAATTTATTAAACACATTGAAATAACATCAAGTGTTGTAGAATATCGTCAGTGCAATGTGCTAAAAGTTTTCAAAGATTTCTGTACATTTAGGGTGGGGGTATTATATCAGTCTTTCATTTATTGCAACCATATACATGTAGTAATTTGAAGCTCCTTGCATGTAGGTTGGATTTTGTAATGTAATGAAGGTAATGTAGTGGTCCAGTTAATTACCACACAATTCATTCCCTATTTTCTTTTATCATGTTTCATCGCATTTTTTCTCATTAAAATTCTGTGAGATGGGCCTCAAAATATTTCAAAGAATGAAGGTGGGCGTCGAAAAATTTTCATTAGCCAAAGTGGGCCTCGAGGTAAAAAAAGTTGAGAAGCACTGATTTAGTACATTTGAATATCTATCCCCCCGTAATTTAACGAGCGAATCCATATAACACACCGCGGTTAAAAGAGTTACGATTGGTCACGATCGTCGCTAGCTGCTAAGACCCTCACGCATATGCATGAGCTCCGCAAGTTAGCAAAGGCCTCGCCGCTGATGACACGGCTCGGTCCACTGATCACTGCCATAAATGCACACTGTTTATGCTACGTTCACACCTTTGCGTATTTGGCTTGCGTATTGCTGCGTATTGACCAAACGCAGACATAAGCAGTCATACCCAATAAAGCGAAATGAAACGTGCTCTCATCGTACTCAACGCACAGACTAGCGCATAGACCTGCGCTAGTTGCTCGCTAGTTTTAATTTTTTTTAAAATTATCGTAAGCAAGCGCAAGGTCAAATCGTCTCTTTTTTGGAGCGCTTGTCATTGCCTATAGCTGCGTTTCTTGCACGATTTACCTCGCTTTAGCTTGTTGTTGTTCGCATGATTGCGCGTAATGTTGCGCTGTTGCTCGCACACCACTCCTAGCAGCAAAATCCGCTGCGTTAGTGCTCGATATACTGCGAGTTAGGCTCGCACCCCATTTGCTTTTTTTATGAGCAGCATAATACGAGCTAGATACGCAATAGTGTGCCTGCTCGCGTCAGATTTGCTGCGTATTGCTGGGTACGGCTGCGAATTGATAGCGCAGCAATACGCAAGTCAAATACGCAAAGGTGTGAACGTAGCATTAGTCTATTTTTCAAACCCTGCTTGGCAGACAAGCAGCGCGCGAGGCCTTGCCCAAAGGCTACTCCAAGCTTGGTCAGATGGAGAACTCAAAGCACGATGGACAATCCCACTATCCTTTGAATGGTTAGAAAGGAAATCGCGGTTTTGTTTTGATTTGCTATGATTGTTATTACAGTGTTTAGGTGTATCATCATAGGTAATCCTCCTTTATTCTTTCTGTAGCCCAATAGTCAAAAGATCGGGGAGTTAAGTAAAGCGGGCCATTGGTCCTTGGCATCCACAAAATTTAAATATCTTGCTCACAGGCTGGAGACTGCATCTACAAATTTATTTTCATTCATAAATACTACATGTATTTCAACAAAGACTGTTCCAGATTATGTTTTAAAAAAAAACTGAAAAAAAAACGAAAAAAAAAAACTTGCTTCAAAGATCAAAACAAGGCACTTACATGTATGAAATAGTCTCATAATTTTGTTTTATAATCACTGAATGTTATTACTTACAAATGACCAACATCTTAAAAACTCTGAAAACTGCTCATCTGTTCTCATTCATGATTCTTTTTGTCACGGAAAACACATATACCTTCCCTTCATTTGCAACAAGAACAGCAACATCAACAACACCAAGAATGATACGATAACTATGAAAAAATGTTTTCAGCACAATCAAAGCACAAATGAAAAGAAAATAGTGATTTCCCTTGCAAACAATTCAAAAGGCGTGTGATTTGTCGATACTGAATTGAGGGTCCCTTTTGTTCAAACTTGGACACTAGGGACTTATGACGTTTACAAAAATCCTCATTTCTTTGTGACTACTGGACCGAATCAAACGGGGTCTTCACTGACTGGAAGAGAAATTATGGTTTCATAATCTATAATGGCTTTTCATATTGCACGCTGATTTTTTTTCATAATTGAGTATAGGGTCATCGTAATTTTTTCTTTTTAATTTAGGGGGGGGGGGGGACAAACTGTATATTTATATTGCATGATAGGTTGTGATTCTAAAGTTCATGGTTAAAAACAATTTTAAAAAAACAGAAGAAAGAAAGGGGACGCCCGTCCAAAAAAAAAAAAGAGAGAAATGAAGGCAATGCTTGTCCGCTTCGATTCTCTTCAATTCTACCATGGTATTTTTGATAAACATCCCACTTCCTTCATGTTTTCTTACACACAACAGTCCCACATTATTCTCCAAAGAAGTTCGCGACAGCCCAGAAGCCCAGAATTTCTTTTTTTTTTTTTCTTAGTCAAAGATTTAACATGTTTGAGTTTTCATTTAAAGAAGCTATAACTTCTTTCCTCCCGAAATCAAATGGCTGACAAGCCATTATGACACCCAACCTCCGCGGAAGGGGAGGGGGGGGGGGGGGGCATGTAGAGGTGTTGGTCGGCATGTTTTGCCTAAATTTCTAGTACAAATTCACATACGAGTACACGCTGTTTTCTCAACCACCCGCTCGGGACCTTCTAATCCCATCTCCGGTTTTTAATAGTAGCATTTCAAATGGACATTTTACCACTAAAAACCCGCGTAGTTTATGATAAATAAGCACAAATTCAACAACTGAATTAAGTCCTTTTTTTTTCTTCAAAAATGTATTTGTTAGAGGGTGTGCGTGCTGGTGTTTGTGTGTGTGCAGGGTATATAAACGCCATCCTCAGGTTTATTTATTCATTTATTCATTTATTTATTTCAACTTAAAAAGAACACATGGTGCATGATATTCAAATTTTTTGTACATAATGTGGGGAGTCACTAAAAGCCAAGGGTTCGTCAAGAGTGACTCCAACTGTACAATTTTGTTTTTACTCTTTTACAATAACAACCCGAATGTCAAATCATGACTTATTCTGAAAAAATGCTACATCAATTTACGTAAATTCCCAAGCTGAAGGCATATGAAAAGAACCACTTTGAAAAGAACAAGAAAAGTTTTTATTAATATCGTTTTTCTATTCCCCTTCGCATCGTCGAATAAGGTACAGAGACTCCAACTCTCCCGTTTTTGGTGGGAGATCTCCCGCTTTGAGTCCATTTTCACAAAATCTCCCGTTCTCCCGCTTGAGTTTGAATTTCTCCCGCCCTAGCTGTATTTCTCCTTTTTTCTCCCGCCCAACCACCTTTTTGAATAAAAAAAATAAATCTGAATCATTGGATTTTACCTCATTTAGTGTTGTCATAATTATGTTTAAAAAATAAGCCTAAGATAGCTGCACCAGAGAGCTTCTATATTCTATAACCCTAAAAGTGGCTTCCGGCCACAAGGAATTTCGTGCTTTGCGCTGATGGTGATGTACGGGCTACGCGCATATTATATTGAGTCAGAGTCTCCCGTTTGCTAGAGGGGGTCTCGGCGGGAGAATCTCAGGTGCTTGGGGTTGGAGTCTCTGGGTATATACATACATGCATATTTATAATTTCATTTTAATGATGGACTGTTTTCAAATTTCATCTAGGGCACTGTGGGATATGCGAGTTCTCCTTTCGACTTCGTCTTTGGTCGATCAATTTTTAAACATTGTAATTTAATTTCATGCTTGGTCACCCACTGTGGTACATTACAATTCCAATTCATTAGTCACAGATGACAGCAAAATTAATTTCCTCTATTGACTAGGGGCGAATAGATAGCCAGGGAAGGGGGAGGGGGATGCATCCTCCCACTTTTTGAAGCGGATGTCTAAACGCGTGTATATGGGGGAATCATCCCCCCCCCAGGTATGAGGACCTGTCTACGCTACTGTTACTGACATCTATTTTCGTTAAAGTTTAATTAAAAATCGTCTCTTATAGATGCAGTCTAGTTTAGTTCATATAAAATAATAATAATCCTTTATTGATCCATGTTAAAAAACAGAGAAAACTGGTCTCCACTGGCAGTGTATACAAAAGATACATTGTAGTTAACAATGAAATGAACAATGCAGTGATAACGTAAGTCAATTTAGGCACATAACTGAATATGCATGATAAGGAGGTGAGTGAAAAGCAAGATAAATAGTAAAGAGAGAAAGGAAGAAAGCAATAGAGGGAGCTTACGGAGAGAGGAAGAGAAAGAGGGGGGGGGGGGCGGTAGGAAGATAAGTTAAGAACGGTGAAGCAGAGAAGAGGCGAGAAAGAGAGATGCCATGGACAATTATGAGGGAAAAGAAAAGGGGATGGAGAGAGAGAGGGAAGAAGAAGAGGAGGAAAAATGTAGTCTGAGTTGGAAGGTAAAAAAGAAGGAAAGAAAAGAGCTAGCTGAGAGACAGAAACATGTTAGGAAGCAATGCGAGTCTACTGACACAGCATGTGTGTGGATTTAATTACTACAAATACTTTAAATGATAATGGTCTGCATTATATGAAATTCTTTCCTTTTTT
>CM057171.1:19597641-19650089 GCA_029962745.1 Echinometra lucunter
TTTTTTTCCCGGTGGTTTGATGGATTTTCCCGCTGAAATCCTTCAGGGGGGGCACTCTGCCCCCCTGCCCCCCCCCCGGCTGTTACGCCACTGTATACTGCGAGTTTAGCTCGTCCGCCATTTGCTTTTTTATGAGCAGCATAATACGAGCTAGATACGCAATAGTGTGCCTGCTCGCGTCAGATTTGCTGCGTATGGCTGGGTACGGCTGCGAATTGATAGCGCAGCAATACGCAAGTCAAATACGCAAAGGTGTGAACGTAGCATTTGTCTATTTTTCAAACCCTGCTTGGCAGACAAGCAGCGCGCGAGGCCTTGCCCAAAGGCTACTCCAAGCTTGGTCAGATGGAGAACTCAAAGCACGATGGACAATCCCACTATCCTTTGAATGGTTAGAAAGGAAATCGCGGTTTTGTTTTGATTTGCTATGATTGTTATTACAGTGTTTAGGTGTATCATCATAGGTAATCCTCCTTTATTCTTTCTGTAGCCCAATAGTCAAAAGATCGGGGAGTTAAGTAATGCGGGCCATTGGTCCTTGGCATCTACAACATTTAAATATCTTGCTCATAGGCTGGAGACTGCATCTACAAATTTATTTACATTCATGGATACTACATGTATTTCAACAAAGACTGTTTCAGATTATGTAAAAAAAAAAAAAAAAAAAACTGAAAAAAAAAGCTGAAAGAAACTTGCTTCAAAGATCAAAACAAGGCACTTACATGTATGAAATAGTCTCATAATTTTGTTTTATAATCACTGAATGTTATTACTTAAAAATGACCAACATCTTAAAAACTCTGAAAACTGCTCATCTGTTCTCATTCATGATTCATTTTGTCATGGAAAACACATATACATTCCCTTCATTTGCAACAAGAACAGCAACATCAACAACACCAAGAATGATATGATAACTATGAAAAAATGTTTTCAGCATAATCAAAGCACAAATGAAAAGAAAATAGTGATTTCCCTTGCAAACAATTCAAAAGGCGTGTGAATTGTCGATATTGAATTGAGGGTCCCTTTTGTTCAAACTTGGACAGTAGGGACTTATGACTTTTACAAAAATCCTCATTTCTTTGTGACTACTGGACCGAATCAAACGTGGTCTTCACTGACTGGTAGAGAAATTTTCATGGTTTCATAATCTATAATGACTTTTTATATTGCACGCTGATTTTTTTTCATAATTATTGACTATAGGGTCATCGTATTTTTTTTTTTTTTTTTTTTTTGGGGGGGGGGGACAAACCCTATATTTATATTGCATGATAGGTTGTGATTCTAAAGTTCATGGTTAAAAAAACAAAAAACAAAACAAAACAAAAAACAAGAAAGAAAGGGGGAAGCCCGTCAAAAAAAAAAGAAAAAAAAAAAAAAAGAAAGATAAATGAAGGCAATGCTTGTCCGCTTCGATTCTCTTCGATTCTACCGTGGTATTTTTGATAAACATCGCACTTCCTTCGTGTTTTCTTACACACAACAGTCCCACATTAATCTCCAAAGATGTTCGCGACAGCTCAGAAGCCCAGAATTTCTTCTTTTTTTCTTAGTCAAAGATTTAACATGTTTGAGTTTTCATTTAAAGAAGCTATAACATTATTCCTCCCGAAATTGGATCGCAGACTAGCCATTATGACACCCAACCTCCCCGGAAAGGGGGGGGGGGGGGGGTTGTAGAGGGGTTGGTCGGCATGTTTTGCCTAAATTTCTAGTACAAATTCACATACGAGTACACGCTGTTTTCTCAACCACCCGCTCGGGACCTTCTAATCCTATCTCCGGTTTTTAATACTAGCATTTCAAATGGACATTTTACCACTAAAAACCCGTGTAGTTTATGATAAACTTATCAAAAATTCAACAACTGATTTAAGTCCTTTTTTTTCTTCAAAAGTGTATTTGTTAGAGGGTGTGCGTGCTGGTGTTTGTGTGTGTGCAGGGTATATAAACGCCATCCTCAGGTTTATTTATTCATTTATTCATTTATTTATTTCCACTTAAAAAGAACACATGGTGCATGATATTCAAATTTTTTGTACATAATGTGGGGAGTCACTAAAAGCCAAGGGTTCGTCAAGAGTGACTCCAACTGTACAATTTTGTTTTTACTCTGTTACAATAACAACCCGAATGTCAAATCATGACTTATTCTGAAAAAATGCTACATCAATTTACGTAAATTCCCAAGCTGAAGGCATATGAAAAGAACCACTTTGAAAAGAACAAGAAAAGTTTTTATTAATATCGTTTTTCTATTCCCCTTCGCATCGTCGAATTAGGTACAGAGACTCCAACTCTCCCGTTTTTGGTGGGAGATCTCCCGCTTTGAGTCCATTTTCACAAAATCTCCCGTTCTCCCGCTTGAGTTTTAATTTCTCCCGCCCTAACTGTATTTCTCCTTTTTTCTCCCGCCCAACCACCTTTTTGAATAAAAAAAATAAATCTGAATCATTGGATTTTACCTCATTTAGTGTTGTCATAATTATGTTTAAAAAATAAGCCTAAGATAGCTGCACCAGAGAGCTTCTATATTCTATAACCCTAAAAGTGGCTTCCGGCCACAAGGAATTTCGTGCTTTGCGCTGATGGTGATGTACGGGCTACGCGCATATTATATTGAGTCAGAGTCTCCCGTTTGCTAGAGGGGGTCTCGGCGGGAGAATCTCAGGTGCTTGGGGTTGGAGTCTCTGGGTATATACATACATGCACATTTATAATTTCATTTTAATGATGGACTGTTTTCAAATTTCATCTAGGGCACTGTGGGATATGCGAGTTCTCCTTTCGACTTCGTCTTTGGTCGATCAATTTTTAAACATTCATGCTTGGTCACCCACTGTGGTACATTACAATTCCAATTCATTAGTCACAGATGACAGCAAAATTAATTTCCTCTATTGACTAGGGGCGTATAGATAGCCAGGGAAGGGGGAGGGGGATGCATCCTCCCACTTTTTGAAGCGGATGTCTAAACGCGTGTATATGGGGGAATCATCCCCCCCCCCCCCCCAGGTATGAGGACCTGTCTACGCTACTGTTACTGACATCTATTTTCGTTAAAGTTTAATTAAAAATCGTCTCTTATAGATGCGGTCTAGTTTAGTTCATATAAAAATAATAATAATCCTTTATTGATCCATGTTAAAAAACAGAGAAAACTGGTCTCCACTGGCAGTGTATACAAAAGATACATTGTAGTTAACAATAAAATGAACAATGCAGTGACAACGTAAGTCAATTTAGGCACATAACTGAATATGCATGATAAGGAGGTGAGTGAAAAGCAAGATAGATAGTAAAGAGAGAAAGGAAGAAAGCAATAGAGGGAGCTGATGGAGAGAGGGAGAGAGAGAGGGGGGGGGGGGGAAGCGGTAGGAAGATAAGTTAAGAACGGTGAAGCAGAGAAGAGGCGAGAAAGAGAGATGCCATGGACAATTATGAGGGAAAAGAAAAGGGGATGGAGAGAGAGAGGGAAGAAGAAGAGGAGGAAAAATGTAGTCTGAGTTGGAAGGTAAAAAAGAAGGAAAGAAAAGAGCTAGCTGAGAGACAGAAACATGTTAGGAAGCAATGCGTGTCTACTGACACAGCATCTGTGTGGATTTAATTACTAAAAATATTTTAAAATGATAATGGTCTGCATTATATGAAATTCTTTCCTTTTTTTCAAGGAAAAGAAGCCAAAAAAAATTATATCACGGGAAAGAACATGTTACAGACCTGGTTTACCCTCCATATTTGGCCCAAGTAACACTTGGCGTATTTGAATAACAACATGATGAATTGTTGGGAAAAAAGACGAATTTGATCCGAGCATTAACTCGCTTAGCGGCAGAGACGGATCTCACTGACAAGTGACAAATTTGAGTGTTATTTCCTTTATTTAACTTGATTGAAAACAAAAATATATGTTCACGGACAATGATGGATGAATGGCAGTTTGACGAAATTTAATTTGGGATTGAACGCAGTAAGCTTCTCCGCCGAAATTGAATTGAAAACTGATAGAGTGAAGAGAATGGTGACGAACAAAAGCGAGAGAACCTATATTATGCTCATGATACTAATCAAGACGCTGCATTTCAAGTGATACAAGTGTTGTTGATCAATCATTCAGGCGCGGCTCTACCGGGGGGGGGGGGGGGGGGGGGGGGGGGGGGGGGGGCGGTGCTGAAGCCCCCCCCCCAAAAAAATGCTCAAGCCCCCAAAATGTTTTTGACGATACAAGTGCAATTTTTAATTTCATTATTCTAATATACATTACAATCCTCCAAGCCCCCCCCCCCCCATATTCCCCTCTAGAACCGCCGCTGCATCCGTTCCATGAATTTGTGAGGTCTTTATTGATTTTTTTTTTAAATTCTAAGAATCCCTTCCCCTCCCACCTCCTCCCTCTCCTCCCCTCCTTCTTCTCCTCCTCCTCCTCCTCCATGACCTTGTACCTACAAGAAAACAACACACTGAAGCTCGAGATAGATTGGCGCCCAATTTATTCTTCATAACATAATAGGGCGGATGCGCGCGCGCACGAAGCTCATGAATTATAAATACGATAATTAGAGCCCGCATATTGAATGTCGTCTCGACTGTAGCCTCCTTTTCACTGTAGTCTCCTTTTCCCGAATAATTGTACTGAGAGAGAGAGAGAGAGAGAGAGAAAAAAGCATCCTCTTCATGAACGAAGTTACCAGTCTGAATAAAGCAGACTAGACTATTTCAATGGCGTAATAATATCTTCATGAGCATCGGATTTTCTGGTGATACAGAGAGGCAGTGCGATATTTTGCCTTAGAAATTTGGCAGCGAGCACGGCGGAATGTCGTCACGCTTTTTACGATGAAAGCGGAACAAACTGGAAATATCTTACTGCTTAAATTACTTTGTTTGGGTAAGTCATTCTTATAGTCCTTAAATGCAGATTTATGGTGACTTATGGGGAAATAAAAATAGATTTTGATAGTACTGCAGGTTGTTTCTTATGTAATCTTATAGTTCACATGAATTATTGCTTAATTTGTCAGTATTTACTCATTTTATTATGGTTATCATAATGGTAGAGATTATTATTATCATTATTATCATTATCATTATTGCTATCATTATGTAACTCCACTTCCATCATTATCACCATCAGCATTGTCATCATAATGATTATATCACTGTTCATACCTTTTCTCCTTTATGCAGTCAAACCTGTCAATAAAGGCTCCCAAGGAAAACCATTAGAAAGTTTTGCATACCAATGGCTGCTAAAGGCAGGTTCTACCGCATACATTCTTCTTCAAGCAAGACAATATAAGTGACCACTATAAACAGGTGGTCTTTACAGTGAGATGGCTAATAAGGAAGTTTTGACTATACTGTTAAAACAGTTTTTCGAAATCATTAGGTTGTTTAACGTATTAATTCTACCAGCAGTTGCCTTACAAAATCGCCATATGTTTACATACAAACTTTTTAAAATAACAGTTGCTTGGTTGATGTTAAACAACCCAATGATTTCTGAAAAGCTGTTTTAATGGTTTTATACATGACATACTTTCAAACTATTTCGATATCAGTTGTTCGAGGGGATTCTAAACATGCGGACACGGGAAAGCCAGGCCTTGATTGTCCCCACATCCAGACTATGTTATGTGGTACCACCACGCTCGAAAATGGTGACAGCGTTACCATGGTACCCAAGACATTGTCCCGTGAAGAAGCTTGGTGGATGCAGAATGTTGCGGAACTGGAAAGCGTGGAGAACCCTTTGATCTGCGCAAAACCAGGTATGATGGATAACCGTAAACCATGCACTATGTTTTCAGTAACTAAAACTGAAGGTCATTTGATTTCATATTGGTTTATGCAAATTTAACTTGGTAATATTCTGAAGTTTAATTGTTATCGTTGAGCAAATTACGACAGGCAAATATCAGTAGCACATACACTTTTGAGGTCAATGCCGGGTCAATGTTATCTGCTTATTGCTCGTGTCCGGTTCTGATGTTAACAATATATGAACGGAGTAAGCAAATCTTAATTTTAAAACTGAATGACGTAAATTTCACCACAATTTATAACGATAATTTCAGAAAAAGGAAGAAAAAGTAACTTCAGTGATTATTGTTATGAGTTTACATTGCAACTTTGGCGCTTTGCCGTTATTTGGCTGTTTGCAGGGTGCGTAGCTTGCCGGGTAGCTTGTAACCAAATACAACTTTATAATCTGTACAAAAAAGAGAGAAAACTGATTACTATAAGTTCTCTCATTTTTTTTTCTTTTTCTCATTAGGAAGGGTCTCAAAGAAGCAAAATTTTCAGAATATGATAAATATATAAATTGATTTATATTCTTTAAAAATGTAGGGTATTCGTATTTAAAGAGAGCCTCTTCTTGGCTACGAAGCTATAACTTGACACTACAAGTTGTTATAGTGCTCGGATATTAAAGTAATATAACTACGCCAAATCGAGTACAGAAGTAAATGTGGAGAGTGTTTGAAGCATTGTACTCATTATCTCAGACTTACTGAATCAAATTACTTCAAAGCGTTCTTGAGGAGCGCTTGCTGGAGTGGTTGTGTGTTTACACATGTGTTAGAGCGCTCTACCCTAGAGCTCTAGGAAGGAAGTGCGTGTAAACGGGGTCTTTAACAAACCTCACCTACCGAAACCTAAAAAATGAATTTTCAGAAATGCTACAGCTTTGCAAAAGTGATAAGGACACATGTTGGCATGAATGCCAAGCTGAATTGTCTGTACATGGCAAGTGAGGGGGCATTACAGAAACTTCCACTAAAATCTATTTTACCAGACATTACAGTAATCTACGGCTTATATACTTAAAATCTGACATTACATAACTTCTTCCTTAAAGTGATTAGACAATGGTAAAAAAATTGCTGATATATGATCGAGAATACAATTCTAAGAAAAATTACATTAAAAATATGATGATTTTCAATCGAAATCAATGCATTTTGGCTATTTTCTCATAAAAAGTCAAGAGCTGACCAAAAAATTTGAGTATGAGGTATGACGTAGAAGTGGGTACCCAGCTTCGCGCATTGCAGTTGTGCTGCGCGCTAGACTGTAAAATATGTATTATACCTTGCGCGCATTTTGCAAGTGCGCGACAGGGTATCCACATGACGTCATCTTGACGTAAAAGTGGGTACCCAGTTGAAACTGGGACACAGCTGAGGGGTCAAAAATATCCTGAAATCTTACCACAATTGGGGGGTTTCCATGGCAACACGACTTTAAAAAAATGTTAGGCAGATGATTTTCTGCTAATACCTAAATTCATGCTCTTTTAAATGAGCTAACATTGTTTGAGCATTGGGTTCCCCCTTTAAGAAAAGTAAATTGTAGTTATATTGAATAAGATGGTGCTAAACTTAAATTTTCTTCACTTTGATAACCCATATACCGGGAATGGGTGGTCCCCGTATTTGCTTATATGAGATTTAAGTAGTCAACGGGTTTAACATGCGTAAGCCCAATGATTATTTTACCAGTAATGTAATCATAATAATTGGTTATGAGTGCATGTGTGTGAGGATGTACGTGCGCGCCTGTGCGTGAGTGTGTTTATTTGAGGACAATGCCCTCCTTATTTAGAAATGAATAAATGTTTAAGATCAAATGATTAGACAGGGAATTTGGATTCTTGTCATGAAAAAGAAGAGGATAATGATACAATGTTTTAGTTTGAATCCGCCCTAATTTTCCCCACTACTATATGATATTCATTACGACGTCTATTATAACAATGAACACACAGTGGCAGGTAATCGACACTGCAAACAGTTTTTTCGAAAATGATTAATGGGATTTCTACAATTAAAGTGACAGATATTTGATCTATGAGTCGATTGTGCATGTTTGTTTCGGAGCGCACTTTAAGGGAGAAATATTTTGTACGCTCATCTTTTCAGGCAGGAGGATCAATTATTCGACAGTAAGATAGTTAATGGTTTCGAACAGGATATACATTCCATGAGGATGATGGAGATGTTCATTAACAAATTATTTTAGAAGCGTTATACTGATTATCAGAGAAAAGTAGAGTGTTCACCAATAATTAAGGTGGTCCGATGAGAGCCTCTCAATAAACATTTTACTTGCCTTGCCTGTGAAGGCCGATCGATTAAACAGATAGACCTACTATATATTATAAAGGCTTGTTGACTTAATTATGCGGCGTTAAATCCCTTGGAAAAAATTGGATGTACGTTTGAAGTCAACAGGACATGTAGGAAATAAAAAGGTTGGTGAAATTGATGATTTGAAATGGTATTCAATGAGTGCCACCGGCTTAAATCTAATTAGGGGAGTGGGGGTGGGGAATGATCGACATTTCTTGCCGATTTTTTTTTCTGTTAAACTCACACTCAAGTATAAACACACCCATCCACACAGACCCCCTTACACACATTTTAATTTTCACTTTGCGAGCGAGCGAAGCGAGCGAGCCAAAAATAACCACTTTTCTGCTAAATCGCATTTTCAAATAGAAATCCTAAAATATGATGGTCGTTATGACAGATTATCAAAAAAATTACTAACTGAATAATAAAAATATCATTTCTTCCTTAAAAATTGTGTGTGTATGTGTGTGTTGTGTGTGTGTGTGTGTGTTGTGGGGGGGTGTATTTGTACATGCCCCCCCCCTCGAAAACGTGTGTGGGGGATATATCCCCTCTCCCCCCCCCCCCCCCCCCCGGGATTTACGCCAATGCTGAGTGCATTGTATATTCTTCTGCTGCATGCATGTCATGCACCCTTTTCCACTGGAATGTTTATCATTGCAAATAACTATGAATCTCAAAAGCATTACCCGGTTTGGTTGTGGTTTTGCATGTTTGGGGGTGCATGAAAAAGGACATGTCTCCATTATAAAATACGTGTACGGTGTAGCTCATTGCCAACTTCTCTATATTTTAAGTACTACGTGCAAGGGACAACATCATTTCAATTCAATTTCAATTACATCTGGGAGTATGCTCATATCTCGGGTGCTCTTCTCAGTGGGCCCTGTTTCATAAAACAGGTTATCAATAAGAAGTTGCAGTAACTGTTACAAGCTACTGAAATCCTTGCCTCTGATTGGCTGAGAGCAAATTTGTCATAGAAATGTGGCGGTTGTTTATGAAACGGGGGCCCTTGTCGTCTAAAAGCAGGGCTGGTGTACGATGTACCAATCTCATTTCATAATGGTATCGTTATCAGGATTATCTGTGGGGAGGTGTCGTAGTCTAGTGGCTTGGCTGGAGAGGCGAGAATCGGGGGTTCGATCCCCGGCACGGCACTTATCCCCTAGAGGAAGGCATTTTATCTCCATTACTCTTTTATCTTATATTAGATAAATTATAGTGCTGGGCATATTGTTACCAACGTATGCATGTGTATTTAAAAAAAAAACAACCGACCCCTGCCTTTTTTATAGATGTTGCTCAAGCTCGCTGAAAAGCGAATGACGCAATATACATCAACACTTTCTACGGAGGCTGAATAATATTGATACCCGGGGATCATTTCATGAAGTGTCTTGTCAGTGTTTTTCACTGACAAATTTGTTCTCAGCCAATCAGATGCAAGGATCGATTTCAGTAGCTTATATAAGTTGTCAGCAAAAAACAAACAAACAAAACAAAACAAAACAAAACAAAAAAACAAAACAAAACACCGAGACACTTCATGAAACGTTCCCCTGGAAAATAAGAAAGGTTTCCTTAAATATTTGAAAACCTTATCCGGATATACCCATGATAATAGTGGCAGCGCTTCGTATAATGAACAGGATGAATAGAAACTGCTTTATAAAAAAATAAAACCTTCATCGTAATTCACAATTTTCCATTTGGTTCATTTTAAGAGAAGCATTTTTTGTTTCGCTGAGTGATATCCAAGGTCCCATTGTGGTATGCCTTTACTTCATATGAAATAATGAAAAGTTAATGCATCTGCGAGTAGGAATGATGCTGGGAATGGTGCACTTAAAGAGAGGAGAGGGGCCTTCACAAACCGTATAGTATCTGTAATATGACAAGAAAACCTGAAAAAAAAAATTATCTAACTTTCGAGCAACACGAGTTTGTCGTCCCATATACCCATTGCTGTTTTGATCTACAAAACCTCATGTATTTCATCTCATACTTCACATCCCCTCTCTGTTATGAGACATTTCTCTGACATGCAGCCCCCCCCCCCCCCCCCATATTGCAATATAATCCTAGATTCACTGCTACACGTTCGTTAAACTTTGTACCCATAGATTGTATTTCTAATCCCTGTGTGAACGGAGCAACTTGCGAGGAGACTCTGGTCGGATTTGAATGTCAGTGCACCCCAGACTTCTACGGTATCACATGTTGTAAGCAAGAACTTCATTTATCTGTTATTAGAGTATAACCCTGTTTATATAGCTGCGCTCACATAAGGCACCATTTTGATGGCCTCGTCAGTGACTGGTCCCCCTTTTCACGGCATTATTGTTTAGAAAGTGATTGAAAAATGATCAGTCTATTGGATATTCGAAATAACTAGGGTATTAGTTAATTCGTTCAAGTCAATTCAGTTCAGTTCAGTTCAATTCGAAGTTTATTTCCACTTTTCCATAAAACCAAAACTAAATATAACAAACAATAGCATAAAAAAGATCATAATATATTCAAAGGTGTAACCATGATCGTTCTGCAAGTCAGAATTTGACCCCTATTTTGAGGTGTTTCAAGTACATTTTCAGCCATTTTTACCCCTATTTGGTACAAAACGGGTACGAATTGGCCTTTTATAAACACCCCTTTGTTTCGCATTCCAAGTACACTTTTTGGAAACAAGGACCAGAAAAAATACCCCTTTTTCAATTTCGAGTACAAGATCATGAAAACAACCATTTTTTTCGAAATCGCGAGCATGTTCAAAAAAAGACCCTTTTTAACGCGAAATTTCGAACGATCATGCGTACACGAAGTCAATACAGAGTGACAACACCGTGGATAACACATCGAAATGATGCATCCTATGTGCCTGGCTTTACAGAAAGTATGGTCTTATTACTACATGCACATGTGTATTAGACCACGCGATGATTGGACCAAACGGCGATTGATGGGTTCATCCAGGTGATCCGGGAATTAGACTAACTGGTAGTAGACCAAGTGGCTATAAACCACGTCATGTGGTGGCGTCACAGCTAACCGAGAGCATCATCGGAAATAATCTCGTTTGATTCGTATAGTCTCAAATATGTCCCCTTGATTTGTAAAATTTTATTCGGACAATATAGCGGCAAAAACAGTTTGCTGATTGTAGACATAGGTTTTATTTTCTACGAGTATCCCTTTTCCCAACATCCTAAGTATGACACTTATCAAGTGTTGGGTAAATCTTGCATTCGGCCACAAGTCAATTATTATACACTTTCATTTACAAGCTGTACATACACTTAGATCTATTTTTATGCAGAAATGGATATATAATACAGGGCCAATCAATAAAAACGTTAAACTTTTGAAAATCTATCAAAATTACATATCAAAATATTTAGAAGATTTTTTCATGTCAATAGATGTCCAGTATTCTCGTCTATCACGCTTGGGTGTACATTGCCTGTTTTTTGTTCAGAGTCTGAAAAACAATAACTTGCTCCAAATTAAACCAGCAGTACGACATTCAGACAAATGGCTCTTTAGCGTAAATTTATGATTATGTTTTGATAGTCTCAAGTCGAAAATTTCTGTCATAATATAAATCATTTCATTACTTGCATGATACGTAAGCGAGAATTAATGTGTACAAATTACTTTAAGATCTTTTAAGCACAGGAATCACAATTAACACACAAAACCTATACACTTGCAAGTCATCCAGTCAAGAAGAGAAGTAATTAATTAATCTTACGATCATGCAATCAAACAATTAAGAAATCAATTAGCCAATCAATACATCAACTGATAGATCAGTGAGTCAGTCAATCAATCACTCAGTCAATGTATCAGTCAGTCATTCAAACATTCAGCCAGTCAGTCAGTCCATCAACTAGTCAATCACTGACGTAATCAGTTAATCAACAATCAATCATTTCAATCGATATGATTGATTAATCAATCAATCGGTTGCTAAAACCATCGATCAGTCAATCAACTAGTCAGGGTGTCCGGCAACTGTGAAAAAGGGCAATTACTTTGAATGGCAGCTGGTTTTAATTTCCCTTTTCTTTCAGTTTTGAACACAGTCATTTTTCACGCTCTGAACAAACAACGGGCACTGTTCGACCAAGAGTGAAAGACAATTCCCCTCTATTTCCCTTTATTAATTATTGTCCTTTTTTGTCTTGCTTTACCTTAATTCTACATTATGATTCGACAGCGTGTCCTTTAATTCACACTCCCAACGCTGGAACAACCAGAACGTACACTTTTCCAGGTTTAAACATAGCTCCTGGTGTGACTTCATTTGATTTCGAGGTCAGCGCTAATAATGACGCCCACATCGGACTCTCTAGAAGCAATGCCAGTGAAAATTATATGTACGAAATAGGTGAGTTTACCTAATGCCTGCTGATTGCGTTTTCACGAATCAATAATCATAAAGGCAATTACTCATTTCGTAATTGCCTAACCAAATAAATTATTGCATTGATCAGAGGAACACGGATTCTTACGACATCACTCGAACCTCCTGCTCAAACATTGTCAAAGGCCTTGCCATTCAATAATGATTCCTGTTCAACCATGAACGGGCATAGAAAGCCCTAAGGCACAAGTCATAACTGGCAATCTCTACTACTTTTAATAAAGAAAACACTTTACAGTGCAAAAATTGTTAGAAATATGTTTGTTTGATGAGTCATAAAAGAAATCATATGCAGCCATTTTGGAATAGGAAAACCATGAGGAAAACACATCCGTGCTTGTGTTGACTTTTCGGTGAATAACCATTTTCCATCTAACATCTCCTTTCACAAACGGCCTGATGAGTAGGCACCTGCGGTACTTGTGTGAAATTTGTTATGTTTGTGGTGAATAACCCTTGTCAACCTCACACTTTCCTTTCAACGTAGCAATCGGCGGATGGCTCAACACTGGCGGTGCTATTCGCCGCTGCATCCACACGTATGGTGGTGCTTGTGATTGGGATACACTTCATCAGGACGACCCAGCAGCAATGGGCTTATCTCGTATACCGTCGTATGACCACTACCAGATCTCCTTTGCAGACGGTGATATCAGATTATATCGCTATGACAGCCAAGAACTTCTCATGGAGTTCCGTGATCCAGATCCCCTGGAAGTCAACTACGTTGGGATATGGACAGGGTTTGGGTCTGAAGGCTATTGGAAGTTTCCATCCTTATGTTACGACAAGTAACTATTTTAGAAAAACCAGTGCACTACACACTGTACGACTCCACTGTCCAAAAAAATAGCACCAGTGAAAGTTTAGCATACAGTGTTTCGATTGATATAAAATTATGATATATTCTACATAACCGTACTTGTTATGAGGCCTTTAATAGTAGGCCTACACCATAGACATTATAATAAATTTACTAGACGAAAACAGCACGCGCTTATATCATTACGCGAATGGCATTATTAGGCCCCACCTCTTTCGGATGGTTTGAAGGTCGACCTAAGCACCCGTTTTTGTTGCATTATTCATAATCTACTGCATTATTCATTATCTACATAATCTACAATGACAATGAAAATGACAATGTCAGTGACAATGTGAATTTTATTTACTCATGTCACCCGAAATGGGTATTTGAGAAAATCATAAGTTTACATTTAATTGTGTATCATTGCGCATGTTTTTAGCTGACGGGCGTAATGTTTTAAAACATGCACAAACGCACGCGACTCCTTGGAATCATCTTACAAAATGAATTATTCATTTTTGCTCATAAACATTGATGGTGCTTAGGTCGGTCTTCTAATGGATCTGGACAAAATGGTGGAGCTTTAGGGGCCTGGCTTACACTCTCAGAAAAATGTACCAGGTAGAACCCTTTTTGTCTAGATCCCTGCAGAAAAGAAGTTCTAAAAAGGGTTCTTCATATTTTCAAGATCCCCCAAAGGTTCCCTTTACAAACAATACTGGTTCTGTTAAAAAAAGAACCCCAACCCTTTTGAGAATTTTTGTAGGCTAGTAATGGTTCTTCGAAGAGCCTTTAATGTGCCAAATGTGAGACAAGAAAAGGTTCTAATCAGCACCAATTTTTTCTCAGAGTGTATGGTTATAGTTATTGACAACATATCACATAAATCTCCGTAAACGCTGAAAGTTGCACGAATTTTCGCCCTTAGGTCTTTCTCAAGTAGGCCCACAGAAAACACTTTCATTCACCGCGCGAGCGCAATATAAATGCTAACGGTATTCTATCGAAAAAAATGAAATTCCAGAAACTCCTTTCTCGCCTCCATCGCTTGTAATATTCTAAATATAGTGGTTTAGGGCAGTAAACAATAGGGCTAGTGAGGTGCTGAATTAGTCAAACATCGTATATTGATTTGATTTGATTTATTTATTTTCTTCAGCATTGATATATGTACAATTTTTTTCAGATAACATACATAAAATAAAATACAAAATAATTTTTACAAGGAATCATAACACAAAGTATTTGTAATAATCATTTACAAAAAAAAATGATAAATTGACAATTCTTTTTTTTTTTTGTAATTCAATTAAACATAAGATTTAATTAAGAATAAGATTATTTGCAGAAGAAGGACTGCCATTATAAGCAATGTTGCTGGAATATACTTTGAGGACAAAATAACATTTTTTTAGCTGGAAAGTTGAATTTCCGGCTCACTCGCTTCGCTCGCTCGCATAATATAAAACGGGATGGAAAGGTTCAAGTCCCCTAAAGTTTTCATTCCAGTACTGAGGATGTGCCTCTGTGATATTGTTTGAAAACAATTTTTGTGCGGTTAACTGGAGAAGCGGTAGATTAGAATAATAGTGCAGAGATACGGGCAGCAAAAACAGGTCCTACACCCCCCCCCCCCCCCCTTTAAGTCTATCCTTCACGTTTGAACTCACCCCGCTCGGTCTCTTTGCTCCGCAGTCGGGAATATTCGGCATCGGTAACACGAATCGACACCCATGGTTACACTCCTTCTTGTCAGATTAAAGACAAATTATCTTCAAATTTCAGAAATTTCTACTTTTAATCATACGTAATAACTATCTAATAAAGTCACGATCAAGAAGATTTTGTTTTTATAATTTTAAGTTTATTTTGTTGTTTTTCGTATGTCACTGTTTTAAGTTGTTGTCTTCTTTTGAGATAAACTGAGAGAATACTTAATCCAAGTAGACCTTGGTATACTTTTACATCCTCCTCTGATAGCAGATTCTTGCTCAAAGGCTTTTTGAAAGAGATTGCATTTACGTAGAGGAGTGATCAGGATGTGCATGATAGCAATTCATTTCATAAGAGCATTGTTAATACAGTATTCTGCTTAAGCATATTCAACGATTATAGGCAGACTTAGACAATGTTTCAAAGCATCCTGTGTTTGTTTTTTAAATTACAGTCCTTAAACACATACCTCGATCGCGCCCTTGCCTCCGATTAAAACTCATAATATGCATGCCAAGGAATAATTTTTTTAAAAATTCCTGCTTTCATTCTGCTAACCTAACTACTCCCACACTCTGCCCGTGACCTTGCACTTAGCCGCCGGGTAGCGAGCGACATAATTAAACCGCTTCAAAACATGATAATCATGATCATGCATGGATTCTAACGGATATGTGAAGAGAGTAATGGACTAATACTTAGATTCTAACGTAAGTAAGTTTGCGGAGGAACCATGAAATGGAATAATCCTATAAAAAAGAGTGAGATCGAGAGAGACAGTTGTAACACTTTAAATGCTTAATTCAAAGCGTATACCTGTACTTGGTTGGCTTGGTGTAAGGTTTCGTTCAAGATGGTCTTTTATTGCCCGTCGTGTTTGCCTTTAAAAATATAATATTCAGTGATACTGCCATGTTAGGGAACCTGAGTTACCATGGTTACCACCTATACTTTCTAAGGTTTCCTCCACAATACATCAAACACTTATTTATTTACTTACCATTAAAATGATATAAAGTCAGGGATTTGTATTGGATTTCTATGCTTTGAATGATTAGTATAGTGAAAATCCTTGTGAATTTTGTTTACAAGGATGCTAAAATGCCCAAAAACAATATGTAGGAAAAACTAAGAATAAACTATACACCTGGTTCAGCAACACCAAAACCCAAAATTCGCAACTATCAGCCAAACGCCAAACAAGATATATTCCCTCCGTCATCCACTCCAACTTTTAGAAAAAAATCATAGGGGGGGGGGGGGGCGGTTGCACCCCTACCCCCTGTAGCGCCGCCCCTTGCCCCATATTCTCATTTGTGTGCAGTGATTTTGCTTTCAACGCGATTGGGTTGAGTTTGCATTGTGATGATTTTCAAAAACCTCCCGGTGTAAACCTATTTTTATATAGTAATTAATCAACCCTATTGCTTTGAAACGTTTTCTTCGTCATTGTTGTGGCGTGAAAGGAACTCAAATTCAGCTCCGATGGAAGATATGACATATAGGTCGAAATGATAGAAAACTGGCTTGGCTAAATTAAAGGAACACTTCCCTCCATTTCAGGCATGTCAGGTAATTTCAGTATTCTTTTTCCAAGTGTTTTCAGCAAACTTATTCAACGCATCATAATTAACTGTGATAGGCTTATACCTGTTGTATATAAGCGGGATAAAAGTTACCACGTAAATGAAATCTTTGTGAAGTAGCCGATCAAAATATTTTTTTCTAAGTTGATGCAGCTTATGTGGGAGACGTCATTCACATGATGGAAGACATCATTACCAAAAAACAATGCACACCATAATACCTAAAATTTCCGTGAACATAATTATCATGTGATTCCGAATATGTGACTTATGTGGCAAACACAATGATTGGTTTCCGGTATAAAACATGCCAAGTGAATGCATGGGGCCGGTGAAGGAGGGGGGAAGGGGGGGGGGGAGGTGGAGACGGGTAGATGCATATAATAAGTGAAAATTCATGGCACTGTTTTTGTTTCATGAATATCAATATAAATCACGTTAACTGATAAATGACTGTTGGAGAAAATTTTATGGCGAAGTACTTTAATTACCTGTTAATTCTTTTAACAGCATCTACAGGAAATTCCCCTTTCAAATTACGGTTATTACATTTATACCCATGGTAGGGAAGTGGTTGTTCTATTTTTTTCTCGTTATCAGTCACGTCGAAAAGAATGGATATTATTTGATTTTAGAAACTGGTAGAGAATAGTAGACCTGCCTCGTTCATGTCGTTAGCCTGATTGAACTGTATTAATAGCAATTCAATTATTCTTCACTTACAGAAGTATGAGAGTAGCGTAAAGAGGGCATTTCGCAATTACTTGTATGTCGTAGCCTTCACTTACCATGCTTACTATCTGCATCAAATATAAACCTAATTTGAATAACCGGGGCAACTGCAAATAGGTTCGGCAGGGTGTTCATTAATTAAATACCCTGCTTAATTACATGACGTACCTAGAAGGAAAGACTCTGGACTATCATAGATGTGGTGTTGAGGTATAGAGAGAAATAGATTGAGAGAGAGAGAGAAAGAAATAGAGATGACCAGAGAGAAATCAGTGAAATCGGTAAGGCTCGTTAAGATATGGATTTCCTTCGTTGTTGTTGTTGTTGTTGTTGCTTGTTGGTTGTTTGCCTTGTTCAGCATTTGTTTTAAGTGTATTTGTGTTAAACGAAAAAAGATGCAGCCTGTATCATGTATATAGAACCTTAAATGATGTCGAAGACAGTAATCAACTTTGCATCTTAAGAAAAAAAATTACACTATTTAAAAAAGAGTAGGGGGATTCTCCCGGGCCGGTGTAGCAGTACAAATGCACATCCGAATCAGTTATATCGGGAGGAGAGACTAGTAGGTCGTAGGAGATTGTAGCCCCTCGTAGGAGGTCGTAGTGATTAAGTTGGCTTTTCCTCTCCCAAGCATAGGTGATGCAAAGTATATCATAACATAATATTATGAAGTATTTATATACAAAAAAAAAAAAAACAGATAAACGCCATTAAGAACATTTTAAAGTAAGGTCACCATCATGTAGTAAAAAAATTATACATTTCAAATGATAAACATGTATTGCGCATGACAAGGTATATTGCTATGCTGTTGAAGTTATGGTCAAAAGTAGCACACATTTTCTTCTTAATAATTTTTTCTTTATTTTTCTTGATCTTTAATTGCATATATCTCAATGTGACCCAAAATTGTCTCTGTTTTCGCATTCAAACTATATCTTTGAGGTGATCTAATGCACTACATTATTTTGAAAAATTTCTGTTGAACAACTGATTTCAATTCATTCACTTCTGGTGATCTAATGCACTACATTATTTTGAAAAATTTCTGTTGAACAACTGATTTCAATTCATTCACTTCTCATAATATTAAAGCTTGCTTATACGGGATATGTCAAGGCAGACTCACAGTTTATGTATATTCTTTTTGTCTAAATTTGTCTACCTCTATGAATTTTGTCTTAATCCCTAATGTACTGATTTGAAAACATGAATAACCCTAGGCAAACTTGCAAGCACAAAATGTTCTCTCTCAGTGCGGTTGGACGTGCTATGTCAAGTTTATCAAAAAGATGGTTTGACTACAAAAAAAACACGAGCCTATGATCATGATAATGGCTTCAAATCATGTTCATAAAGACTCGAAGAAAAGCAATAACAGATGATTATTATATCATTTCCAATTTTCTCACATGGCTATATGCAGACTAAGGTAAACAAGAATTTCGAGGAATAAGAGATGACCATTTCTTCGATATTTAAATGAAGTACATAAAACATAAAAAATAAATAAAGATAGATAAAACATCACCCTCTAAAAAAGGACAAACTACCCACTGATTTTTCATGTCATAAAAACATGTACAATACCATTTATAGAACAGAATAGGAGCACCCTCCCGTGCACTTATTGAATTAGCAAAAATCCTATTAAAATTCTTAAAAGTTTAATATGAGATTGCTGATGCCAATTATAACATAAATATTTTGATATTCTGAAACAGGTCTCATATATTCTGGAAAATGGAAATCACCTCCTCCATCCGTGCTATTCCCTTAAGCGATCAGGAAAGCGGTACAGGTTAATGAAGGCTCGAACTCTACGATTCCTTAACTCCTTTGTTCCGCTTTCCATTCGTAAATACAATGCTCAAGTTCAGTTAAATTGATTAGGCCTATATCTTGCCACTTCATTATACATCTGTTGATCTATTGAGTGTACCGTTTCATTCAACCAAATGTATCTAGGTAAAAAAGAAAAAAAAATACTGTTTGTGTCCTGTGTTTTTCCCAACTTTTGTATTCTTTAAGACAAAAAAATAAATAAATAAAAAAATCATTTACTTATTCTATTGCCGTTACAAATTAATCCGAATCCCTTTAAAGCCACAGTGAACTGGCGCTTATATAGCTCTGAAATGATGTATTTGCAACATCGCCAACTTGCGGCTACTCACAACCAGAGACTGTCTTAGAAACATTACGCCCTTCTTGGCTTCTAGTGAATTGCCTCAGTCTGAAAACATGTACATCTTTACAGATGTGTCTAAAAATAAAGCTTGCGTTTATCAGAATGGTGCATGCTGGGAGGAAAAAAAAAACGGGACAGAATCACAGAAATAGACATGTCTGTTGACAGATTTAGCAGTTCAGGAGTGAGATGGCGCTATTTCGAAATCTCCAGAGTGGAAAACTCATACGAGGGCGCCAGTTCGCTCTGGTCAAAATTGTAAGTTGATTTTTATGCTGTCATTCCCTTAAGGTTTTATATATATATATATATATATATATATATATATATATGTGTGTGTGTGTGTGTGTGTATATATATATATATATATATATATATATATATATGTGTGTGTGTGTGTGTATATATAGACGTGTGTATGTGGGTGTGGGTGTGTATGAGTATATGCGTACATAATTTGCGTTTGCGTATGACTATGTTAATGTAAATTCACTATTGTGTATTATGTATTATTTTGTATATCATTTTCTATTTGCATATTGTCTCATGTTATGCCAACAAAGCGAATATCCTATGGATAAAATTAATCTGAATCTGAATCTGCATGAAACAAAAAGGCAATGAATAATGAGCCGACATAAATCTCTATTTCCTCCATTACTCATGGAAATTGTGACACTATTTTAGCAACAGAGGGAATGAAACGGGGGGGGGGGGGTCTGAGTTTGCAAACTTGAAAAATAGCAAGGGGTGTGCCGCCTGGAGTGGGGTTTATTAAGGCTCTATACCCTGTATTGGATATAACAATAACAAACAGAGCTGGATTAATTTACGATGTTCTTCCCAGGAGAAGATAGATGGGAAAGACGACATCAAGACTGATATCATCAGGAGATACATCAGGCCTTCCTATCGCGGCTAAGATCCTGGACAGGAGAAGGTAAAGAGGAAAATAGAACTTAAGAATTAGATTTGCTTGCAAATTTTACCTTTATATTCAGATGTTTTGGTTTTTTGTTTGGTACATGTAACATTCTTTTTGTCTTTCTTCTGTTCTAAAGTTGTTATTTCTGCTTTGTGTTGTTAACCACATAATTTCATGGAACACCACTTCATACTTTAATGCACTAAGCTGTCTTTATAGTATGCAAAATAAGTACATAAATAAGTAAATGAATAACCGAGTAATGGTATGAAGATGTATAGATTTTTGGCTTTGATGAAAATACGTTGAGAGGATGAAAAAAGGGGGAGGTGGAGAAAAAAAAGCATGTGATTTTTTGAAGATAAATAGAGGAAGGGGGAGGGGGGCTTAAATGAAGATGAATGCTTATTACTTATTTCCTGCACCCAGTAAAGCAGGAGCTTCTTTTACGTATGGGAGAAAGTAATATTTTTCTCTCGCCATGGGATCAAGAGGGGTAGAATTTTCATTTTAAGAATCTATTTCCAACAAAATGAAAAAATATTGCATTGAAATCTTAATTTGAGAACCTAGATTTTGTGGGAATTCTATTGTTTATGTTTTCATCAAGTTACCTTGCATTAGACTAAGCATTGCACTTTGTGTTTCAAAATGCATTTTTAAACACTGCTGTTGCCACTACTTCACCATATGACTTCCGCATATTTTTTTTTAAAATGAATGATTACTATGTCGGTTCATAGAAACTTGTGTTTAGTTAATGAGATGCTATTTATTTTTTTATCATTTTTATCATTATTATCATTATTATTGTTATTATTATTATTATTATTATTATCATTAATTATTATTATTATTATTGTTATTATTATTATTATCATTATTACTAATATTATCATCACTATTATTTGTTGTTGTTATTGTATTGGGTTGCTGTTGTAGTGGCGATAGTTGTTGTAATTATTTAAAAAACAACGGTTGAAGTGACTCAGAAACTGCCTGTGAAATGGAATATAAATGACTTACTTGTTTTGACACTCCTTGAGAATTTGGCTAGACGGCTCAGACTCTAAGTACTTCTGATAAGCTGAAAGGCTCATGATGTAACCCATGAGATGAGATATAGACCAAGTCAGCCTCATGCTGAGTGAAGAATCCCTGGTAAGGTAAAGAAAATAAAAACAAAAACAAAACTATTCAAATAAGCGCCGATGATTTAAACAAATTGGTGATAATGAAAAATACTAAAATACCACTACCCGGATCGTATTTCTTCGAATGACGAACACTGATACACGAATACCCACATTTGCTAACTTGTTTTGTTATTTTTTTCTTTTATATTAGAAATTTTGCAAAATTTGGGTAACTTGCAGTTCGCAGTTTAAAATTCAGATGTACCGAAATAATTTTGAAAATTGACGATTACTTTAGGCTTGCTCACATCTTTCCTTTCGAAGAATAAGGTTTTCATATATGAAAAATATATATATGTAAGGTCGTCTGTGGAGAAATCTTTGTCATTCCCTTGAAAATGCAATACTATAGTTGTGTTCATTTACATTTCTGAGAATGTATGCATATTACCTGATAAAATCTGGAAATGGTATATTTAAGTCAACGTATCCTTGTGCGGGAAGGCGTACTTTCTGGTTCCAAAAAGGACCCAGTGTTGTGTGAAGTAGCTGAAAGAATAAAGCTGTTATGTTTAACATGTTTAGAGGTAGTAGCGCAAATTTGCAAGTGGCACCCAATCTGCACAAAAGTTTAACTTTAGATTGCTTTAAGCCACAGAAAAACACTCGTAAAGTTTTAGATCCCAGTACATTCCCGTTTAAGATTGAGAAGGAAATAAGCAACACAAATTTTGCTTTGTTTTGTAAAGGCGTCTTATATATTTATATTAGAGGTGACTTAGTTTTGATTTAAATTCACCATAAGAAGAGTGATTAAACCTCTTTAAGTGGAATTTTAGTGAATTAAACTCTGAAGTAAGGGATCTGTATTAAAGATATCCCCCCCCCCCCCAAAAAAAGAGAAAAAGATGGATTTCAACTCCTCTCCTTTGACAGTGGAGCTTCCGGAAGTCACCTTGTCATACTCACATGCCTCCGAATATTCCCTGTTCTTTAAAAATAAATGGAGAAATGAAAAAGGGGAACGGCAGATGGATCCCCCTTCCAATGAACTAGTTTGATTTTTCCCCATTTTTGCCCCACCCCAACTTAAAGTGCGAACTACAGAAAGGGTCGGTAGAATCGACGATATAATAAAGTCCCCAGTTTTCCGTTTTCTAAACTTCAATTCCGTGTTCTTCGGTGACAGGTACAAAACATATGATAAAGCAATTGTAAATAGCAACAATCTTAGAAAAACGTAAATATACACGTACGTGCAGTATGCAGATAAAGCTTGGCGAACAGGCGAATAGGTTTGATCCAGATTTTCCGCTGATGCACGGTTTTGTTTTATTGGATTTTGCTTTGTTTTTTGTGATTTTCACTGTATTTTACGTAAATGAAATTTTTCTGGCCTGAAAAATCGCGTTTTCCGTGAAATTCCGTGAATTCCGTGTTCTTCCCGAATCCCGTGAAATTTTTCCGTTTTCCGTATCGCGGAAAACTGGGGACTTTACGATATAACATTCTGTGGCGAAACTTATTTGAATAAGGAGGGGGGGGGGGGTCTCCTTCAATCAGAACTGACTGCTCGTTTTTCTTCAACATAAGAATATTTACACTTTACATGGCACGAAAAAATGTAAATACTGGGTGGAACAAACTTACTGCATGGATGTCTTCATTCATTTTCATTTCTGTAGATGCATCCTTGTAGTCTAACCGCGGAAAACCATAGCTATAAACCGCCAAACATCCATTCGGTTTTAAGACTCGTCTGCATTCACGGCAGTAGGCCTCGAAATCGAAGTAGTGGGCTGCTGTAGCACTCGTAACAAGGTCAACCGAGTGGTCTTCTACAGGCATTTCTTCTGCTGCGGACACCCTGTCGGAAACAACGACATCAACAATATCATAAATTTCCCCACCGTGACCACCACCGCAAACAACAACACGTCGCAAAATATAAAGTAGCTTTGTCGAGTCATGTCGACAATTAAAAACAAAAACAAAAAAAAAAGCCAAAACAAAGAATAACATCAAAACAAAAATAACTACATCATTTTTTTTTTTTTTTTTTTTTGGGGGGGGGGGGGGGTTCGAGGGGGCCCGATACACACTGCCCTTTTACCCCACATATTAAAACGCTTCTGCGAGACCCCTGATCAGTATTCTGACTAGAAGAGCAAGGTTATTCGACATTATGCTCATCTGCTTGTTACCATGGCTACTTCGATCAATTAGATGATCTTTGAAGGCGGAAGTTTAGATAGTGGTACTGATAACGTCGATGAGGTAAGTCGGAGGTAGGAGAAATGGAGATAGAGTAAGAGAGAGTGGAGAGTATCTTTCTTGAGAATGGATGAAGTCCTGAAAGGACTGTAAACCAGCTGAGAAGGCGATGAGATGACAGTTTATTTTGTTCCGATTTGGGGAAAAAAGGATGTAAGATTCCCAATTCGCCTGGGAAAGCCATGAAGTTCGTACTTAGTCTTCAAAAGGGAGGGGTACCTTATCTTTCGCCATTTTCCCATTCCCCCTCTCAGTTTCTCACCTTTTCTCCTTTCCTGCATTCATTTTTTGGTTGTTTTCACTCCCTACATTAAATTGTGTTGAAATACATATGGCCGATTGTGCTTACTTGAATTCAACATTTGGCGTAGTATTTGCCTTATTTGCTGCTTCCACCTGAGCCTCGCTGATATCCAACCCTATGACTCGTTCGAAATGTGAGCTCAAGTCGTAGGTCCCCTGGCCAGATCCACAGCCAACGTCTAAATGAAGATCATGAGGGGGAGGACTCTACGAATAGGAAATACTTCAATAAAATACAAATTTATATATGAAGGATATATATTTCTAGGAGTGAAATAGGGACAATCACACTATGAACATGACCAACAAAGAAAGTGGACAAAATAAACAACCTCTCATTCTACCCTTCACAATGGCTCTGGTAGTCAAAAGAACATCCCTTCACAGCTATTATGTTTAATCATTAGTTCCAGGTAAATATGCATGTTACACCTGTTCCACATATTTTAGATAATAGCAGTGAAGGGATGCTCTTCTATTATGTTTAATCATTAGTTCCAGGTGAATATGCATTTCACACCTGTTCCACATGTTTTAGATAATAGCAGTGAAGGGATGTTCTTTTGACTACCAGAACCATTGTGAAGGGTAGAATGAGGGGTTGCTTATTTTGTCCGCTTTCTTTGTCCGTCATGTTTATAGTGTCAACATGTCATTACCCTCCCTCCTCAAAGGACGACAGAAACATGTGGAAACATGTGATAACAGTTTTTGTCTTGCTTGTAAGAAAACTGTCAGACAGTTTTCTTACATGTGCCCTTCTTTAGAACATCTTGGATCTACCAGCACTCAAGACCTTTAATTGATGGAGGGTGGGGGGGGGGGGGGGGGGTGGGCGGATAATAATTTGCTGACGAGCTAGCTGAAATTTTCAAAAACAAGAAAAACAGAAGGTCTTCGGATTTTCAAATGCCAGACTCAATTTTTTTGAATGGGTCATGTGGGTTGGGAAGTCACATCCCTGTCGCCTTTGGCGAACGCTTAAGTTTGCCAAAGTGGTGTCTCTCCGATTACCCTGCCTCTATACACTGCAGTTACAAATGTTGCTTATCATGACTGACAACGAACACAATAAACTGATAAACTCTATAGCCGTATTTGATTGGGGCCCTCGTTAAAGCCAGAGTACCATTGCAGGTATATGTTTTGCCACCCTAATCAATAACCATGCGACTTGTTTGCCTTTTGCCGAAGTCGTTATATCTTCATGCCCATCGGCGTAGGTACAGGGCACTTTGTATATCTGTGCCCCCCCCCCCCCACACACACACAGGCGAATGACGAAATAACACAAAAGAAACAGAAAAGGGGAATTTTGGAAGAGAGAAAATGGAATGTTCGCGTAATATGCATGTTTGATTTCAATGAGGCAGGTATTGTTATATCACATGCGTAATTTTGTATCACAAATGTACGTTATGAGAAGAAATTCATAACACCCCCACACCCTCCTCTGTAATGGTATCATCATCACCACCATCATCCCACTGAGACCTATTCCAGGGCCTGCCCCCCTTCACTCCACCCAGTACCATAACCACAATGATCGGCCTACTGCCCCTCGGTATGCACGCTAATGTTCCGGATGCCAACACGTCATATAGGCCCACGAACGCTATCTCTCTTACCTTCTCATTTAGAAAGGATATTATCTTCTGATATAATTCTGGTGGATAGGTAGGTCTGAATTTGAAATAGGACTCGGCATGGGCGACTCCTTCAAATAGTCGAATATGTGCCATGACGCTGCAAAATATAATCCACAAAATCGAATGAAGGTCCAGTAAGGCCCATATGACAGATCCATTTTGTTATACTCATAGATCAAGGTTCAGTATTCGCTTATTTAAATAAGCTTTTTGTTTGTCTGTTTGTTTTGTTTATTGTAGCTTTTTAGTTATGATTATGATGATTATACGGTGTGATCATATTGATCGAAGTGTGTGACTGATGAGATACAAACCGATTAATGAGGCCCTTGCCCTTCTCCATCACATTTCTGCAAAATGAGCCAATCAGCGCCTAGTTTTTGAAAGACATCAGGTTAATCCCTCTGATGTTATAATCATCTACGTTTATAATAGTGACGACCCAGGCCGTACGCAGGATTTTTTTCGGAGGAGTTCCCGAGAATACGTAAAATGTTCGAGGTCACACGCAAGCGAGGGCGTTTTAGCATTTTGTTAATTGAAATTGAAGGATCTGGTGCACACTTTGGGTGGATCTTTTGTTAAAAATAAAAAAAAGGCTTGAAAATTTCTGTTTGGGCAACTGCCCCCCTGTCCCCCCCCCCCCCCCACGCTGCGTACGACCATGGTGACGACTTCAAAATCAGCTGCTTACACCATGGATCCTACTGCCGTGACTCATTTTGCATGTTTTGGGGGGTGTGTTTAGGGTAACTGGGTTCGATGATGACAAATGAAATATTCGTGCGCAGTCTCCATACTGTGACTAGCTGCCTCTAAATTTGAAAGACGTTGATAATATTATGTTGGCCTATAAGGCCAAGTAAAACTGCGATTCCTAGTTTCTCGTCAGGATATTTTCAAATTGAGGAGGGGTTCTGTGTTACTTGATATTTGATATGTTTTGTACATGAAACTAGGCCAAACTTTCCATTAGCAGTGGAATGGACTCTCCCAGCATGTTATCGAGGCCAACTCCATCGACGCCTTTGTGTCAAGGGCCTCGAGACGGGGGTAATACACAACTCATCTAGCAACATATTTATCAATTTCATTTTTTAAAATTATTATTTGGTATTTACAAAAAAGAAAGAAAGAAAGAAAGAAAATCTAAAACAAATGCAAAGACTCCATCAAATGGAAATATTTCTGCAATGTGCAACGCCGACCTCCTTTAGTGACAGAATAATTAGCTAGTTGATTGTGGTCGCTCAATAGAAAGAAGACAGGAAGAAGAAGGCATTATATTGTTATTTGGCCACCCAGCAAACACATAACGTTTTCAGAACGTTTCCTCAAAGATTTTTGACTTTCCGTACGTCTTCATCTAAAACGAACGTTTTTAAAACGTACATATAACGTCAAAGTTTGGACTTATCATTCACCACAAAGCACAGCTTTTTGGGAAAACGTTTTTAAAACGTCAATGGACGTTACAAAATGAAACGTTCTTTACAAAACGTTTGTAAAACGTTATCGAACGTTACAAAATTAAACGTCCGGTACCTAACGTGACCTATTTTTTTTTTGAACGTTTATTAAACGTGTTAAAAACGTCCAATTCCAAATTATGAATGAATAAATAAAAAGACTCTTCTTCAGCAAATGTAGAATCGTTACCAAATTTATTTTTCCGATGTCCAAATGAACAAATAAACACATTCTTCTACAATAAAAATCAGTCGGTTGATATCATAAATGAAATATATATTTCATTCAAGCACTCCAAAGATGCAAGCAATCGACTCTCATTGTAGATGTCAAATGTTTTATTCTTACGCTGTCGGGATTCAATATTCACTACTGCACAGCAACAATAATAACAACAGCACCAAACACATACCATCACCAACATCATGAAAATCATATTCAACATGTATTTTCATTGACAAAAGCCGATTTTAACAACACATCATAAATATGAAATTATAAACCAACCTTTTGAATTAATACGAACATTTTCGAGGAAAAAACCTTAGTTGTTCAGCCTCCTGTCCAGCCTGTCAAGATGTAAGAAAAGTCAAATACAGGCCAAATTGAGATACTCCAGGAAAAGCTATAGTGTTTTGTTGTCTAAATAATGTGGTCTTATCGTGTCTGAATTTCCTTTTGAAAATGCGTGGGCGCACATACTGATATCAAAGCGGAATTCGCAGATTATATAACATTGTAGTATCATTTACCGCATGTGGTGTCATGTAATGATTCGGCGACGAATTACAACTTTGAAATATTAAAGGGATAACTAAGGATGGAACTACAAATGAGAGCAATGGAGAGTAAATCATACTTGGTGTCCCCAAAATGGTGCCAAAGCAATATACTTTTACATTCCTTTGTGCTTCAAAATCTTTGAATATTACAGAGCAGACAGCAGTTTACATGTTGCGGCACCAGGGTAGTTTGAGGGGGGGGGGGGGGGGATGACCCATACCCTCTCTTCCCAATTTTCTTTGTTCTTCTTTTTATTTCATTTATTTTTTTCGGGGGGGGGGGGTGTCACTTGAAAATCACAGGGGACAGTCACCCCCTCCCCCTCCTCTGTAGCGCCGCCCTTGTAGTCTTTATTTTCAGGTGCAGACGAAAAAAAAAAATACCCCTGGCACAGATCTGGTTTAATAAACGTAACAGTACAACGTTCTCACTGAAGTACTGGATAACCTTGCCTTTAGACAGTTGGAGAACGGGAATTCGTGTCCGTTGAAAACATTTTTATATTGACTCATCCAAGTATTTAAGAGGGAAAAGAATTCCATGGCCATTGTGCATGACTGATGGGCAATGTCTCAATTGTTTGTTTCCTGACTGCAACACCAACTACTCTAGCTGGTTGGATGATCTCACTCATAGGCCTACTGTGGCTGAGTTAATGTAGGTATGCATAAAAGGGATAGGGGGATTCATATGCCGGGCTGTTGATGCCATAATCATGCACAACTACACAATAGTTGTATAGTTTCTTGCGTTCTGTTGGTCAAAACTCTACAACTATATAAGTATACAACTATGCAACTGTATAACGATACATTTATGTATAGTTGTGTAGTTGTGCGTGATTATGGCATCAACGGCCAGCCATAGACTCAATTCAAGGGAATGGAATATAATTATGCATTCAACAGGAATTTAAATGGATGCTTACAAGGTTAGTGTGAATAATCTAATAATGGTAAGAAATACGAAGTGAATGAAACAAATTTCATATTCAACTCGAACAAAATGGGCAATTCCACAACATATGGGACACAGAGCTCAAAATTTGAAGTCGCACTGTGCCCTGTTGATTCAAAATAAAAATCTAAAATTACTGCAGGGTCTTCTTTTTGTTACAAATAAACATTTAAGATACACAAATTTGCAATTCGACCTTCTTACGGAGAATAACTAAACAAACAAAAATTGCACATATGGGACTACGGTCAGGAAAATGTGCTTTAAATGGCTCTTATTCTTATATTTAGTAATTTTTCTCAGACTTTCTTTCTTCATTTAATTGATTTTAATGGAATACTTTAACAGATTTTGGGTAGTTAATGATCGAGTGAAACACTAATAGAAATGTGCAAAACCTACCGTACGTTGGAATTAAGCGTATTGTCAGTTACGAAATGTCAGTTACAACATGTCTTCAATAAATTTTTCATGGCACTAAAACAAATAATTCAAATTGATCATTATTTTCCACATCTCTTCCCAGGAACCTAGGTTTAATGTCAAATGAATTACATAATCCTTACAAGTCTGAGACATGAGATATATAAATGTGATTCTATACCATCATTTCCATGTCCTTTTTGCGTAACGTTAGTTACCGACATATTTTCGCTTGCTCTGTGATAAGAAATGCAGTTTGAGATAAAAACTGCCCATGTATTTCTTCTCTATTATCAACTTATTTATCTATAGTAATTAAAAGCCGAAGCAAGTGTCAATCACAAAACTACAATATAGACAATACCACTGGTACTCTATCTTGGTAATGTAAGTTACCGTGGAATTGCCCAAATAAAGATATTGCCATCAGAATATTTACATGTTTCTGTTAAATTAAGCTTGATTATTGTTCTCTGCTCCATATAACGAGATGGCATTCACCATCATGACCAATGAGCTGAGAGTTTAATTCCCAAGATGAAAAACCAATTGAAACCAATTGAACACCCAGTGCCAGTGGGTCTCAATAGGTTTCAATCGGTCAAATTAGATTTCGGTTGACGTCCTATTCCTACCAGCCGTGGGGTCAATCGGTCCCAATTGGTCCGATGGAATTTAAATGGGACAGTTGGTTTCAATTAGTCCAATTGAAACCAACTGTTAGTTGGCTGAATTGGAACAATTGGGACCAGTTGGTTTCAATGGGGAACATTTTGGATCAATTGGTTCCAATGGGGACCAAATGGGACCAATAGCCAATTGATTTTAATGGGATCACTGATTAGTTTTTACCTCATTTGCGTATTTGCTATCTTTTCTTGAAAATTCAGCAATTAAAGTATAATACAAACGCACATACATATTTCTTTTTATGAATATTCTAAATATGTTTGTGAAATGTATGTTTTTGCAATCGATATTTCACATGTTCATATCACACCCATTCTTAAATCTCTACATTGGTTGAAGGTCAAAGATCGCATCATCTTCAAAATCCTTCTCCTTGTATTCCATGCAATTAACGGTTCTGCTCCACAATACAACATCAATCTAATTAACAAATACACTCCTGTCAGGTCCCTACGTTCATCCAACTCTGGTTGTCTAGTTGTTCCCAAATCCGTTAAGACATGGGCGGTACGGGCTTTTGCTCACGCTGGCCCTGTTCTCTGGAATGATCTTCCCCTGGTTATCCGTGAATGCACTCAGTTGACACATTTAAACGTTACATTAAGACGCGTCTATTCAATGCTTCCTACTCTTAATTCTTCCTTAATTTATCACTGTATTTGTACTTTTCTCTTTCTTTCTTTTACTGCGCCTTGGGCACTCTGCAGAGTGGATTTGGCGCATTACAAATCCCATCTATTATCATTATTATTATTATTATTATAACAACAAAAGGATTGATTTACTAACCAGAATGTTGGGTGTAATACACTGATCATGCTTTATTAGAAATCAGATTGAATGTTTTAGGGACTTCAATTGGTTTCATTTGGACCAACTCACCCATTGAATACCCATTGGATACCAGTTGACAATTTAAGTTGCAGTTACAATACCATGCAGTTGCAGTGGAAATACCAATTCATTTATGGACATTGAATACCAATTGGAAGTATATGGAAAGTGAAACAATGAGTCCCCATTGAAACCAAATGGCAATTGCATTGCCCACATTAAAACCAATTGGCAATGGGGACTAATTGGTTTTTAATGGGTCATTTTCAATGGATGAATGGAGACCCATTGTTTCACTTTCCATGTACTCCCAATTGCCAATTGGTATTCAATAGGGATCCCAATGAATACCAGTTGGCAATTGGTATTCAATGGGGATCCCAGTGGGGATTCAATTGGATTTTCGTCCTGGGTTGGTCGGTTTATCATCTCATAGGCTTCTTCATGGGTTGGTCAGCCTCTCAAAAGTATCTAGCAGTCGAGCCATCTGGGCATATATTATATTCATAAGTACCAAAATAACTATGTTATTTCATGTAAACTTTATCGTCAGCTGCCTGCAAAGAGGTCGTTACAGCCATGTATTGGGGGAAAAAATATACATAATTACTAATGTAGGTTGCGAGTTGGTATACATAATTACTAATGTAGGTTGCGAGTTGATATACATAATTACTAATGTAGGTTGCGAGTTGATGCCGGAAGGCGACGTTCATTAAATTGTGTATGGAGAATGAAAATTTGTGAAAAAGAACTGAACGAAGAAGGATCCAAAGGGATAAATTCTTTTTGAAGTCAGATATCGGTCAACTTCTCTTAATACCACCCCTCCTTATTTGAACTAATGGGTTTACATAAGTTTTTCAGTCTTTTGTCCACTGATTTTGATCTATTTATATTTATTTTTTCAATCAGCAAAACTATTAACTTCTCCCATCTCTTCAAACCAATTAAATCTTGTGCTTTCCTGTATTGATCTGTAATGATGAAAGTATTGTGTGCACTTTTTTTGTAATATAATCAAATAAATAAATATTTCCTGTGTGTCATTGTTTGTGCAAAATGGACCCTGTGGTAGATTAGCCTTGTGGATTTCCAGTGCGATTTTCAAATAAAGTCTACTACTACTATACTAGGCCCACCGATTGATCTAGAAAATTTAATTTGTCGGTAATGTTAAAAAGGTACACAGTTTGACTTGTTTCATGCCTATTCTCTGATGGAATTCTAAAGTTACAGTAAATCGGTAAAAAAATTTAAACAGCGATATCTTTAGGCCATTCTCGAACAGTCAGGGAGACTCCATTTTTTGAGGGAAGACTGAATTACCCAGCTGAGATGACCTAATGAACCCATGCGAACACACGAGGTCAGCCTTTACGAAATTCCAATTCAATTAAAAGCCGTTGCGAATTAGATTTAATTCAACAAGCAAAGTGCGAAGTGAGAATTACGTAATCACATTCCACGATGGCCTGCTCTCTTTCGCGCTCTCCCATCGCTCTCTCTTCCTCTCTCTCACTCCCCTCATCTGTCGCCGTACATAACGTATATAACGCGTGTGTGGCCAGTGCTTCATCTCGATTACACAAATCCAGCCGCAGATAATGATATAGAACGCCTGCGGCATTTTCTGCGGCTCGCCGAATCACAAAATGAATTTAGAAAAAAATTATATTTTAATAAAAAACATAGCTTGTGAATATTGATTATTCGCATGGAGTTAGCTTCATTATCGATCTTTCACTGAGTAAAATTTCAACATTCAAAAGCTATGGGGTTTTTTTAAAATGAATTTTTAAAGACAGCAGTCAAGGGAAAGTCATTGACTTTGTACACGATTCACAGCGGTCGTCACAGTCAGAGGGAACTTCATGGAGTCGATGTTCCCTAAAACTAAGGAACTCAACGTTCCCTCTTAAAAGGGAGTGTCCCTGACTGCCGAAGTAAGGTTACTTTGGACAAACAATTAACTTGCTTCTGAGTACATTTTTAAAAGGCTTCAACAAGGGAGAATGGTGCATGGCGGGAAGAAGACGGCCAGACATTTTCCACATCTTCTTCAAAGATGGCGCTATTTAGGATGTTTACTTTAAGGCAACATTAAACTATTTAAACGGTGCTTTGATTTCCGCATTTTCAGTTCTTGACAATGCAGATCGCTTGTAGGCCTACCACAGGAACATTGACGGCACTCATTATTCGTACCAATCGCTGATGTAAGTCACTGGTTTAATTTTTTTTTTTTTTTTTTTTTTTTTTTGGGGGGGGGGTCCAGTTCTTGCTAGAGTTGATTTCGTAACATCGAAGATCACTTCTCTGTTCCTGTTAGAGGAATCTCGATGGTGTTCAAGTTGATGGATCTCCTCCTGCATTACAAAGAAATTAAAACCTTTAGACGGTTCAAATACTTTACAATTTCCCGTTCTCCTTATGCCATTTAATTATAACAAATACCACGCAACAACAAAAAAATGACATGAATGATCAAAGTTACGTTCTCCAGTCATTTGTAACATCGATTATCAAATTCAACTTCCCGTTCCTTTTACAGAAAATGAGGTTAGAACGGATATTGGCTTCTCTGCTGTTTGGCCTAATATTTTTTTCCCTAACTTCCTTTTTTTCTTCTTTTTTTTTTTTTTTGCATTATCATTGTTATCATTCGATAACCATTTTCAAATCCACCATCACATGTAAATCATCTTGGGTTATATATCTAATAATATGTTCACACTGCGACAAACAATACGTCGGCAAAGCAGAAACTACATTATACACCAGATTCAATAACACACGATCAGAAATCCAAAACCAACACAAAACACTACCCTACACGATCAGTGACTTCCTTAATAGTAGAGGACATGTTGTCTGTCTTCCCATCAAGTACTCTTGTATTGTTGCCATTTTGTACGTTAACACCTTATTTTGAGACTTTATGTAATCCATAAGTTTTTCTCATTTACCTACAACTGCTTATTGACACCTGCATTGCTCCCTTCTATTACCTCACAAATACCTCACTAATACGTGAGCTTTTTATGTGTATCTTATGTTGCTTCCCCGCCAACATCACTCTAGGTGGCGTCCGAGCGCATTCACTGGTTCAGTGACTCTTGCTCGTGTGACGTACCACATCACGTGACCAAACACACGAGCGGGAATCACTGAACCACTCCCACAACTCCAGCAGGTAATAATTAAAAACGTTTATTTCATTTCATTTTGAGTACATGAGTTTTGATATTCTTTTTTATTATTTTCCCTAAGTTCTTTACCGTTTATTTACGCTTGTCATTCCGTTTGTTTCTCTCTGTTTCGTTGTAAAACCCTTGATAAAGGCCTTTGAAGCCGAAAGCTCGGGATATTAAAAGTGGAATATACAGCTACGTCCTTCGCTGTCTTGCGCCTTTCATTTTATATGCTATTATACAAGACAGGGCCAATCATGTTAATGGGTTGTGCACACATTGCATATATATGTCGTACTGAGTGTAAAATAAATGCATAGCTTACCTGAACAGATGTATCTTTATTGTCAGTAGGACAATGACGACTATAGCGACTACGATGTAAACTACTTGGGATATAACCAAGGCTGTAATTGAGAAAGACAGATATACGAATTAATCTCACCTCGTTTTATGTAGATTAAATAATACCACTTGAACTTACTACAAGTAGTACTACTGCTGCTACTATACTCCTGCTGCTGCTGCTGCTGCTACCAGGGGCGTAACAGGCACCTGTCCTCAGGGGGGGGGGGGGGGCAGAGCCAAAAATTTCCCGGTAACTAGTCTATGCCTTGAATCTGTGGCGCAGCTACGACTGCATTTTAGGAGAATGGTAGTGCTCCACCGGCGTAAAATCCAATTTGAGGAGTGGGGGATGAAATACTTTTTTAACGATTTTTTTCCCCCTCTCACACACATTTTGATATCTATTTTGCGAGCGAGCGAAGCGAGCGAGCAGAAAATAACCACTTTCCGGTTTTGAATCGCATTTTCGAAAAAGAATTCTAAAATATGATGAAACAGCCAACCGAGCAAGCCAAAAATAGCCACATTTCTCGATTTTAATCGCATTCTTGGATGGAAATCCTAAGATTCTGACGAGCGAGCGAAGCGAGCGAGCCAAAAATAACCACCTTTTTGTTTACAGTAGCATTTTCAAATAGAAATTCTAAAATATGATGGTTGTTTATGATAGATATTCAGAATTTTTACTAACTGATTAATTAAAATATATTTTCTTCCTTAAAAAGTGTGTCTGCATGGGGGAAATTTGTACACATAATCCTCTTTCCCAAGTAGGGGTGATAGATCCCCCACCCCCCGCCAATGTAGTGCTCCCTAGAGGGGAGGGTGCAGGGAGGGGGGAGTTTCCCCCCTCCCGCGCGAAGCGCGAAAGCTCCGACGTTTCTTTGAATTGTTAGTTGTCGGTAATTAAATCTATCTTCTGCGACGAAACTAGGATTTTCATTTTAGGGAGATGGTAGTGCTACCTAGGGGGAGGGTGCAGGAAGCTCCGACGTTATTTCGCTGTCAGTTCCCGCTCTTCTTACGCTTTCTGCCTGTTATCGGGGGGGGGGGGGGGGGAGGGGGCATACGCATAGCCAAAAAATTTCCAGGTAATTAAGTCTAGAATCAGTGGTGTAGCTAGGATTCCATTAATTTTTTAGGAGGACGATAGTGCAAAGAGGGCTCCCTAGGCATGCTGGGGGGAGGGTGCAGGCAGTGGCGTAATGAGCCAAAATATTTGGGGGGGGGGGGCTCAATCTTTGCGAGGAGCGAAGCGACCAGCCCTGATGGAGTATAGCGACGGAGCCGGGGTACCCCCCCCTCACGATACGGAGCTTTTTCATTTTTTTTTTCGACTTAAAAATGTGCAATCTGCAAAACCTGAAAAGGAAATTCCAACTTCAGTTCAGTTCAATTTTATTTTTTTTCTCATTTCCAACAAAAGGATTTCATTTTAGTGGGGCGGTAGTGAACACGCGAAGCGTGTGAATCACTTACTGAGCGCGCGAAGCGCGCTCCCCAGGGGGGAGGGTGCAGGGAGGGGGGAATTTCCCCCCTCCCGCGCGAAGCGCGGAAGCTCCAACGTTTGATGACATGTTTGATGACATGTACTATTATGGATAAGCGTGTCATGAATCTACCGACCGGAAAAGGATATTTTTTTCATAAACTTGGAAACATGATAATGAAAACATGCAGCCCAAATAATATTCTTAAGTTTCAAACAAATGCCTGCGTTACACAAAATACTTTATTACTTATGATAATAATACAGACCAAGACACTATGAAATAAAAGGGACGAGCATGGAGAGGGTGTGATGCGGTGGGGTACCAGGGTTTCACTCCCACAGTGGCGTAGCTAGGATTTCATTTTAGTGAGGCGGTAGTGAGCACGCGAAGCGTGTGAATCACTTAGTGAGCGCGCGAAGCGCGCCTCCCTAGGGGGGGAGGGTGCAGGGAGGGGGGGAGTTTTCCCCTCCCGCGCGAAGCGCGGAAGCTCCGACGTTTCTTTGAATTGTTCCTTGTCTGCTCCCGCTCTTCTTACGTTCTCTTACATTTTTTCTTTCCTCGCTCCCGCTTTTTTTCCTTCTACTTTTTTCTTTCTTTTTTGTTGGCGTTCTGGAGGGGGTGACCGCCCCCATCGCACCCCCATCGCACCCCCATCGCACCCCCATCGCCCCCCCCCCCCCGGCTACGCAAGTGCACTCCCATGGTATAGGAGCTTTTTGCAGTATTGATGGTTTGCAACTCTGTAAAAAAACACTATTTGGCACTACAAACTTAAAGCCCGTGTCTAGTTTTGGTAAATCTAAGAATATTCATTTTCAAAGTTTGAATCCATTGTCAGATAAACAGATAAAAACCAAGTGTTATATCATAAAACACATTATTATTGGTATTATGCCTGTTTTCTGCCTTGCTATGCATGCTATTTGGGAAATCGTGAATGCGTTACTTAACAGTAGAAAGGGAGAAGTAATGAAATTCGCGTGATATCACTGATATAAAATTGAAAATAAACCATGGTTGAAATTTATTTGGGGGGGCTGGCGCCCCCAAGCCCCCCCTCCAGTACGCCAGTGGGTGCAGGGATGGTGATTTTCCATTCCCGCGCGAAGCGCGGAAGCTCTGAAGTTTCTTTGAATTGTTCGTTGACAGTTCCCGCTCTCTTATATTCTCTGCCTGTTATCGGGGGGGGGGGGGGCAGAGCCGAAAATTTCCCGGTATCTAAGTCTAGATATGCGGAGGTGAGCCTGCACCGCGAGTTGCTTGTTGCGAAGCCCTTAGCGGGTGGGGCCCAGGGTTCTGGCTTGGGGTCCCTGATGCGGGTCTACAGGGAAAGCCACTGCGGGGGTCCAGGGAGTGGAGCACCCGGAAACTCCGGGGTTTCGGTACTAAATTTTCCCTCATTTCATTTGTTACCCTTTGCTTTTTTCTTTTTTCCCCTTTCCCTCTTTTCCCTCTCTCTTTCTTCTTCTTTCTCCCCTTTTCCCTTTTTTCTTTCCCGTTCTCCTTCTTCCTTTCCCTTTCTCCTTCTTTCTTTCCCTTTCTCCTTCTTTCTTTTCCTTTCTTCTTCTTTTTTTTCCTTTCTTCTTCTTCCTTTCCCTTTCTCCCTTCCTTTTTCTTCCTTTCCCTCCCTTTCATTTTTCCCGGTGATTTGGTGGATTTTCCCGCTGCAATCCTTCAGGGGGGGCACTCTGCCCCCCCTGCCCCCCCGGCTGTTACGCCACTGGCTGCTACGCTAGTACTGTATCTCTAGGAAGAACTGAGGCATTTTATTATTGCATTTTAACAGTATTCGGGCCGGATTTTTTTCTAAAACTCGGATTTTCACATTCGTTCCTATTTTATGATTAGTTTAAAGTTTGTGTCAGATGTCTTTTTGATATGGAAGATTAAACCAAAGCACCGTAACGGCTACGATAGTACGCCCAGGAGTACTTCACTGCCCACTTCCACTTCCTCTCTTACTACAACTCTTCCCACCGTTACATGGCCTTACTTACACCCTTTACATTTTAAGGCCGCCGCACACGACACCCTTTTCTTGCGCTGCGCTCAGCTTACGCTTGAAATTGACGTCATCGTGTTGAATTCCTGCGCTTGTCCTTGCGACTCCCTTCAGACTACTTGCGCTTGATAATTCTTGGTTGATGACGTTATTTTCAAGCGTAAGCTGAGCGCAGCGCAAGAAAAGCGTGTCGTGTGCGGCGGCCTTTAGATTGCCTTGGTAGCCTTCACCCCCCCCCCCCCCCCGTCCCTGGCCTGCCTATAATGCCTTGTGCATTTGAAATGTATTCTTTTATGCTTATGCTTATGTATACTATGTTCCACTTCATTATTGTCCACGTAGCTGTGTGTTTGTGTGTGTGTGTGTGTGTGTGAGCGTGCGTGTTAGAGTGTGTGTATGGTGGATGCATTTGCCCATGGATGCGCGTATTTGGGTGTGTGGATGTGCGCACGTGTGTGCTTGTATGAGTTTGAACGTACATGCGTACCTTTCCATAAAAAAGATAAAAGTATTCTTTGCCATATGAATGTATAATCTTTCTGTTTCTGAATGTTATTTTATTGTAATCCATTGCTCAATTTAGTTATTAAAGGGGATAGCAACTGAGAAATCATGGGGAAAGGTCCCGGGGGGGTCACTTCCATTGAAGAGTGGACAGCATCCGCGAGAAAAAAAACGCGGAAAAAGGGTATTTTTTCAGGGGGTAGGCGCGGAACGCGCGGAACGCGAATAGAGTGTCAAAAACGCCAAAAATTGAAAAGAAGCCCCCTAAATCACGATAATCTAAAACGCAAAAAGGGTATGTAATTTGCACCGACTGCGGGACCGACTGTAACAAGACCCGTGCCACGGAAAATCCTATAACGCCTGTGTAAAACATAATGAGACAATGAATTATCGAGATAAAAAGGGCTCCAAACTTTCAATGGACCCCACTATCACTCTCTAGGTATGAAAATAGGAATATCCTCGTTTAGGGTATGGGGTGTGCAAATCTGGGACATCTGCGCAAAATCCGTGTTTAGGGTGTCCTAGCGGCCTGCCCTTGAATCCTCGTTTAGGGTGCTTTTTGAAGGACGATTCTCGTGGATGCTGTCCACTCTTCAATGGAAGTGACCCCCCCGGGGGAAAGGTAGGGTGATCTCGGATGAGAGAGGGTAAATGCAGTCGGCCGCTCGAGTTTCAAGAACAGGGACAATCCATTCTAAACAACTGTGATTTATTGCCGTACGTGTTTCAAATTTCGCGCAGTGAAATAGCAATCCAACAGCTAGTCATATGGAAAAACAATTACATGGTCAGCTCTCTGGGAGAGCCTTCGGGTGTTACGTAATCTGCGGCGACGACGTGTCGGGGGAAAGGCAATGAAGAGAAATGGCTAGACTAAACCAACCAGAAGCAAACTATATTTTGTATTTTGAAATGTTGGAGCATTATACAAGACATTTCTTCAAGTGAACTTGATGAGACCCGTTAAGAGCCTAAAGACTTAAGATTGTTTAGAAATGTGAGAACCCAAAGTATTTGACTAGACTGAGTTCGGTCAACTTCGTGCTGTCCGAATTTTTATCGCATCAGTCCGACGGGCTCGCATGACGGACGGGTTACAATGTATAAGTAAACAAGCCTCTTGCAAATCCATTTTGCCCATGGTTTCTCAGTTGCATGTCCTTTTAAACTACAACGCATGGATCTTTGTACATCGATTAAAAAAAAAAAAAAAACATTTATCTATGTTTCTACGTTATATTCCTCCTAATCGAACTTTTGCTAGTACTATTTTATCAAAGATATTTTGATAAAAAATGAATGCCAGCGTGCGACATTCACGTTATTTCATACAGCACAATGTGACCACTAAGTAATAATTACAACTGTTTATAAACCTATTCTTTTTTCTCATTAAATTCTTGCTTTCAAGTGCCTATGTATTTGCCTTGAGGTGGGAAGAAAACAAATTACCTGAAAGGTCTGAGCAAGAACCTCATTAGGCTACTTTTCGTCCTGTTATTCACGCTTTAAAAGGTTTACATGTACCTTCAAAAAGAAACTTGTGCGGAGGGGGGGGGCGTTGTTTCATAGAGCTGTGCGTAAAGTTACGCATTACTTTACGAACGGCTTAAATATGAAGTGCAAAAATGGGGTGTCCAAAATTGTTCCTGACGTTTTAACAAAGTAGGACTGGATTTCCCGTAATCTCAGTTAAATTGTGGCATAAAGTTTTATTTTATTGTTATTTTATTTTATTCGTTTTGTTTACTCAGGGTCGCCTATTCAGTGATTAGACACTGTCGTCCTTTAGGGCCTTGCACACAAAATAACACAAATGAAATATAATACAATACAAAATGATATACAGTACATGTAAAACAAATCAACATAATGGTAACAAAAACACAAAGAAGCAAAACATACATGTATACGGACCAAATGTATAATGACAGAAGCAAAAAACAATTTGAGGAAAGAAAAAAAGAATCAAAATCCTTTCTGAAAAAATAGTTTGTAATATCAATATATAATAGTCATTCATGGATGTTAATCAAAAATCGAGGAAGACAGGGTATCAAAAACAGAATGATAATCTGAGATGTTATTATGTATTAACCATGTTATCAATAAATGATATCTGAAATGCACATGCATATTGGAAGCTGAACGTAGAACATTACCCCCCCCCCTTCTGTTTGTACCCATTCAGTAGACATGATTATCTGTTTCTATTTAGCCTCCAATACAGTGTTGAGAAGGTTTCTTTGGATGGAATACTTTTGAGAACATTTGGCAGGTCGTTCCAAAGAAGTGCTCCATGATGGGAGAAGCTCCTTTTTCCTGCCTGAGAGCGTGCCATGGGAACAATGACGCCATTTGAAATAGCAGCCCTCGTACGATGGATATGAACAATACCACATTTTGTGAACATATCTGAAAGGTGCTTCGGTCCTTCTCCTACTACAGTAGTGCAATGTACAATAACTTACATTGCTGAAATTTCCATCTTTGTTCAATGGTTACCCAGCTGAGTTGTGTTAGGACGAATTCTGTAGGCGTCATGTAGTCACATTTCAGGACTGACCTTGCCAATTTCTTATGTTGACTTATTCGGGCATTTTTCAGTCTACATCGCAATAAAAATGTGTGTTAACAATAGTAATGTTAATCTACGTCTGCATATTTCACCTATAGTTGAATCCCTTGAAGCTGCCATAGGCCTGTTCTAGTTGGTTGTAAAGTCATTTGTAACACTGGTAAAAGCTTAATGAAAAACTACCAAGAATAAAAAGTAAAAACTTACCGAATGTTTTACCAGCTGGCATTATCCATGGCTTCTGAGTTGTCGCTTCATTATAACTGATGACATCTTCGGTGATTTCTGCATGTGTAATCATGATAACTATTACGCATCATAATGTGTTATGTGGCAAGAGTTTGGAGAGGGAGCAGACAGTTGAAGAACATTACAGTAACAGGGGATGTTTCACAAAGCTGTGCTCAAAGATACGCATAGCTTGAAGAATGACTTGACTATGGAAAGCCAAATGGGATTCTCACTCATATTTAATCGCACTTGCTAAAGACGAAATATCTATGTCGATTATCATTATTATTACCAAACCATTTGTAATATGAAATACATTTTTTGCCAACAATTAAATTGAATTTAAATATGGGAAATACAGACACGATTTATCAAAACAAGGTGAAAAAATTGGGTATTCCATTCAGCGGTTCATACATAGTCAGACCGTTCTAATATTCATGTTAAACTTTACGCACAGCATTGTGAAATACCCCCGAAAGACATTCATCCGAATCATCAAACACTTTCATTTCAATAGTATTAAACGCAGAGCATTTCAGATGTCAGAAATCAGATTCCCGTAAATATGGTAAAACCACTTTTTTGCGCGAAAAGCACAACATGCTGTTGAGCCGTCAAAAGATAGGAAGCAAAGAGAAAAGAACCCAAGAAAGCGTGAGATTTTTCTCTCTAAAGATAAGTTTTTGTTATAATGTTGCCCGTTCTAAATCATAATTCAAGAAAATGCGCTTAAATGTTTTCCATATCCCCAGATTTCATGCGAGAAGAGATGCTCTGCTTTCCTGTTTTAAGCTTACGATAAATCAAATAATTCCAGTGTAAAGGTGATTTATATTCTTTATAAAGCTTGAATTGCACCCGGAATAACTGGGTACTTTGACATACGATTAAAATATTAGTTTCCTAAAAATGAAAGAAAAAAGAGATACACTCTAAAAATATTGGGTAAAAATGTGCATGAGAGTAAATATTTGTCCAAGGCCGTACGCAGAAATTTTTTCCGGGGGGGGGGGGCAGGACGCGTAAAAATTTTCGAGGAAACTCGAAAGCGAGGGAGCAAGGTGACCGAGCTTGTCATAGGGGGCGCTTTTGCATTTTCATTGAAATTGAAGGATTTGGTGCACACTTTTGGTGAATTTTATGAAAAATGCGTACGGCCATGTGTCCAACAAACTTTGGGCATTTCTTAAAGTTTTGCCCATTCTATAGTACTTACTGCTTATTTTTACCCTAACTGGACAATATGCTTCCCACACTTGGTAAAAAATATTGCCCAAAACTGGTTGGACATATAATTACCCTCGTGTTGGTTAAAATTTTACCTAATATTTTTTACATCGTAACCATCAGAGCAGCATTTTTGTATGGCCGGTAATATATGGGACAAAATGTATCAGATTTAATTGGCATTTAACTCTGACATGTCTGAATGATTATGCATTTGATAGCATACCATGCGTACTGACTATGATCGCAGGGGAGCTGGCTTCCCAGTCAACGCACTTGACCCCTACATCCTCTTCGTGAGTACAATCGTGACGATAATGTACGCGACAGTGCCCAATGTTAACCTCCGACCCCTCACATTCGACTTCGTCAAGAATGATCGGCCGACGATTGGACACCATGCCATACTTCGCGCAGCAGGAGTAGCTGTCGGCCCTGTCGTAGCCGAGCATTCGGCATACCACGTTGGAATCGCTCAGATCCCAGTTATCGTCGCAGATCGTTCCCCATGAGCCGTCCGACTTGATTTCGACCCGACCCTCTAGCGGGGAGGGGCTCCCCAATAGGCGAATTTGATAATCAACTGCGAATTAGAAAAAGAGCATTTAAATCTCAAATTTTATTCGAAAATTTTTAAGGTTTTTTTTTCTTCAGAATATTGTATTATTTTTTAACACGGAAAATAAAAGGCACAGAGGAGGTAAAATGAGCCGGGTGTCGGAGAGAAAACGGGTCTGAAAGATCATTTGATTCATACCTATTTTCGTTATTGCTTTATCTGTTTATTCGGGTTTCTATTCTCCCTTGAAATAGGCATTCGATTAGAATTCTTATGGAAAAAGGAATTTCCCAAAGTCTCGTTTGCCTAATACCAGCTTGGTCACACTAATGCCTTTTTTAAATGGACGTCATCAAGTATCTCATTGGTGCAGACGTTGCCGCGAATCAGTGGCGGCACCAGGATTGTTAAAGGGGGGGGGGGCAAATGGAGGGCAAAAAAAAAAATGTTGGGGGGGCAGGGGCAGTCAATTTTTTTTTTCGTGTATGGAAAAATCGATCGTGAAGCGCGAGTTTTAGTCGCCGGCGTAAATCCAGTTTGATTAGTGGGGGGGGGGGATAATTGAATTTTTGGACTTTTTTTTTCCTCTTACACACATTTTAATATCAATTTCGTGAGCGAGCGAAGAGAGCGAACAAAAAATAACTTTTTTTTTTTTTTAAAAATCGCATTTTCGAATAAATATTCTGAAATATGACGAGCGAGCGAAGCGAGCGAGCCAAAAATAACCACTTTTTTTGTTTTCAATCGAAGTTTGAAGAGCGGAAAATGGTATTTTAGAGCACTTCACAGCTTGAATATGATGCTTATGACAACATCTACTTATTTACAAATTACTGTATAATTTTTCTTTTCAGTCCTCAAAATTTCTGGGGGGGGGGGGCAACTGGGGGGGGGGCAACTGGGGGGGGGGGCAAAGCTTCTGAGTGGGGGGGGGGGCAAATGCCCCCCCATGCCCCCCCTTGGTGCCGCCACTGCCGCGAATGCCGTTACTGATCAGTCGCGGCGACTCGGAAGACCAAGAAATGGCTTGCACTCTCACAAATGCGACGCCAGGGCGACGTCTTCAGACAAAGTAACAATCCATTCGCCAGGCAGCGGCGACGTCTCTGCACCCCTCCTCAGTCTCCTTGGTCTTCAGGTTTACAGAGACATCGCGGACAAAATAGTCTCCCCGACGTCACCGCAACTGATGGAGACATCTGCGGGACCTGATGCAAGACTGGAAAAAGTCTTTTAAAAAATTCGAACATGTTTGAATTTGACTCGAGTCGCCACCAGGTTCAAGAGTTCAAGAGTTTTTTTTTTTCATTAAAAAAACCCAAAACAAACTAACACAAACAAAAAAATAAAAGGTTGACACTAAGTCTCCAAGCCAATGAGATACCCGTTGAGTTAGGCGAATTATTTGGGTTCCAGCAATGCCAAGCCCATAGTCTAGTAAGGGTCTTAACTTCCTTCACCCCAAGGAATGCTCAGTATAATGCTGAAACTCTTTACAATAAAAAGGCATGATTCACTCTCCGAAAATATGTGCCGATTAGAAGCTATTCTTGTCCCACATTTGGAATTTTGAAAGGATCTTCAAAAAACCTCTAAAGATTTTCTGAAGGGTTCTAAAGGAGTCTGTAAACAATTATTGGTCGTACATGAAATACTCTTCAAAATAAAGAACTCTTCATGGGACCCCTTTTCTGTAGAGTTATATGGGACACAAAAAGGGGTTCCAAATGGCAAATTTTCAAAGGGTGGTTACTTCTCGTTGGTTGTCTAGTTAACGATTACACAACCACGCCAAGGTTCTCTGTAAAAGGTTGTCAAAACTTAGCAGTTTTAATTGGCGAAAAGGAAGAACATTTGTTTGATGCAAGTCCTTGTAGTAAAAAGTGAAATGAACTTCCGAGTACATTCATCTCTCATACTTAATCCCCCACACAGGTCGCCTGAAGATAACATTTTCACATCGAGTCTAAATGGATGACCGCAAACAGGTTTATGATTTGACAGTGATAAGAACACGGTATTGCAAAACTAATACGGATACAAACCGTTCTTTTGACAAGTGACACCCAAATCCATAAAGTGATTGCATCTCCTGTGCAATCCTAATTCACTCCTTGGGCATTCCAGGATGTTTGCTTCCTTTCCCGAGCACTTGAGCGTATCCAGATAAACGCCCCCTACGCCGTGACCGTAGTATCCGCAGCACTCGTAAGACAACGCCCTGGGGAATCCGAGCATGCGACAGACTACGTTAGCGATGTTCATGGCGTACTCAGGAGTTGATGATGCGCTGAGGTCCTCGGCAGCGCACACCGTTCCCCAGGAGCCGTAGTAAAACAGTTCGACCCTTCCCGAATTTAAGCCATTTCCTTCCGATAGCCGCACGGGTATGTCGGCTGTGAAAAGAAAATAAGGCTGTGAAGTTATATCTTCAATCCATAAAACAATTCTTTCCTCTACGAAAAATAGCGATTTAATCATAGTTAATCAGTAAATCTCTGAATTGTCAACACAATTTAAAATGTCACTTATGGGATGTTGCAAAAAAGTTGCAATCAATCGCAAATAATTGCTTATTTTGAAACAACCATTCTGATTGGCTCAGAGTCTGCCCTTTTAAGAAGACATGCATGCAACAATGATTTTGATTAGCCAGTGACAATCAGTTGCAACTTGCAATCGATTACAACTTTCTTGCAACACCCCATAAGATGGACATTGGCAATTTTAGATTTCGCAATTTCCATTCATATTGGTTAGTCTTATAAACACAATTTCTTCTAACAAAAAAAGGAAGTGAAAAGTGAAATTTCGCAGTGGTCTGTGCCTTGGGGGTTTGGCAAAACTCTTTCAGCCCTCAGCCTAAATGCATTGGACAACTACCCCCAGGCCTACTCTACTTTTGGCAGTATGGCCTGTTCTCCCTCATGGTTGGAACTGTTGTACTTTTGATAGGTGAAGCATTATGGTCCGAGGAAGCTTTATCAAAGCTGTACAATTTCAGCTAGAAGTGTGCTAAATTCCTACCGCAGTTTTTTTTTTTTTTTTTTTTTTTTTAGTGTATCGTTCTTTACTTGTAATCTTTGCTTCATTCCGGATGATAGCTATAGAGTAAATGTGAGTATGCTTTATCGAAGCGCTAACACTTTATTAAAAATAAAAAAAGGAATTAAAAAACATTAAATGTTGAGGTTCTTACCTTCTCCAATACACCGCGCTGCGGCATATCCATCTAGATTACATGTCACCCGCTTAAACTCAGACATGTTGCAGTGGGCAAGGTTTCTTTCTGTTCCGTTGCACTGGACACTCTCCAACAGGACGCTCACAGAGGGCGCTTCAAGTAATTCATCGTCACGAAAAGCCTCAGAGGCGCCTTTGTAGCCCAACATTCGACATAAGACTTCTGCTGCGGGTATGTTCCAGGATGTAAAGCAGATTGCGGACCAAGACAGTCCATGATAAACCTCTACTCTTCCTTCATCGGGTTTGCTGGAGACCAGACGGGCTGGTACTAGAATAAGAGCGTTATGTAAATGAGAAAGTTACAGATAGAGAACCCACAAAATAATGAAATAGATAATAATCAACTACAAAACATGATAAATCTAATAGTCTGGAGCTTCCGGTTCATTATCAATCTATGTTACCCAAGGCTTTTATATGGATTTGTGCTAAAGAGTCAGAGTATGGTCTGAGTCTTTAAACTAGCTTTGGGTTGTCGGGAGTAAGCCACTCAAACACTACGAAGTGTGATCAGTGCCCATTGAAGGTTGTTGGTATCTAAACAACGCAACATCCTCAATTTGTCCCCCCCCCCCCCCCAAAAAAAAAAAAAAAAAAAAAAAAAAAAAAAAATCTTACGTTTTGGAATAAACGTTTGTTCTCCTCACTTCTTATAAAATGCACCAATATATTTCCTTTGAGATATTTTTCTTCTTCAAAGAGAGAAGCACAACAGAGTTCAATTTCAAAACATTTTCGCTTCAAAATTATATGCTACATCAAAAGCAATTGCTTTCTTCGATCCGGGAACTGGTCGTCCGAGAGCAGTATGAAGAGCATTGAGGATCACTCACTGATCAACGTCCAGTTTACCAAGCAGTAGTAGGCGGTTTGGTGGCTTTACCGTGTGTCCTGTGCGTATGAAGGAACACGATTTGGCTTCCTGACCATCCTATATTCTAAGATTTTGAATACTTTGTAATCACTTGCAACAAACGCAAGTGACCTGGATTTTCTTTAAAGGTTGTTTTTTATTAATATCCCAATACACAGTACAATATAGCAATATTTTGTTTCATATTGATTGTGAAAACTAGGAGAAATAAAACCACTGATTTCTCATAGCAGTGAATGTTTTCTCTTCATAAATTCACATAAATGACTCACGACTGACGCATGTAATCCCTGCTACCAGGTGGTCTCCACTGCAATTAACACCCTCTCCGCTCCGTTGCTCACAGCTACTAACATCATCCTCGTCTCCTTGGCAGATATAGGTGACGTTTAGAACAGCGCCCTCTCCATGGCCGACAAAGTTCAAGTCGTAGTACTTCTTGGCGGTATGTTCTCCAAGCATCCGACACAGGACGATGGCGAGATTGAGGTTCATGGATTCTGCGCAGATAGCTTTCCACGTATGATCTTTCCACAGTTCTACCCTGCCGTGTTGAAATCCAGGGCGTTTGGATCCGTCCTGTAAACGAACATCACCTACATAATAGAAAAAAAGAAAGTATACTAAAAATAGTTGGTCCAACTAAAAAAAAAAAAAAAGATTTTTCAAGTTCGCTTGTTTCTAGCCCGGTTTACGATGGCTTTTCTGAACGATCCCTTTTCTAGAATGCTATGGTAACGTTCACCCTGTTCAAAAGTGGACCGCTGTGTATATTATCTTATGTTGCTTTTTTTAAATGATAGCGATTAGCGTATTTATAACTTACCTGGAATGCATACTAGCCCGAGGTCATCTGAGTGATCACAATATTCCCCATATAGATCCGATGAAGAGTACCCTGGCTGGTTCGGAGTATCCCGGAACTCACATTCCGTGATATTCAACTCGCTCCCTTCGCACTGTATATCCCTAAGTAGAGTGTCCCCAATCCCTTTGCCGAATTCGGCACAGCAGGAATATCGACTGGCCGAGGCGTGTCCCAGCATCCTACACAGGACGTTAGCTTCCTCTATTCGTATTTGTTCATCACACACAGTCACCCATGAGCCTTGGTAGTAAATCTCGACCCGACCCTCGAAGGGAGTTTCGCCACCGACCAGGCGAATGTCAAAAGGGTTGGTCTCGACGTTGCCTGACGAACGAGTGATGTAATTATAAGGTTATCAAAAAGCGGGAAATAATCATTTAGTGACTGATTTAAAAAAAAAAAAAAAAAAAAAAACAAACGATACACCGACTGATCAAAGGGTAGACGGACATCCCCCAATTTAACCTAATTCATACTGGTTGAAAAGGTTGACCTTTCACTTTATTATTTGGACAGATTTTTTCGCCCGAAGGTTCATCAGTAACTCTACAAGGTAATGTTCAATACAGTAAATGCAATAAGAGTGTATTTAACTCTTCCATTCTATAACTCCAAAATTGTTATAAAAAAAAAAACAATAAGGAAATGTTCATATTGGGGTTTACTCTAGAAGTACCATTCTTCCGGTCTACCCTTCTTCCATTTTCCTTGTTCTATCCGTAGACATTCTCTTTCTTAATGTCTTCTCGTTTATAGGTTTATAATCTGTTTTCAAGGAATCATCCCCAACGAGTCATTGGTTTTTTTGATTCCCTTACTTATTTTTAAATGCAGTTATCATGGTTACAGGGAATCATGTGTAGTAGAATATACTTTGATGCGTTTTGAAGATCGAGAAGAGATAAATGTATTTGATTTCGACTCACCAGGGTCGCATATCAGCCCAACATCTTCCGAATGATCACAGTAGTATCTGGAATCGGAAGAGGAAACGTCCTCTTCCCAAATAAAACTATATGTGCATTCTGTGACATTAGCTTCATCTCCTGTGCAATCGAAGTACCTGAATATTCTGTCACCGGATCCTTGTCCGAATTTAGAGCAGCAGAAAAAGCCCGCGGCCGAGGCGAAACCAAGCATCCTGCACATGATATTATAAGATTCGCCACCACTTGAATGATCGTCACAAAGTGTAGACCAGATGCCATTGTAGAGGATCTCGACTCGGCCTTCATATTCATTTCGACCACCTACAAGGCGGATTCCACGAGCATTATCTTCCTCGTCGCCTTCTGAGGCCGAAAAAACCCAATTAACGTCTTGTTTATTTTTCAGCGCATGAAACAGCAAATGATAATTAACAATGCACTGCCAGCGTATTATGGTAATTCATACTAAGATGTTTAGATTCCTCAGCTGTCATCAGTGTACAGTGTGCATTCACAAGAATAATAACGAGCTTCATCTTAATAACATAATCGTACCATATACTGTTAAGATAGGCCCTCATATTTCAGAGTAAGATAAACGAACTAAACAACTTCTACAAAACATATAAACTAATGAGAAAACGTGTTTTGCTCAAGCATTTATCATCACATTCTTGTAAATTTGAAAGAAAAAAAAAAAGTTTGTCATTCATACCTGCTGGAAGAGCAATAGCAACAAATGCACAAAGATATATCAACCCAATCATGCCAATAGTAAAGTATCTCATGTTTTAGTGGACACGGTTAAAGACATTCGCCTTTCGATGTTCAGCCGCTTTTACAGTTTTATGAATTATGCAGGAAGCTCATCACGAGTTACCAGTACGTTGTAAGAATCGATGTCCCGCCTTTCTAGAACAAAGGAAGTAAAAAGAGCTGATAATTTCTCATATCATTACAAGAAAGCATTCATGCGAAAAGCTAAAAATTCAAGTATTTTACGGTATCATAAGCGTTTAAATATCATGAATCTCCTCCTGAAGCTGAGCGGTTTTAGTTAAATGAATTCAAGATGATATCAGAGTATTTTGCTGGAAATACTTCTACATTAGAGACACCACTTGGCACCGTAAAGCTCATGATTGTTAGAGTGTCCAATTGATCAGCGATGTTTACATCCTTTTCATGGCAATGGTATCGTTTTGTACAGTTTGGATAATATAGCCCTCGCAAACTCTTCAAAAACTCTACGCTATGTTTAATAAAGTTACAAAAAACGTTGTGTTACAGTTTTTAGTAAACCCTCGAACACTTTTCCCTGATTGTCGCTGATAAATAATAACATGCTTTCTAGAGTATTGGAACATTAAAGAAAACTACACAGGTGTTAACACTTTCATGAGCACGTTATTCAGGTAGCAAACCGCGGAGAAAGGATCCGAGCGTAAACAGTAGGCTTATATGTAGCTGCGATATACACAGCGTTCCTTACCGATAATGTTGACTGAAATCTCCAGAAATCATGGATGGAATGCAGAACCAATATATCTCCCGATGTAAGAGAAACAAGATTTTTAAGACAGTTCTTACGAATCGCCCTATTGTTACCAAAACTGTACATGAGCTTTGAGAGTGACTTAACCTGTTTTTGCGAGTACCTCTTGAAATCATTAAAAAGACCACACAGGAAATCTGCTGTTTTTCTTTTATAAGCCCAGTTGCTAAACAGGATATGATCCCAGCAAATTACTTCTGGTCCTGTTAGGTTTCAATGTCAGAGCCATTTCTCTCATACTATGGTGACATAAATTTCTATAAAGAAAATTTCATAAAGATAGAATTAAGTAGTGGTAATGGGTTTAGATAAAAAAGGAAATCAACTAAAAGCGATGAAGTGTTATCATGTGCTGTAAAATGAGGTACATAATAACACATACGTGAATGGGAACTGACATGGAGAAGTTGTCTGTGAAAAGCAACAGACCTAATGATACCTACTTTATTCACCTTGATTATTTGTCATTTTGGATCTATGTTTCATCATTCTTTATTCATGGTATGACTTTCAACAGCCAAAAGAATATATTTTCAGTTGGTCCTTGAACGTACAACTACTGTGAAAGAACTAACCAAAGCCTATAACATACATAAAAGGTAAGCGAAGGTAAGGATTTCGAGAAAATACAGCAAAAAAAAAAATTTGATTTCAAATTGTTCACAAATGCTGCTTTAGTCTGTGCAAGGCACGTAACAGGGTCACCGCCTGACCGTCCTGACCAGACCCTGGGCTAGTAGAAACAAAAATTGCAAACATATTACAAGATCACCACAAAAAATACTGTAGATTCCGTAAGAATAACAGTAAACAAGAACCGTAACAAAGATACGAACATGACGAAGGGCCACATCACGTGAAGGTAAACACATGATGGGGGGGGGGGGGGGGTCATAAAGCTGTTCGTAAAGTTACGAATGACTTTACGAATGACAGGAATGTGGCAAGCCAAATGGGATTCTCAGTCATTATAAATCGCATCAACTAACAATGAAATATGCAGATATAAATTAACGTTACTATTTTTTTACAGACATATATATTGCAAAGTATATTTTTTGCTACAGTTGCACACTGAACTAATGGAAAATGCAGTCACACTTTGTTCAAACGTCAGGAAAAAACTTGGGTATCCCATTTGCTACTTCGTATTCAAGTCGTTCGTAAATTCATTCGTACATTTACGAACATTTTTCTGGAACACTTCCAGAGTTAGTAGGGCATAATCACGCCACAAGACCATCAAATAAAAGAACACCATCGTGGCCCGGAAGTACGCTCGACAACGCGTCATGTGCGACGTGAATTTCGCGACTGGGACCTGTTGTCAAGCGTACTTAGGGTCACCATACAACACAGAAGGTAGTTATGGATAACACGAAAACTTGGGAACGTATAAGAAAACTAGAGTTTGTTGCACCACTAACCTAACTGAATCACGGGAAGGTAGAAATTGAAGAATTAAAGAAATAATGATATCACTTCCAAACGATAAAGTATCTGTTATTCTGTAAGTTAAATGTCACTGAAAATAATAAAAAAAAAACGTCCCTAAACATTAATTGGTCACGCAGTGTAATTCGTTTAAGGTGTAATCAAAAGTACACCATATTAGTTATAGTTCATGTTCGAAAATATTGAATAGAGTAATTATACATTTTAGTTGTAAGAGCTGCTTTAGTTTATGCCGGGCAAGTGACAGGGCCATCGCGTGAAAGTAGCAGCTTGACCCCGAGTTACTAGAAATAAAAGACACACACATGAATCTGAATATG
>CM057171.1:19650589-19879903 GCA_029962745.1 Echinometra lucunter
ATGAATCTGAATATGGATTCCTGTTTAAGGAGACACACAATTGCTTGTAAAAGATGTTCTTAAATTCATTCATTCATTCGTCCATCTCAAATAAAAATGGAAATTTTACATGGGATTTGTTTACAAAGCACATCTAACATTCTAACATCACAGAACCATAGCACATCATCTGTGGTGACCATAGTTACAATAGCTAACATAATAATGAGAAACACACAGAGTTTAAAAGTGTTGCGTAGAGGGGAAAAAACAGAAAGAGGTAACAGAGAAGAGAAGAGAAGAGAAGAGAGATGAGTAGCGAAGAGAATAAGTGAGAAGGAAAAAAAGTACACGTAGGAAGAAAGAAGAAGAAAGATTGAAAGAGAAAGGGAGAGAGAGGAGAGAGAGAGAGAGAGAGAGAGACGGGGAGACAGACGAGAGAGGGAGAGAGATATACATAAACTCCTAAAAAGTATGGAAATTCGAATATTTGATGGGTTATATCTTTCTTGTCATGGCATAATTCTTACTTGCTTAGTATACTGAGAAAGTATGCTTATTTCTCTTTAAAATGGTGTTCCATTTGGAATAAACCTAAGAACTGAACTGCGAAAAAAAAAATTATGAGAATTGACAAAAGTATCAAACGGTAGTGAAGGACTAGTAATAAAAGTGTTAAATTTCACATAAGGGATAAAAGCATGCGTTCATCATGGTTATTAGGATATAGTCATAGCATTTAAAGAAAACAACATAACAGAGAAGCATTGTGTACTTTCATATGGATTGGAATCGAGATATTCCGGTTACCGTTCCCCATTGTCTGCAATGTAAAAGCTCGCCTCAGTGATGATAATTTCACCCCTGTTTTTCGCTGCATTTTGAGCCAAACTGAATGGTGGAAGGAGATCCACATCGTGTCCAACACAAAACAATATACACCGCAGTATCCATATCATGCTAAGATTAAGCTTTGAAAAATGATTCAGAGGGAAAAGTCCATGTAATAACTTTTACAAAATTATGAATGAATCATTCATAATTTCATTTTTTCTCAAAGTTTTACAGATAGACATCCATTTAGAAATACATAATATGACTTCTATCTAAGAGAGCAAGATTCAAATACAATATGTCATCATGCGTCGTGATTTGGGTATATCAATATTCAGGGGATCGAAGAGTAGTGAAGATATCTACAGAGTTATTTTGTCAGCTATTGGTTGAGTTAGATAATCACACATTCTTTTAGTGCATTTTCTGTCAAAATGAACTGTGGAAGTACTTTGTTACTATAAAATGAATGTGTCAAAATATTCAGACTTTGCTACAGAATAACATTCAAAAATATATTTCATCTATTCATAACTTATTCATAATTCTGCAAATGAGTCTAAAATCTGACATTCTTATTCAAGTCCGAGTTTTAGATCCTCGAACTCTATAAATAATTTCCTGTACCTTATTGCAGAAATTGATACATTTCAGGATATTGTTTTTACAGACATCTTTGAAAAAAGGAGCTGGCGAGCAAACATCACAGGAAGTTAGATTAGAAAAAAAATAGAAAATAACACTGGAATATTACCATAAGGAAGGAAACCCTATATATATTCCTTTTTGATGGATATTTGTCAACCTTTTTACCGTTTTCTCAAAATATCTCGCTGGAATGACAAAATGAGATGCCAATATTTTTGAGATCATAATTGGATTATGTATTCACATAGAAAATTTAAACATGTACGCACTATCAAGAAATGGGATAGGAGAATTTTGCTTTCCTGATTGTTCCGAATTGACGTACATGTACAGTACTTGCCAAATTGATTAAAACGCTATTTAAAAGCACCTAAATTAAATTTGGGTTTCTTTATTCAATATTTTGTTCATTTATTCAATTTAGTGTCATTTCTAATTACTAAACAGTTTAATAGGGTATAACCGAACCATCGGAGAGATCTGGGTTATTGTCAAATTAGTGGAATCTTTGTATTTTCATTTACCTACCCCGAACACCTCCAGCCCCTCCCCAAACATAAATTTCAAATTAATAACACTCTGGCATGTGCTGGTGTGTAGTGATTTCTTCGATCATATGAGCAGTTCCTCCAGTTCGGATGTCAATATAATTTCATCCTTCGAGTTTTTTTCTTTTTAACTCAAGTGCGTTAGTTAGCCCAATTTGATTGCTATGTTCAGCTCCCTTGGCTCAAGCCCCTTCGGTTGGCCACCTTGTCAGTTTCTACTGTATAGCCATGCATGGATTTAGCAGAACTATTCTTCTACCAATACAGCCTACATGACGGCGAAAATGAATATTCCGCTAATCTGCAAGAGTAGAAAAGAAAAATGGTTTCAGAGTGTTGATAAAAGAAGAAGGAAACAAATATTCTCTAAAGAAACCCCTCAACCTCAAATATGAGGCCTCTCCTGTAAAGAGATCATTTGGAATCCATAAACTGAAGTGAGAACTATTCAGAAGAGATTTGTTCTCGGAGAAGTATCTCATAGCATTTGCTCATTTCAGCTGACCGTGTTCTAATAATATGTGGTGTGTGTGTGTGTGTGTGGGGGGTTATGTGTGTATGTGTGTGGTGTGTGAGAAATTTCAAACTATCTTGGCCCCAGTTCAATATACTGTAGTTATTATAGCTCTACAGAGTCTGCAAAAATGTATCAAAACTTGCTATAACTTGATCAGGTATCATCGTTGCATAAATAGTGCAATTTGCGTACTATGAAACCGAGTAGGAACTATCAGATATATAATTTTTTCATCATCAAGAGGGAAATAATCATAATTAATCTTCGAATAACAGTTTTCTTCCTTCCTGTTCATATGCATCCGGAGTGGATGGATGTCTATAATGACGTTTTCACAAACATAGCAACAGTGATAACAAAATTGTCACAACCATAATTCTTATCGTCCTAGATTAAAGAAACAATATTGACTGTACGTGATGACCTGTCCAGATTTACAACCTGTCGTCGTTTTTTTTTTCTTCTTCAAATAATCATAAGCAATATGAATTACTGAATAATGTACACAATTCAATTTCAGATTCAGATTCGGAGTGTAAACTTCAACCATATTGACAAAAAAAAAAAAAAAAAAAGAAGTCTGGTTTCACATTTGACAAAAACTGATAACGACCATGACGACACAATCAGCAACTTTTACTAACCTGGTCGAAATTAGAATGATTGGCATCTGGGACAAATAGTATGGCTGCTGTGACTACCCTTAGCAAAACAGTCCGGTATCATCTTTTCATATTTTTTCTTCTTGATGTCCATTGTCCATTTGTTTTAATGTCCCCCCCCCCCCTCTCCCTCTCTTCCTCTCCCTCAATCCATCCCTCTATTTCTCTTTCACTTCATAAAGCCATCCGGGACAATTCGTGGACGACGAATAGTGGCCTTTTCTAAAAATATTTTTGTCTCAGATAATAAATGATATAAATCACCATAATTATAATCACAATAATAATAATTAAAAAAAATAAAAATAATACTGAAAGCCTCGTGGTTTACAATACGAGAGACAAGAGCCTTGGCCATTATGAATAAAGTAGGTCAAAGTAGTCAGAAATACTGAAGCCCCCCTCCCCCCCCCCCCCCCCGCCCTCTTCTCCCCCTTCAAGTGAAGGTTATTCCCCCCATTTTTTGTCTTACTTCACAATCATAGTGCAGGAAAAAGAGTTTGCTAGATTGGACTTCATCCATTTTTTCATGATAGTCGTGAAAGGTGCTCGTTCCTATGCTAAGTCAACCCGTCAGACTTCAACTGAATTCACCCCACCCCAACCCCTTGGAAAAAGGTTCACGCTGGGCCATTGGTATATAACCAACACTTTCATAAACAGCGTACAGCGCTGTTCCTCACATTTCATGCCATTTTTCTTATGAAAGAAAATAAAATGAAACTAACACACTTACTGTAATACAATGCGGAACAATATATCCGTGGAATGCAAAATCACTGAAGGTGATATTTCATCTCACCCACACTATCAATAATAACCTGTTGGCAAGTAGCCCAAGGATCTTTACAAACACTTTCCCCATTTCGAATTTTTCTGCTGTTGGTTCCCATTTCCACTCTTAGGCCAGAACCTGGTTGAAAAGTTAACTACGCATGCGCATAGTGCATCGGCACTTGCGCATCTCAGTGACCGTGCCCTGATCAATGACATTCAGTGTGATTAATTCACCATTGCACTTTACTAACTCCTTTCGAAAAGCAGATTCTCCTGACGCTCTCGAGCAGCATCTGGCGAATAGACAACATACTGCTGCTGTAAATGTGAGTACTATTAGATCCCATAACCCTTTTATGACATTCATTCAGTGCTGAGACCGGACTCTGTCGCCTACAGTGGGATTGAATAAACAAGCAATGATATTTAAACTATACTTTGTCAAAAAATTATAAATGTGAACTGTTAGAACAGCAACCATTAGGTTGTTTAAACAAAATGAACCTACCAACTGTTGTTTAAAAACATATTATAGTAAAACATACGTGGATTTCTTTTAAACAATTGCTGCTAGGTTCATATTCTAAACAACCTCATGATTTTTAAACAACTGTTCTAACATTGATGCTACATGGTTTGGAAGAGTATCCCCTTCTTATTTTAATGCCGTTAAAAAAATCTTCTCAATTAAGAGGCCAAATGTCCAAGCTTCCTGCTCCACGAGAGCACCGCCCTGCCATAAATGGGAAGTTATAACATCCCGATTGTATTTGCATTTTTTCATAGTAATGGGTCGCCTTATTCGTCACATACTCCTCCAACCATAACTAGATGCATGGTCCTTCTAATTGGAATTAAAATACTGGAAAGACTTACCATACTTACTCTTCCAACTATGTAACATACACTCGTGTACGTCTATATTTGCACTTTATTAATGTGGCAGTGAATTATTTCTACAGTGATCAAAAAAAAAAATTAAAGTTGGAAAAATCCTTGGCATCTGAGCATTTCAAATATTTCCACAAAATTTTCATACATGTGGATAGCCTAGAATCCCTCTTATCAAATCCTGTATAAAAAAACTCAAAATAATTCATGCTTGAGGGCCAAAACCACTAAAAATGTACAATTAACCAAAGAACGTGTCGCACGTGTTTGAATGCGAATATGTTAATATCAGATTATATAAAAAAATGATTTTAGTCATAAACCTCTTAGAATATGTAATGGGGTATAACTTCAGAAAATTTTAGCATTCAAACATAGTTTTTGAGAAATTATTCTGTATTAAGTACTCTCGTCCGGGCAAAAACTGCATGTCGCAAATCAAGAATTTTAACATATCTTGCGATGTTGTAAAAAACAAGGATGCTTTTATTCTTAGATCCTGGCATAGAAAAAATATACTGTGATATATGTGTGCAAGATAACATAATATTCAGGCATTGTACACGTGTAAAAATAAAAATTTTCGCAATAGAAATTTGTCGCAAAGGTCAGTGAAACATACGTTACCTGTAGAATGATCTCTGATATACCACCTTTTTCCAAGTTTTCTTTTCTGTTTATTTCAATGTAATCACTCACTGATATCCCATCTACAGTCTATAACAGTTTGCAGCGATGTGTATAGATCCATTCTGTAGAAAAAAAAGCTCATAAGAAGAGCTGAGGCATGTGTTTTTAACCGTATGGATAAGAAATGTAACATATGTTACCGTCGTTGTCAGAATTGAACAACGATTGACAACAGAAAAGCTGCCAAACGAAAAGGGCCTGTTAATCTTGTCAATTTGAAGGGATTATAATTGCATCTGTGGCCTTACATCATTTCCGTAAATCCCACTTAATGTTAATGAAATATACGTTACCGAAATATACGTTACTGGTCATTTTTTATTTACAGTTAAATTCGGTTAAATCTTAGCTGTACGCTTGTCAACTATTGTTGAATGTGAGAACAGGAAAGCAAGAGAAGAGATATAAGCAGATTAAAGAAGACAATACAAAGAGAGAGAGAAAAAAAAGAAAGACAAAAAAAAACTTTCGGAAGGTTACATGAAGAGGATTATACTGATCTCCCTGTATAATGACGCAGAGGACAAGCTATTTTGATCGCTCCCCCCTCGAGTGGTTTTGCGTATTTAATTATCATGATTATTGTTACTTATAAGAAACATACGTTACTTCTTTTAAAGTGACATAAGGTTCCTTAGTGATACCAAAATGGACATTACTGGGTGATTATGTATGTAAGATACGTTTTGTGAAAATCCTTTTGTCTAATGAAAAGAATAGCTAGAGTCAGAAATAAACAAAAACCAGGAAACGGAAATTGGTTATACACATCCCCAATCTTTCTGATTTGTTTGGCTTATAACATGTTTATTACATAATCAAAGATGCTACTAATTATCATTTTTATGTACGAACACGTCGTCCTCACTTTGGAATGAGAACTTTGTATCTATATAATGTAGTTGTAAGTGTTAATATTGGGTTACTTACTGAAACCGCAAGACTTTCTTTGGTTATTGTTGATTGTTAAGTTTTGGTAACATTACGTGACTGCTTAAGTGAAACATACGTTACCATATGAAACACTGAAATAAGTTCCTTATGATATTGTAAGAGATATTGATTAATTTATGTCTGACAAATGCATCCATATGGAAAATGTAGGTAAATTGATATGGCGTATATGTTGAAATTTTCAACATATATACCAAACAATTGAACCCACATGCGTTAGCAGATTCTTCCACATTTGTTAATACTGGATTCAAATTGATTTTAAATATTCACAGGAAAGGAAAATTGAAAAATTTCTTTGGCATTAGAGTTGTCTCAGGAACAGTACAGATAGTGATGAAAAGTTAGTAGAAAAGTGCATTCCTTAGCTGACTTAATGACGTCGACAAGACTGAGGGAGAAGTAAGGTATGTTACACCATCAAAAAATCACCTCTCCACTTTGATTAGTTGTGCAATAAAAAGTTCGCAATATTACGTGCTCATATTTTTTATTTTCAAAATTCATATTGTCATCTTTCATTTTTAGTCTAATGAGAAAAGTTGAATTTTCCGAAATTCTAACTTCCCAATTGTACATTTTTAGTGGTTTTGGCCCTTTAGTGAGCAGACGCAAATTGTGAAAGGGTGCAAAATATGAGCTTGACAAGAATTGCTACGTGTTCTGTTTGCTATCAGCGGGGCTGAGAGCAGTGTTAACTCTGATAGCTAAGAAATGTTCATATTCTGATGATGGTTTTACAACAATTTATAAGTGAATATCCTTGGTTGCGTGTATGTTCTGACATATTTTATTGAATATGTGAAACTTGAGTGAGGATTCGAATACTAAATTGCTTGATTTTGAATACAGGTAAGTTCTTACCCTTAAATCGGACATAATCACAGAAAAGAATATCAGCATGCAGTCATGCAGAATCAGTCAGTCAGCTGTCACTCAATAGGTCAATCAATCAATCAATTAATCAATCAATCATATAGTCACTCAATCCCAAAGACAAGTGAGTTGACACAACTGTATAACTGTAATATGCAATACAAAGGTGAAAGTTTTATGATCATTCCTATTTACTTCAATGCTGAAATGTAATAAAACACGATTTTGTCATGTACGACTTTCTTCCACCTGCCAAACATAACAACAAGGTAAAATTACTGTAAAATATCCAGTCTCTTCCCTTAAAGAAATGTTCAAATTTCAGTCACATTCAGATTGCAGGTTGTTTTTCCCCCCAGTTGTGTCAACTCACTTGTCTTTTGGACTGAATGAGTGGCTGCTTTTCTGATTGATGGAATGATTGACCGACCTATTTATGAATGATTGCCTGAACGTCCTGCAGGACCATGCTTGCTGGGATTATTTTTATGATATCCAAATCATGCCAGCCTAAATGTTAAAACTTACCCAAAACTAACATTACAAAACGATCCACATAATACTGTTATATGCCATTACTAACTTAAGCATGATGTGTTATTGTCACACAATATATGGATATCCTTCATAAATCGACAGAAAGCCCTCAGAATATCAAAATTCCTAGGCCTCCACAATTAACACTACTGCCAGCTATCACACGCGAGCGCGCGCGCACACACACACACACAGACCCACACAACATTTTTGTCAAGCCTGAAATTTCTGCCCTTCCACAAAGTTACTTTTGCTTGCTCATGCTTTAATTTTGAAATATTTTTAATGGGATTTCATAGCAAAGTCTTTGGGCTATCCTCTGGTAGGAATATTTCCTTAAAATATTTGAAATGTTCAGCGTTGAAAGTTTTTCAAATGTAAACTTTTTGAGGGAGGGCGTGCGCTGTACAGACTCAAAAGGTAGAGAGAGATACATCGGTGTAGATGTTTTATTCCATGAAATACTATAAAGTTGATCAATTGGTTGGGACTACTATTATTTGAAATCATGATAAAAGTCTGTATAACATGTAGAATGAGGTACATTTTAGTCTAATCGCCGTTATACATGTATAGACCAGCGTTAAGGCACACAAAGTCGCCATCAATTAAGATTTAAAAAACGTCTGAAACTCACCTGTTTCAGGAAAGTTTTGACATATAGCATGTATAGACTTCTTGTTGCCTCCTAGGGCTGATGGGCTTTCCAGATTTTAAAGGTCGATCTGATTACCCTTTTTAAATTTTTGATTATGATTTAATTCATGTTATTTTACAGTCTTCCTTCCTGCTGTTGTTGAGCGTAGTTGAGTATATTTCTACAGAAACTTCACTATATATTTAAAATCATCATTTTCATTACCATTGTTTATGATTCTCACGAGATTAGTATCTTTATTCATTCGTTCTAGTGTAAGTTTCATTTAATATGTCATTTCACGTGAACTTATCTTTTGTACGTTCATAGTACTAATTGGAATCAGTATTTCTTGTATTCAAATATTGAAGACTATATTCTTATGAATATAACTAAATGTCGATAAACCCGGGGTCTTAGTTTGAAAATAATGGCCGATGAACATGTTTCTACTTTTCTACTTTTGTTTTTAAATTTCACGGCACTTGCCCATATTTCTAATGAGAAACAGTTTAGAAAAGTTAACATCTTAATTGTTTAACGCGATTTTTTGTAGTAATTCTGACACTGATGTACCGGAAATGCATAATTTTCTGTGTTCTGTCATTCTGGTTTCCTTTTATGGTTTAAACTGTGTTTGACAAAGTAAGCATAAAGGGAACATGACATGAAGTGATGTAAACCTAAACCAGGGGCGAAGCTACCTGGGAGGGGGTGCGGCCGTCTTCTTTGCAAATTTTCAAGTGATCAAAACAGGGGACGCTTTAAATAATGCAAGTACCGACACCTTCAGCAAAAACATATACTTAGAATTATGACTTATCAGTGCGACCTTAACAACCGCACAGTTTAGAAAACATATGTCAGAAATGATCTATTAAAGTATCTTATGCAGGGCCCGCTGTATGATCAGCTTATAGCTGAAGTGGCTACCCTGGGTAAATAAGAGTTATTATTAGTATCATCTTGAATAGAATGTGTGTACTAACGACTCAAAACGCTCTTTTTTCATTCTCGTGTTCACCCTTTATAAGTAGCCCTTTGAAAAAAATGCCCCTTTTCGTACTCCCCTGCCTGTGGGTCTTCTCCTCTCCCCCTGAAAATACCATGGCGCCGTCCCTGACCTAAACATGATAATATTTAACATCAAAACTGGAATATAATTTTCGCTCTAGGGTTTTATTTAACATCTGACCCCTTCTGTAATGCTGAATCACAGACGATCCAACATTACCCCTTACAACCGGATGTTACAATTGTGGAAAACTGAATCACAAAGAAATTGTAAACATGAATTCAAACTAAGATGTTCATCATCCGGGTAGGAAACTCAGGTCTTCTAAGTTTTTCTTTCTTGCATTACCAAACAGAACAAAAATCATAGACCACGAGAAAGAAAAAAGAAAAGGAACAAAATATCATAGGGGTATACCCCCAGAATAAGACGAAAAACTTGTTGAAATTCGCTGCCTAAAACTCTTAAAATACCATATCAGCTGTAAGTTCCTCCAGGTCTTCGCTAAAAAGAAAAAAATCCTTCAAATTGCGTTTGGTTGATTTGTTGCATGTAATATATTGAAGAGCTCATTTCCAAAAGTCAATTTTTCACCGAAACCAAGGTTTTAGCGAAATTGGATGCTTGTTCCATATGCGCTTCAATATCACTAAATATCAAATACAGTGTGTCCCAGAAAAAACGAAACCGAGATGTATCGATATTCATTCATATCTTATATTGATATTGAGTATTTATTGTCCATATTACATGGAAAATTGTTTTTCACTGGTATCAAATCATTTAACAAGATGAAACTGTCTTAAGTAAATACAATAAACAACAAATCAAACTAACGGCGAATTATACATGATTATACATTGCAATTTGAATGCAGAAAGTTAATATGAACATACGTCCAAGTACAGCATTGAGGGGGAAGAACAAAAAAGAAAGAAAAAAAGGAAGAAAAAAAGAAAGAAGAAGGAGAGAAGAAGGAGAAGAAGACGAAGAAGAAGAAGAAAGGGAAGAAGAAAGAAGAAGAAGAAGAAGGAAGGAGGAGAGAGTAGAAGAAGAGAAGCAGAAGACGAAGAAGGAGGAGAAGAAAGAAGAAGACAGAAAAGAAGAAGCAGAAGAGGGAGAGAAGAAGAAAAAGTAAAGGAAGAGGAGAGGAAGATTCTGAAATGTTGGGGATAAACATGTTAGCAGTGACAACAGGTCAGACGGAAGGGTGCGAAGGACCCGAGATGTGGGGGGGGGGGGGGGGCGTACCCAAAGCGTACCGCTCAGGTACGCAGGTTGCAAGTGGCCAGAATTAGTTCGTGTTTATAAGGGGTCTACGAGACATGCTATTGTACAGGTGAATGGAGTTTGGTATGAATGATTGCCGAGTTCTCACTCGTGCAGTCTTCGGCACACATAGTCGAAAGCCTGATCTGTTGTAATTATAATTAGATTGAAGCGGATGGGTGGGGTCGTTCAAGATTCGTTTGACCTTTGCTACTACTCTTAATCTTAATCACAATTATGATTAATAACTAATATATATTTGTTAAGTTTAGACCCTCTTCGTTCATTAAGTACCACTCATATGATACATACTTCACGCATGAGTGAATTAGAACAATATGAAGATGGGCTAATAAAAAGTCCTTTGCACAACCATACCTCAAATTCAAAGAGATAGATATGAAAATATTTATGTTACTGTAATATGAAAATAATACTCATGAATAGTTCATTTTCTGCTCTTTAACCCATTCGTGACAGGAATTATTCAAAGCCTAATTTGATCAGCTTTTATTCTTCAAATTGGCAACACCAACATTTTTATTTTATTGCTACATTTTCCTTATAAAACGTCATGTATCTGAAATTATGATGAGAAGTCAAAAAGTTGCCAATTTGCAGGGGAAAACAGTGATTTTAAACTTTCTATCACATTGCCAATTGAAGGATTTTAATGCTTATTTTCCTTTTAAAAATTTTCAGCATCAAACGACGAAAATTGACGCAACCAAAATGGGCACAGTTTGTGTAGTATTTTTTGCTCTTTCTACTCATGTATTTGGTATGATTTTTAGGGCTTTGCATCAAAAGATATTAGGCCAAACCACAAAATGTGGACCTCTGTCACGAATGGGTTAATATGTCTCCTGAATGGATGAAAATGAATCGGAGATGACTAAGCTCTGTTCGTGTAAAGTGATGCTTGCATTTCCATGATTTATTACGTGAATCCGTTTGCATTCACTGCCTGTCCTAGCAGTGAACAAAGAAGACAAAACATCTTCATGCATGGTTGATCATGAGTAATGTGTAGTGAGTACAAAACCTCACACAATGATAACAGCTGATTAATAATGAAGTATGTTTTTTATCAACATTATTCACCTTGCAGTTAACAACAGATTGATCAACGTATGTTTCTTGTAACAAAATAGGGACGTTCTGAGCTCGAGAGCCTTCATCAAGTTGCTGATGTTGATGTCTGTTTAGCAGTGTCATGTCTGGTTCAATTAATGAATAGCTTTTATGGAAAGAAATCATTCTTTAAGCGTTGGCAGCTATGCAGTGGTGTTTAACTAAATTAATTTATTAGATGAACAAGCGAACATAACATCAACACACAAACACGCGTACAGAGGGAGAGGAAATGTGAGGGGGTGAAGAGTTAAAGGTTTGGAGTTCCGAGTGGGGTTAAAGATGGGGTGGGGATGAGGAGGAGGGTGGGAGGAATGAGTTTTAACATGCAATTTATCGGTTGCGCAGTGTTTTTTCTCTAAATCTAGCCATCAGATGAACAAAGGATCATTACACAATACACACACCATCACACACCTAACGAGGGAGAGGGACCTTGGAGGATTGTATTGTTTGGTTTCCGGGAGGATTGGGAATGAGGGTGGTGTGGGGTGGTGATGGGCAATGAGGATGAGAAGGGTGGGATAGGAGGAGTCTCTACACTAAAGTTTCTAGATCACGCGTGATCATGTCCGCATCCATTCATGCGATAATCGGTGCGAACATTTTTAGAGAGAAGTTAAGAAACAAATGGTTTCAAAAATCAAGGGACTGCAATCAATAGTTCAATCTAAGTTATCTCTGCCATCCCTGATTCATTTTTTCCCGATTGAGGTGTCAAACGAAAGGGCAGAAAATGAAAGTTCTAGAAATGGATTATCTCTTTGAAATTCAAACATCGTTGGCCAAATGAATTTTGGTTACCCGACTTCAAACTGTCTTTATTCACTCCTACGTGAAATATATATATATCATACAATGGCTTAACAGCCGGGGATCAGGGGGGCTCTGCGGGAAAATCCACCAAACACCGGGAAAAAAATGAAAGAGAGGGAAAGGAAGAAAAAGGAAGGAAGAGAGAGAAAGGAAGAAGAAGAAAGGAAAAGAAAGAAGGAGAAAGGGAAAGAAAAAAGGAGAAAGGTGAGAAAGAAGAAGAGAGAGAGGGAAAAGAGGGAAAGGAGGAAAAAAAGAAGAAAGCAAAAGTGAAACAAAAGAAATGAGGGAAAATTTAGTACCAAAAGCCCGGAGTTTCCGGGGGCTCCAATCCCTGGACCCCCGCAGTAGCTTTCCCTGTAGACCCCCATCAGGGGCCCTAAGCCAGAACCCTGGGCCCCACCCGCTAAGGGCTTCGCAACAAGCAACTCGCGGTGCGGGCTCACCTATATATATTTCATTTTTAGACTTAGTTATCGGGAAATTTTCGGCTTTGCCCCCCCCCCCCCCGATAATAGGCAGAGAGCGTAAGAAGAGCGGGAACTGAAGGCGAAAAAACGTCGGAGCTTCCCCCTCCCTGCACCCTTCCCCCTAGGGAGCACTACCGTCCTCCTAAAATGAAATCCTAGTTACGCCGCAGAAGACAGATTTAATTACCGCAACTAACAATTACAAAAAAACGTCGGAGCTTCCGCGCTTCCGCCTCCCTGTACCCTCCCCTCTAGGGAGCCCTACATAGGCGTAAATTCCGGGGGGGGGGGGTTTGGATCTATCACCCCCACTTGGGGGAGGGGGATGGTGTTTACAAATTTCCCCCCATGCAGACACACTTTTTAAGGAAGAAAATATATTTTAATTAATCAGTAAGTAAAAATTCTGAATATCTATCATAAATAACCATCATATTTTAGAATTTCTATTTGAAAATGCTATTGAAAACAAAAAAAGTGGTTATTTTTTGCTCTCTCGATTGGCTCGCTCATCAAAATCTTAGGATTTCCATCCGAAAATGCGATCAAAATCGAGAAAAGTGCTTGTTTTTGGCTCGCTCGCTGCGCTCTCTCGTCATATTTTAGAATTTTTATTCGAAAATGCGATTCAAAACCGGAAAAGTAGTAATTTTCTGCTCGCTCGCTACATTCACTCGCAAAATAAATATCAAAATGTGTGTGAGAAGGAAAGAAAAATTATTAATTTTTTTTCATCCCCCACTCTTTAAATTGGATTTACGCCGGTGGAGCACTACCGTCCTCCTAAAATTCAGTCCTAGCTATGCCACAGATTCTAGCCATAGACTAGTTACCGGGAAATTTTGGGCTCTGCCCCCCCCCCCCCTGATATCAGGTACCTGTTGCGCCCCTGATATCATATGAGTGACATTGCATGGAAGAAGAGGGTCTAAGCTTTACAAATATGTGCCACATATTAATCATAACTGTAAATAAGATATGATTAAACATTGATCAATCTCGGTTTCGTTTATTCCTATGACGAACTGTATCAGCTGGGAAAGCAGAAAAATAGGTTTTAAAAAATATGATTCTTTCCCAGAGGCGCTAAATCCACTTGGCGGAAATCAAGGATGGTTATTTATACTATTTTTGTTCGGCGAAATATCAAGAATTTTCACAGTTGTTAGTAACTTTAACAAATAAGAACGGAAGAATCCCTGCTTGAGTTGTTATTTTTCTATAATTTTTCGTTATTTGTACTGATTCAGTACATTTTGGAAACAAGTTAGGAGTTAGCATCTTTTGGAAATATCCTGAAGGTAAAACAATATTACTGTTCAACTTAACCTTGCTTACATTTTCAGTATGGCTGACGACAAAGTGATAGAAATCCATGATGGCAAAGAGACCCCGGCGGAGACCCCGGAGGAGTCCCCGGAGGAGTCACCCGCGGCCACGAGTTCGACCAGGGATTGGAAGTCCAAGTCCATGGTGGTGCTGAAATGGATGAGAGCGAACCTGCTGTTAGTCATTACAATGGGTGCTGTCTTCCTGGGTGTCTTTTTCGGGGCAGTGCTTAGGAGCGCTGAACCATCTGATACGGCGATTAAGGTGATTGCTATTCCGGGCGATGTCCTGGTCCGCCTTTTGAAGATGCTCGTTCTACCCTTAATAGTCTCGAGTCTGATCACGGGTAAGTACTGATAAAATATAATGAAATATAATAAATGTAATAAAAAAGGTTTCCTATAAAGACAATCAAACAAAACAAAGCATATCGAAACAAAAAACAACGCATTTTTTAACAGCATCGCGTCATATTTCTGTGTATAGAACGCACTGGTGATCGACTGCGCGAGCACATAAAGCCTTGAGTCCACTAGGGTGACAGCCCACTTCACCGAAGGCCAGCGAGACCGAGGGCCCCGCGAGACCGAAGGCCCGTGAGACCGACTTTTTTTTAAATCTTATTTTCCTTCATCAGGTGCCGCGGTCGAGTGGTTTAAGGCGCCTTGTTGCAGCGGTGTAACAGGTGTCTGTTATCAGAGGGGGAGGGGGGCAGAGCCAAATATTTCCCGGTAACTCCGTCTGGAATAAGTGGCGTAGCTAGGATTTCAGTTTAGGGGGCGGTAGTGAGCACGGGAAGCGCGCTCCCAAGGGGGGGGGGGGGTGCAGGGAGGGGGGAGTGTCCCCGCGAGAAGCGCGGAAGCTCCGACGTTCCTTTGAATCATTCCTTGTCTGCTCCCGCTCATCATAATGCGTCCACTGCCTGTTATGGGGGGGGGGGGTGGGGCCAGAGCCAAAAATGTCCCGGTAACTTAGTCCAGAATCAGTGGCTTTGCTAGGATTTTATTTTAGGGGGCGGTAGTGAGCACGCGAAACACTTGCGAAACACTTAATACTGAGCGCGCGAAAGGCGCTCCCTATAAGGGGAGTTTTCCCCCCTCCCCCACGAAGCACGGAAGCTCCGACGTTTTCTTCGAATTGTTCCTTGTCTGCTCCTGCTCTTCTTTCGTTCTCTGCGTGTTATCGGGGAGGGGGGGGGGGCAGAGCCAAAAAAATCGAAGTGCGGAAGCTCCCACGTTTCTTTGAATTGTTTCTTGTCTGTTCCCGCTCTTCTTACGTTCTCTGCCTGTTATCGGGGGGGGGGGGGGGCAAATAATTCCCGGTAACTAAGTTTAGAATCAGTGGCGTTGCTAGGATTTCATTTTAGGGGGCGGTGGTGGGCATGCGAATCGTGCGAAACACTTACTGAGCGCGCGAAACGGGCTCTCTGAGGAGGGGGGGGGGAGGGTGCAGGGAGGGGGCGTTTATTCAGGAATCAAGATGTTAACATAATTGGAAGAGAACAGAGAGTAAGAGAGAGAGGGGGGGAATGTCCAGAGGAACGATAGGAAAATTGAAAGTAAAATGAGCTGTGAGAAAAGTATCGAGGAAAAGAACTTGGAAGAATATCCAATTTATTTGAGCGTGCTCTGTGTCTATCAGTGGGTGGGATGAGTGTGTGCGTTTATATGCAAAATAGGGTTAGAATATTTCTTAAAAAAGAGAAAAGCCTGTAATTTGCAACAGCCCACTTCGGATGCGGCACCACTGTATTTTGGTTCATCAGTTCATTAAGAATTATGTTCTAATTGTTGCAACATTTTTTGGTTTCACCACAGTTGTGTAGATTTCTTCAGAGACTTTGGCGGAATTTCGTTAGACGATGAAGTGAGAGACGGGATGGGGTGTCCGATTTCGTAGTATCATGAAAAGCATTTTTGCAAACTATTCCAAGTCTAATAAGTTAATACTTCGGCAGAAGCTAGAATTTTATCTCAGAAAATTGATATTAAAAAAGGAATCAATATTAATGAATAGCTGAATGAATGAATGAATGAATGATGAATAAATAAATGAACATCTAATTGATTACACCCCCGTAGCAAAGGGGGCGGGGGCAGTCGCGCCCCACCCCCGAAAAAAAGGCCAAAAAAAAAAAAAAAAAAAGAAAAGGGGAAAACGTAAGAAGAGCAGGAGCAGACAAGGAACAATTCGAAGAAAACGTCAGAGCTTCCGTGCTTCGCGGGGGAGGGGGAAACTCCCCTTATAGGGAGTGCCTTTCGCGCGCTCAGTATTAAGTGTTTCGCAAGTGTTTCGCGTGCTCACTACCGCCCCCTAAAATGAAATCCTAGCAAAGCCACTGTTTCTGGACTAAGTTACCGGGACATTTTTGGCTCTGGACCCACCCCCCCCCCCACCCCCGATAACAGGCAGAGGACGTATTAAGATGAGCGGGAGCAGATAAGGAACGATTCAAAGGAACGTCGGAGCTTCCGCGCTTCTCGCGGGGGACACTCTCCCCTCCATGCACCCCCCCCCCCTTGGAAGCGCGCTTCCCGTGATCACTACCGCCCCCTAAACTGAAATCCTAGCTACGCCACTAATTCCAAACGGAGTTACCGGGAAATATTTGGCCCGCCCCCCCCCCCCCCTCCCCCTCTGATAACAGGCACCTGTTACGCCGCTGCAACAAGGCGCCTTAAACCACTCGACCGCGGCACCTGATGAAGGAAAATAAGATCATACAAAAAAAAAAGTCGGTCTCGCGGGCCTTCGGTCTCGCGGGTCTTCGGCCTCGCGGGCCTTCGGTCAAGTAGGCGGACCCCTCCACTAGAGTGCCGACAAGATTGAGGAAGGGATGCCGAAGCGAATTATGCTATTTCGGCGTTCTCTTCCCGTCAGGCTCGAAAAGAAGTGTGCGAATCATTGTTTCCTAGGATATTTCTTGGAATCTCTGCGTATTGACCGCAGATACCTAAGATGTAGGAATCAATCGGGAATCGGGAATAGGGCGCGATATGTTGCAGAACATGCTGATCGTAGCAGGACAGCGGAAGCACTTGTAGGATCACAACAAGAAAAGTGGTAAAATTATGGATAGGACAATGAAGATGACTTTCTGACAACCATTTAGATATGCGGAGAATAATGATGAAATAATAAAGATTATAAACTCTCCTCTCATTGTCTATACAAACCGTGCTATGTAAATTGTTGTTCCTATTACTATCTCTTACAATCATGCCCTTTATATTCGATTTTTGTAATATGAATTTTTGCTTTAAAGGAAAGATTGTCACACACCTTCATGCAACGCTCAGATGACACTCGATTATGATTGTATGTTATGTTTAATCTGTATTAGTGTACACTGGACTTATGACAAAGAATATATATTTACGGAGAACTTTCAGTACCGAAATAAAGCACGCGTACGTATTGTAGTACGTGGTATAGCCACATATCAGTCATCGATAACAACAAACGGTTTCACGTGTAGTATTACAAACATTAAAAAAATGTTCAAAAGCATGCATATTCCCGGGGATTTATTGGGGGTCCACTGGGCTCATCGAGGCTCAATTATATATTTTCAGAGTTTGAAATTTTATGTGAATTCCTTTTCCATATATTTAGATGAATCCTAGGGGAATTAGAAATAAATTCAAAGTAGTAATAGGGGAACTATAATTATTCAAAAATTGCTTGTTTTCACGTGTAAACCTATGGCAGGCAAGATTTTCAAAGTAAAAAATATGCATATTCCCGGGGATTTATGGGGGGTCTATTTGACTCATGGAGCCTTAATGATATATTTTCAGAGTCTGAAATTTTATTTAATTACTTCTTCCGTAAATTCAAATAAACGTTAGGGGTATTAAAATTGTTTTAAAAATACCTGGTTTTGCGTGTTAGCCTATGGCAACTCTTAGCACAAAAGCATGCATAGTACCCGAAATTTATGGGGAGTCTTCGATATTTTTTTAGCCTTTAATAACCTTTTCCAAAGTCTCAAATTACATATAAATCACGTTTGAAATAAATTCAAACCAGTAATAGGGGAACTGTAATCAATCTTAAAATCCCTGTTTTTACGTGTTATCCCTATGGTAGGTGACTCTGTCAAAAAGCAGGCATGATCCTGAAGATTTTCAGTGCCACTTATTGAAAATAATTTTTTATGAAATATTCTTTTAACTATCCATTCTTCTGTTCGTGCAAAAATCAGACTTTAAAAACAAAGTTTTAGATATGAAATATCAAGAATAGATAAGACATCTTTTCACACGTTATACCAAAGGCGGACGCAATTTTCCGAGTCCATTTTTAAACACAGCATTACCCTCGCCGAAACGTACTACGGTAGTAGGCGAGAGTAATTTGCCTTGTAATCCAATGTCTTTACTTATGATATCTATTTGTTATGCATTCAGTTTCAAGTAAATTTGAAAAAAAAAAACACAATGAAGTACGTTAATAGATAAATTCATATAAAAGGAAACCTTTTAAAAAATAGAGCAGATTTGTTCTATATAATCACATTATCAGTTGGCGATCATCGGTGTGCAGTGATCACGCTTTGCAGTGTTTGGGTAGCTACTCTGGACCGCCCATGCTCGCTCCGCTACCTCACATGTGGTCGTGTTTAACGCATAACCCTATGGAGAAACCCCGACACCATGTTAAAGCAAGATTTTAAATTCTACATCCTGTGTCACTGAATAGCTTTATATATGAATGAAGTCATTGAGATAAAGGGAATGTTATATGCTTGGTCAATTCACCACCCATTTTTCCAGGACTTTGATTAGAGTAGCAGTATCCTTTAAACAAGACAAATTTGTAAATAACCAGAAGTTGCGTCATAAGTTTATCAAACGCGAATACAATATGGGATCACGGAAAGGTCTCGAGTAACTATAGTGTGATCACTGCATGCACAATGAGGGTTATTCACAATGCTTTTCCTTTGTTGAAGGTCTAACGAGTCTTGACACGAAATCCTGCGGCAAGTTGGGGGCACGGGCACTCGTCTACTATTTTACGACGTCGTGCATCGCTGTAATTCTTGGAATCATTGTCGTTGTGGCCATCCACCCCGGAAGGGTAACTAACGAGGATGAAAGACAAAAGGTTACGGAGGAAAAATACTCTTCTGATACTGATGCCCTTGAATCCTTCATTGATATCCTTAGGTAACATGGCATTTACACTCAAAACATCTCTAAATATAATAACCCTCGTCAAGATCAACTTGGCGAGGGAAAATGAGGGGATCCCTGCACAAATGTGAATTGATCTTAGAAATTCATAAAGAAACCGAATTTGTATTAAAGCATTAATTCAGACATCAAGCATAGAGGTAACAAGTTGCAGGTGGCAGGGGAAAATGATTGCAAATCGCTATTTCTACTTCATATTTACATATTATGCCAAAAAGAGGAGATTTATAGTACGTGTAATTGTGTCAACATTAAGAAGTCGATGGGCTAATATTTGGGCAAGAGATCCAAAAGATGAAGCATAATCCTTCTTTTTTCTGAAAAGTGACTTTTTTGTAGTCCATAAAAGTAAAAAAAAAAGACAAAAAAAAAAAAACAAGGGCGTTTTAGAATGCAGTGATAACTATATATATTTTTTAACCTTTCATTCTCTTATTACAGGAATCTGTTTCCATCGAATCTGATACAAGCGTGCTTCCAACAGGCAAGGAATTACCAGCTGATTCTTATCTTTAATTAATTTCCATTTTTCAGAATATAATTTTACATATTATTACATACGATCGCATATGTACATGCATGTACATGTATATACATGAGAAAGCCCTAAGGACGAAAATTCAAGCTTTTACGGAGTTTCCGTATTTATTTATTTATTTATTTCAAATTTTTACCCAGAGTAGCCTGTTCAGTTTAATACAGAAAATTACATGAAATACAGAATTCATATACAATAAAAATGAAATAGAAAAACATAAAAGAAAGTTACTGGTCTTCCACAGGGCTCTGCATTATACAAATACAAATATAAATACACTTCATGAACACAATCATAACATTATCTTTAAAATATTACAAGTTAATACACAACGTTTAATCATATGAAGAGAGAGAGAGAGAGAGGCGGTGGGAGACGGTGAGAGAAAAGGGAAAAGGGGGTGAAGATGATAATGAGAGCATGATAAGAACAGACTAAAAGAGGAGAAAGGTGAAAAGAAAGATTTAGTAATAAGGGGAGGGAGAAAGAGAGTGAGACAGAGGGGGGAAAATGTTTAGAGAACATCAAAAGCAATAAATAGACTAAAAAATGCAAGATATACATACAAGGTTAGTTACACATCTTAATTATGTACGCATATCATATAAAAGTCAGTTAAGGTAAAGAACAAAATCAGAGAGCATGAAGTGTAATATGGAACTGTACATGTGGGTCATTGATTGCTTCGTACTAGTATATAAAAATAGCATCTAGTTTACAGAGATTATCAATAGGCAATCATGCTAAAGGTTGTGTGACTCGAGAAGCGATTTGAATGAGGAGAGTCTGCTTTCGAGTCTCATATTGTCAGGAAGGTTGTTCCATCTTGTAGCTCCAGAATATAGAAAAGAATTCTGATAATAAATAGTGCGACATTTTGGAAATCTAAGAATCATCTTATTAGAGCGTCGAGAATTTCTCATTAAAACTGAATCAAGAAGAACTATTCTGTTAGAGAGTATAGGTGGAGCAAGATTGTGAACGAGTTTGAACATTGTACAGCAAGCAGTTTTCCAAAAAAGTGTGTCCAGTGTTGGCCAGGATAACTGGTTGAAAACGGCATTGGACGGAGTTTCCCAAGTTAATTTAGATATTAAGTATGCCGCCCTCTTATGGAGACGATTAAGAATATCGTAGTTTACATCACTTCTTCCTGTCCATACGTTACAACAATAGAGCATATGGGGCATGACATACCCCCGGTATATTAAGGATAGTTGCTGTGTGGAGAAACTTGTTCTCAATCTCCTCAAGATACCTAACTTTTGTTTGACTTCTTTTGCAACTTTATAGGTATGACTTCTGAAGTCTAGATAAGAATCAATAATTACCCCTAGACATTTATATTCATTTACACAAGCTATGGGTTTGTCGTTTACGGTGACATGTAAATCTGTGTCCTGCATTGTATTAATTCTTTGTCTTGAGCCAAGTAGCATTACCTTAGTCTTATCGATATTGATAATTAATTTATTACGTGTCAATTTATGCTTCATTACGTCATTAAGCTGGGTTCTATTTCGAGTTTGGTAGAACCTGATACAGAAATCGTTGTGTCATCAGCATACATAAATACGGATCCGTCAGGAATACTCTGCGGAAGATCGTTTATGAATAAAACAAACAAAAGCGGGCCTAAGATTGACCCTTGTGGAAGACCTATATTGATGTCTTTAATTGTAGACTTGTTGTTTTCGACAGAGATCAGCAAGATACGAGGCAAACCAATTGACACTGCCCGCACTACAACCATAAGTGGATAATTTACGTAAAAGAAGTTGATGGTTTACAGTATCAAATGCACGACGTAAATCGAGAAAGATCAGTCCATTCATTTTCTTATCGTCCACATTGCGAGACCATTCGTCGATCATACAAATTAGGACCGTTTCACATGAGTGATTCGGTCTAAAACCAAATTGGTTTGGGCATAATAAGGAATATCTGCTGAGGACAATTAGGAGGAAGGACATAAGTTCAGAATGGATTATATTTTGTGAGATACAGCTATTTCCAACTTCGAGCAGAACACCATTATTTTGCCTATATGTGTGTGTGTGTTTAAATATAGATTAATAAAATATTTATGCATACATTTGTTTAGTTTTGTTAAGTTGCTCAACGTGTTATTATTTTTTTCATTTTTTTTGGTTTGATTTATATAGCAAAATAATAAATCTGAAGAAGGCTTACTAGAGTCGAAAGCTTATCAACAATAATGTTGTGATCCTGCCTCATCCTGTACCAGTACATCTTATCTCTCTCTTTCACACACACACACACATACGCGCGCGCGCATATATATATATATATATATATATGATGAAGAAAACCCAAATTAGGCATAAAAACCCTTTAATCTACAGGCAAAGGGCTATATAATCAGACATAAACAGGTTAGTCCTTCGCATTCGTCGTCAGTAGCCAAAAAGATGTTAAATAATAAAATCTGTTTCTGAAACAGACGCACAGTATGATGTGCCAGTCTGCCCCTGGCCAGACGGATTTTGAACTAACTTGTATAATACATGCGCACTCATCACTGTTGTTGTTATTTGATATTGTCGTCGTTCATTCATGAGTGAGAATATTTACACCTTTGACTGTTTTTTGTTATTGCTCTTTATATATTTTTAGGATATACTCTATATACATATACATTTTAATGTATACATATTTGTTCTTTTCAGAAATTTTTGTTTGATATTTTTTGGTAGTAAAGGAGTATGATCTCTAATTCACTGGTCTTTTAATAAATCAGCAAACACTGGTGGGGATAGATGCACGTCTTCTTGTATGGCCGGTAACCTAGGTGTCATGATCCCCACCCACCCAGGCACCGGCGTAAATCCACTTTGAGGAGTGGGGGGGGGGGATGATCGACTTTTTTGCCGATTTGTTTTCTGTCGAATTCACACTTAAGTACAAACACACGCCCTCACCCATACACACACTCACACACACATACACCTGCACAGACCCCCTTACACATATTTTGATTTTTATCTTGCGAGTGAGTGAAGCGAGCGAGCCAAAAATAACCGCTTTTCTGGTTTTCAATCGCATTTTCAAATAGAAATTCTAAAATATGATGGTTGTTTACGACAGATTATTAAAAATTATATTCAAAGATAAATTCAAATATCATTTCTTCCTTTAAAAGTGTGGGGAATATATCTCCCCCCCCCCCCCCCCCCGGTTTACGCCAATGCACCCAGGTGACGTCATTCCTTTTCAACCATAAGCAGAAGATGATCTCGGTGCGTAGGCGCACGCCGGCTCTTCTAGTTTCTTCATTTGTCTATTCTTCATTCCCAGCCTTCTGAGCATTTATCCGAGCGTCCCGTTAGAGAAACCTCTGCTCCAAACCTACACAGCAAACATTTCTGCTTTCCATTGTCTGTCTCTAATGCGCAGAATGAGTTCCTTATACTTCGAAAGTTTTCTCTCATGCGCACGATCCATCCCTCTTTCCTCTGGCACTGTCAGCTCTATCAGAATAACTTTTCTCAGACGAGATGACAATTTCTGGTCTCAGATTGGTCTCATAGATGTGTTGCTGAAAAATCAGCCTGCTGTAAGTCTATTGGTAATTTCCAATCATTTCCTCCGTCTCGAAATGATGCTGGTGCTGCAGAGTATCGCCTACCTGCACCAACATTCTCTCCTTCCTTCACAAAGCGAATGAAATGCTTCACCCGCAAAGGCGCTTTACTATTACAGTCATCGATCTTGGCCTTGACTGCATTCCCAATGACGCGTAGCACTCTGTTATGCCGCCATGTATACCTTCCTTGCCTCAGGCTTGTGGGACAACCAGCTAGCACATGTGTGACCGTTCCCATCTCACTTCATATCTTGCAAGCTTCGTCTTTACTGATTCACAGCTTCCATTGAACCCTTGGGAAAATAAAGTGGCGCTAAATCCAGCATTTCATTGTTCCTGTCACAGCGCACCTGTCAATCTTCCTCAAACAGGCTACTAACGAAACCTGCACGCTTTCCCTGGCAGCTTTATCATTCAAGTCACCATCGATGCTCCGTCCTTGAAACTTCGCAGGCTTGGTATGCACTCCCGGAATAGTCTAATCATTTACTGTGAATGGCTCGATGTGCTTGGCTATACCTCTCTTCAAGATGAGTGAATGTGACTTAGTAGGCTTAATCCTCATCTTACTCCACGTCATAAAGTCTTTAACTCCGGAAAGCACTCTCTCAAGCTGCTTACTGATGCCCTGACGACAGTAATATCATCCATGTATTCCTTCAATATGGGAACATCAAAGCCCTTCTCTTTGAGATGATACTTCTTCGCAGATAATATATATATATATATATATATATATATATATATATATATATATATATATGCATATACACTCGACAAAAAAAGAAAGTAAACACTTATTTAAGCTCATATTTTTTTTATTGTAATTGATGAAAATCAATATATCATACATCAAATTAAAGAAATTAAAGGTTCTTTTAATCAAATAGGTGCATAAAAAAAGGTACAAAAGTAAAAAGGGCAAAAATTTGCAGTTTGCCATTCCTTGTAAATGTTGTTCTTCAACAATCATGGCAATGTGAACAAGAGATCTAACAAAGACATTGGCTGAAATAACATGAATTAGCCTTTTCTCTTTATATCTCTTCCCACCCGCTTCCCCTCTACCCGCACCCCCCCCCCTAAAAAAAAGACAAGACAAGAGAGAGAGAAGACCGCTTCTGTTACACCCAAATTTAAACGACGTCAGGAGTAGCCACATGGGTGATTACATGCCCCGAATGTGATTTTTGTTATTAATTCCGGAATTCCTGAATGTATTAATTTATGAGTCAAATGTAATGACAATTATGGTTACTCACTGGTGTAATCTGTGGAATTAAGTGCACCGCGATTCTAGGGAACACTAATGTTGTTTTCATTAGCGTATCCTAAGAAGCATTGTCCGTGATGCCCCTGGCATGCTATGCCACTTTGGCTATTCTTTAGTCCATTTTAGATTTGAAGATTGATTTTTCTTTTCAAGTGGAATGAGCCATGCAAACTTCAATCATGCTTTGTTTGTAATTCCATTGCAATATACAGTGCATTTCAAGGCGCTTGACTTAGAAGAAAAACACACAAATGGTTGCATTTTGAACTATTATTTGGTGATTTGGAACAGTTGAATGAATGTGTTCGCTCATGCAAAGAGCTCGTTTTATGCTTATCCACCAGTTGAAAGACAATTAAGTTTTGTTATTGAAAAGTGGATTAAGAATCCAGTTTGGGCAAGTAGTCACCATTGTGTCTACTCAGTGCAGTGGACCTTCAAAGTTTGACTTAAAGTTGCTATTCATAGGTTTTGAATATGCTCGAATTTCATATCAAAATAAAGTTTATGGTGCAGAAATCAGTATGAAACCGATTGAAACTTTTGAAAAGTAAGTGGGAAACAAATATTGCCTGTCACAAATCGATATGACGGACCCCTAATGTAACCTGTGCATACGTTGCCCAACTTGATGCGAGATCCGTGACGTCATCATATGTACAATAGCCTGTGAGGGAGTGATTAAAACGACGTTTCTGCATTGTTTGTATGAATTCATCATTCTTTGAATGTTTTCAAAGTATGTTTCAACCATTCTATTTAACATTATTCATATAATAATGTCGGAGAAATTTTACAATTTAATGATGACTTTTTGCAATTAGAAAGGGGGAAAAAATCCCATAAGATAATAGAACAGTCTCCCTTGTACATGATATGTAACCGTTGTGAGGCATACCATTTTAATTTTAGGGGTGTTATAATCCACCAAGAACGGAGGGATAGACGGAATACTTTGTTTTCTTGAATTTAAAATTGTTTTCTTGGCGAATAATTTGAACTTGTGTAAAAAAAAATATAGAAATGGTAATCACCTTACTGCTATTTTTTTTTTCTATTAAGTAGCTAACTTATATTTACATGTGCTTATAAGCTCACGTTAACTTTTCCATGCTCGGCATTTCAGTAGTCAATTGTATGTATTAGGTAGGTGAGGTGAAGTAGGTGAGGCGAAGGTGAGAGTAATTTGGTTTGTAATTCAATTAGGCCTTTGGTGATAGTCTTTGCTCAGTTATAATTTCGTATCTGGGTTATTTGCACTGTTTATTTGCTTGAAAATCATCATAACCTGCGCTAAGAACCAAATTCCTTGAAAAATATTTTTTCGAATGAAATTCGTTATCGAAATCAGGTTTAATCAGAGTATTGCAGGGAAAAAATCCCTTGATAAAGACTTGGAGCTATGCTATAATGCAATACATATATGATGTTCATCTCTACACCCCAGCTCTACAATATCTGAGATCAGTGGTGACGTCCAGTCTCTGTACGCTAGCTAGCCATTCCTATCATCATAAATACGAGATTTTAGTGAAGAGGAATGTTGTAGATCAAGATAGTTTCTACAAGAAGCATCAATTTTCCTTAGACAGCAATATTTTCTAGGTAACTTTTACAAACAATCATGCTTTGACGAGTGGGTCTCTTAATCAGTTCTGTCTCTGAGAATTTGATGCAACGTCGTTTTGGGACGTAGTTTGACGTTTGCATCCCGGCCGGCTTGGTTTTCTTTGTCATTTTCATGTCAGTTTCCTACTTTATATTTGCTTTGACCAAAGAATAGAAAAGAAAATCGACCCATCAATGAGGTAATGTAAATAATGAGCCACTGCAGTTTTGCCTCCTCTCTTCTAACAGCTAAAATCCATCAAAATTGCATGCGATCATCTCAATGCACAATGTTTTATTACGTGCAAGCGCCTATAGCTGGCCGCAGATCGTCCACAGGCCTACGTCATCATTGGGGACCCGTTTCGCTCGCAGCCACTTCCGGGCTCTGAGAATCAGAGGGGCGTTTTTGGAAAATGTGTTTTTAGATAATTTCTTGGAATTTACAGGAGCAATAATGAACACCACTGTCTTCTACATACTTCCACGTTTCCATTCATATATAATTAACCCTATTCTGTGATATTCTTTGAATTTCACCTTTAAGAGAAGCTTCTTCTCTTTTTCTTTATTTTTCCTGGGGAGGGGGCTAGAAAGAGATTTAGAGAGCAAAGGCTCATAATTACACCGTTACATTTCGTCCAATTGTTATGTGGAAGGGCATTTACACACGTTTGGCCAACTGTCCATTTTTGCCATTTTTACTTTTGTACATTCGGAGATAAAAACCGGACGTGTTCACTCATGCGTAAAGTTTCTCTTAATATGCACCTACCAGATCAAAAAGACCATTACAGTTCATTTAATTTTATATATGATACATTGATTTTTCTCCAAATCTTCTATGAAAAATCTGAACTTAAAAATGTGTCACCCTGTTCTGTTGTGTGTGTATATATATATATACATATATATATATATATATATATATATATATATATATATATATAAATTATATATATACAATACATAATCCATTTAAACGTATGTATGTATGCATGTGCACTCAATCGAAGTGCTTCAAGAATATTTTCGAGAGTGTTTGCAATGTATAAAATGTTGCATGATGATTCTGCACCCTTCTTACAAAAAGAAGATGGCAAAAAGCAATATCAATACGGATAATAAAAATGTACCATGATGGAATAAATAAACTGATAAATGAGAGGACATTTGAGTGCTAATTCAATTCTATGCCAATCATACCAATCATGTCAATTCACTTCTATGCCAATCATGCCAATGCAGGGACCCTGTACCCAGGCGCGGTTCCACGGGGGGGGGGGGGCCTTTGGGAGCTGAAAAAAGGGCTTAACCCCCCCCCTCCCCCCCCAAAAAAAAAAAAAAAAAAAAAATAATAATGACGACATAAGTGCAAAAGTGCAATTTGAATCTCATATAGATTCTAAAATAATGTCCTTGTATTAAACCCGCGTATCAAAAAGGAGTGGGAAAAAAAGAAAGGATAAAGCGGAAAGAAGATAAAAGAAAAACCTGGGGGTTCGCTCGTTTCGCTTGCTCGCAGTTTAATAGTCTTAACCAATACCGGTTATATTTTTAAGCAAGGAAATAGGTTTGCATCTTGTCTCGCTATCCCAATTTTATGCTTTTCTTCTACTCATTAATTGTTAGGCCTGTATGTATAACTGCAATGATTCCAGGTCGGCAAAGTTGATCTGAAATAGATTAATTTTCAGGAGATAAAGGCTTGTGACCATAAAGGTAATCGCAATACACTCTGTCAGAACGAAAGACGCCGATAAATATCAATATACGTTAACGAAGAGGGGGTAGTATAACCATGATAACCCGGTCTCAGTATTAAAAAAAAAATGCTCGCTCAAAAATTCTAGAAACGAAACAAGATGTTTTCTATCAGCAACAGTCTATGCCTGGATATCATAACATTTTTGCAGCGACGTGTTCGACTATGTATTACAGAATTGTGTTTATTTTTTTTTTCGTTCGGTACGCACGTTCATATAAAAAGTCATTTGGGAAGGTAAACGAATTGGGCATGCAAGGGAGCTTACCGAATATAGGCAAATAACAGTGGTTGCTTTGCTCGCTCATGATATAAGAAACGTTTCCATGGTTTTGGACAGGAAACAATTTACTGGACCAGCGAGGTTTGTCATAATTTGTTAGTGAGGTGACCAAATATATCAGTTAAATATCTTATAGGCCTAGAGTGTATTTTGATGACAAAACTAAGACGTATTTAAAAGCAAGATGTGGTTATTTTTGGCTCGCTCGCAAAATCACCAAATAGTATGTATGGGGAACGGTGTGCGGGCGGGCAAGAGGGTGGAGTATGAGTAAAATCAGAATATTTGGATCTCCACCCCCCCCCCCCCCACTCCTAGAAACGAATATACGCCGGTGTGTATTATATTTTGTACATTTCTTCTATCGCTCTCGCTCGGCACTCATAACAATACCTACATGACCTAGATAAAGAATCATTTGGGAAGGCAAACGAATTTGGCATGCAGGGGAGGTAACCGAATGTATTTTTTATATTTTATAGGGCTGGGGAGTCTATATTTCCTTGCTCGCTTCGCTCGCTCTTTAGTAACAGAGTGGTTTTGGACAGCAAATGGCCAGCGAGGTGGCCAAATAGATCATTTAAATATGACAATCTAGGGTGTATAGCAAGAAATGGTTATTCTTGGCCCGCCCGCTCCACTCACTCGCAAATTAAAAAGGATAGATGTGTAATTTCGAAAGTCTCTATCGCGCGCGCGCGCGCGCGTGTGTGTGTATGTGTGTGTGTGTGTGTGTGTGTGGGGGGGGTTATCTCCCTCCACCTCTCAGTCGCTTTGCTCTCGCTCTGGCAAATATCCTCCAAGCCCCCAGTAGCTCCCCCCCTCTAAATTGTTTGCTCTTGAACCGCGCCTGCCTGTACTTCTTGGTAATCCTTCATAAACTCTTTGTTAGATTCCTAATAAATTATTTAGAATCTTTCATAACTATCTTATTGAGTAACCGATTGATGAAACTTTATTTTTTTTCTACTCTCTGTGCTTTCTTTTTTATTAAAATGGATTTTCCCCCCAGGGTTTCATTATCTTTTAAATTTCATTCAACTAGCTCATTATGCTATACCACCACTGTAAATATAGGTTTAAAAACTTTTTACGTGTGTATCATAAGCATTGACTCCTGATTGTTCTCATTTCAGGCAAAGACATTCTATTCAAAAGAGGACACTATGAACTTGGGCCGTAATGAAAGCATTCTAGTTGATTGTGAATATAATACATCTGAAGGGATTGGGGAGTGTGTCCTCTCGAAAAACGATACGACGACGGTCACCACAAAGGGCTTCAAAGATGGAATGAACGTACTGGGTAAGGGTTCTACACTGGAAGTCTAGTCTGCATGTGAACCATTCTCTGACGCCCAGCATTTTCAGCATTACTTTAAAGTGGAAATAAAGTTAGAGTTGCCAGTCGATGATGCCTTGATTTGATTTGATTTGATTTGATTGATTTATTTTTTCGTTTCACAGTATACAAAAGAAAAATATGGATTCAATAATCTCTTTAAGACAAAAGTAATATGATGAAATAACATAAAAGAAAGAACAGAACTGTTAAGTCTGAACAAAATAGAGCTGACCAGATTGAGAAAAAAAAATATAGTAAAACGGAGGGTCAAGCTAAAAAAAAAAAAGCAATGCTTGTAAGGTGCAAGCCCCTGAAAATTAGTTACATAATTGCATGCGGTCATAAGCGAATACATTGTGAATATATTAGCAAAAGCAAAAAAAAAAAAAAAAAAAAGCATAAGTTACAAATCAATAGTACAGTCAAAGCAATTAAAACCACACAAATCTAAAACAAATCGAAGGGACAACAAGAAAGAGAGGGAAGGGTAGGAGGTGGATAAAGAAAATGTGTGGTATAACAGACGGGGACAGGAGCGTTTAGGCATGGGTTGTTGACAGGTAAGTTAAGTTTACGTCTAAAGGTGCAGGGGCTCGGGGAGTCTTTCATTTCATTGAGCAAGGAATTCCAATAAACGGGTCCGGTGAAAACAAACGTATTTTGGGCCAAGACTGTTCTAGTAAGTGGTATATGAAAAGAGTTATGTTGTCTGGTGCGATAGCTATGTGTAGAATCATTCTTGCGGAACATATAAGTAAGAATAGCGGGTAGATCGCGTTTTTCTAGTTTATACATGAATTGGCCGAGTTGGAAAAGAAAAACATCATTTCCCTTTAACACATTATTTTCAAAAAATAAAGTATTTGTATGAGATCTGATATGTGTTTCAAAAAATAATCCTAAGTGCTTTTTTCTGTAGAAGTATTCTTTTTAATTGTGTTTGTATTGTACTGCCCCGAACTAAATCCCATAAGTAATATATGGCAAAATTAAGGTATAGTATAAGGTGAGCAGAGTAGGAGAAGAAAGAAAAAATTGAGTTTATTAATAATTCCGATGTTTCGTGAGATAATTTTGCACATGTTGTCGATGTGCGATTTCCATGATAATTTGTTAGCAATAGGAATGCCTAAGAAATTTGGCTGTAGAAACCATTTGAAGTGCAGTAATATCAAAAATAATATTATCAGGAAGGCTGAACAACATATAATTATTCTTCTGCGGGTTGAGTGATAGTTTGTTGGCCTTACTCCAGCCTGTTACTTTAGTAAGTTCAGAGTTTATTATTCTAAGGAGTTGGTTAGCATCAGAGTGAGAAAAGGAAAGGTTGGAATCATCTGCAAAACGTGTAAATGAAAGAAGATTTGAGGATTTTGAAATGTTATTGATGTATGTGACAAAATGAAGAGGACCCAGGAGACTGCCCTGTGGTACGCCTTAGGTAACAGGAAGAGTAGAAGAATTACAATTATTTACAGTTACAAATTGGGTCCTATCTATCCTGAACCACTCCAAGGCCTTCCCTCTGATACCGTAGTGTGAAAGTTTATCTAAAAGAATGTCATGATTTCTGGTATCTGGGTATCATAGGCCTTGGAGAAGTCAGTGAAGGCGTTTCATGAAGAATTTTGTCAGTGAAAATCACCCACAAATGTTATGAGTTACTGAAAATCCTCGCATCTGATTGGCTGGCAACAAATTAGTCGATTGAAATCACCGACAAAACTCTTCATGAAACACTCTCCAGGAATATTCCAGCAGTATGCCAACCTTTATCAGTGGTAGTGGCAACTTTATTCATAAAACACAAAATTGCATGCGAAGTACTATGATTTTCGCTTAACCCAAATTGAAAGTTTGAAAAAATATTGCATTTATTAAAGAAGGCGGTAGTTCTTGTATAAACTATTTTCTCAAGAACTTTAGATAATGATCAGAATCTGATGATGTAAGTAGAGAAATTGGACGATAGTTATTAACAAGTTGTTTATCTCCTTTTTAAAAAGAGGTATCACTTTGGCAATTTTCATTTTATCAGGTACCTGTACTGATGTAAGAGAGGCATTAAAATATGTACTAAAGGATCGACAATACAAGTTGATTGTATAATTTTCTTCAGTAAAGAGTTTTGGATTCCGTCGCACCCGGCGCTTTTCTTAACTTGTAAATATTGATAATTTCTCTTGCATTTGTAAGGGGAGAAGAATATGGATTTTTTTTTTGTTGATCGAGGAAGAATATTGAATGATTTGTTACTTTGTGGCACTTGATGTGCAAGATTATTACCAACGTGCGAAAAATAAGAGTTACACTCTCCAGCGATGTTTTCAGCATTATCAATAATGGAATTGTTGGTTCTTATTTTTGTGATTTTGAGCTGCTTCTTCTGCTTGTTTAATACACCATTAATAATTTTCCAAGCGTTTTTCATATCATTTTCTGTATAAATTTAGTTATGCACTATAGTATTGTTGTTTGTTTTTGGCAATACGTAATTAGGAGGTAAGGATGTTTTTATATGAAGTATACTTGGAGTGAGAAGTGTCATTTGGTTTGTAAATATATTTATAGTACAGGTTGTTCTTTCCTGTTTTTCCTGTTATACTCTTTAGCCTAGTCTTTTGCAGTTTCCTTTTGGGATGCATCCGAGAAGGATTGGGAAAAAAGATCTCATTCACAGTTTAGCTGGGATCCTCTGAAATAATTTTGCAGGCCAAATAGATAAAAAGAGAGAAATAAAGTACTGGTTCTTCCTGCTATACCACATGTTCACCTCCCCAAGCTCATTCTCATTTTCAATTTCTCATCTCTCGACATCTTCCTAAATTCAAATTTAACTCACATAACAATTCCCCTTCACCTCACCCCCGTGGCTTCGTATGTTATTATCTTTAGCAGGTTTAGTATTTGTAGTAGTAGTTGCAGCACCATACTTTATGGGATAACTTGTTTTACACGAAGCCAATCCGCCACTAGGTCCATAATGGCTAAATGGTTTGTCACTATCGTTTGCCTCTGTAGGTATCTTGGTTTTCACCATTCCTTTCGGGATACTCTTGAGCAGGATGGGAGAGAGAGGTCGCGTCATGGTCGATTTCTTCGAGATCCTATCTGAACTCACCATGCAGCTTGTCAACATAGTCATGTGGTATATGTGATGAGAAATATTATATCATTATTATATCATATCTTGTCAAAAATGTTTTTAAAGCCCCAGTCACATATAGGCCTAGTTCGTAGGAATGACCACGGATGAGAACTTTAGGGTATTGCCACGTTATGGGTATGGTGGGCGTACAGGGGCGGATCCAGCATTCTCCAATGGGGGGGGGGGGGGGGGATATTTCAAAGCCGCCCGAACCGAGGAGAAACGTATGGTTTAAGGCTGCGCTCAGTGGCGTAATAAATAAGATTATTTTGTGGGTCACTCCCCCACTATCCTGTATCTAAATATCATACAAGCGAGCGAAGTGAGCGAGGAAAAATGGTTGAGGTAATTCATGGTTGAGGTAATTATTCTTCATAAAAATACACAGTGGGCTGAAAGGTATCTGAATTATATATTTGATCGACTCGCTTGCCCGATTCTTTTGTTATTAGAGGTGTTGTGGAACAGTGGATAAGTCTCCGGAATTTGAACCACAGGGCCCGGGGTTTGTATCCCACCGCAGCACTCGCGTCCTTTGGCAAGATGTTTATCTACATTTGTCACTCTCCACCCAGGTGTAGTAAATGGGTACCCGGTAGGAAGAAATTCCTTGAATGCTCGAGCGCCTGATCAGGGCAGCCGTGCTTAAGCCGGGATAATGATATGCAGCGCTTAGAAACATTTGTATTAAGCGCTATATAAATGTTGCATATTATTATTATTATTATTATTATTATTCCAAAACGATCCTATTTGAATATTATACGAGCGAACGCAGCGAGCGAGGAAAATTATACACCTTTTTTCATGTTATTTCGTCAAAATTTACCAAGGCCAGAATTAGATATCTGAATAATATATTCGGTCACCTCGCTTGCCGAAGTCATTCGCTTTCAAAAACTATCCTTTATCTAAATATTATACGAGCGAGCGAAGTGAACGAGGAAAAATATATATAATCCTTTTCACGGTTGAGGTAATTATTCTTCATAAAAATACACAATGGCCGAAAGGTATCTAAATTATACATTTGGTCACCTCGCTTGCCCAATTCTTCTGTTATTCCAAAACGATCCGTACTTAAAGATTATACGAGCGAGCGCAGCGAGCGAGGAAAAATATACATTCTTTTTCATGTTATTTCGTCAAAATACACTTAGACCAATAAGATATCTAAATCATATATTCGGTAACCGCGCGTGCCGAATTCTTTTGCTTTTCGGAAACGATCCCGTACTTGAATATTACTATACAAGGGAGCGCAGCGAGCGAGAAAATATATACACCCTTTTCCATAGAATGAGTGTTATTTTTTCATCAAAATACATTTAAACATATAAATCTACATTATGTATTCAACTGTCTATATACCAAAAAGGCGAAACTATCCTTCATCTATACGGGCGAGCGAGGCAAATTATACACTCTTCTTCATGGTAGAAGTGTTATTTCGTCATCAAAAATACACTCCTAAAAGATATCTAAATGACATTCAATCACCTATTTGCAAAATATGACTCTATTTGGGCACCTCGCTTGCCGTCTGAAACCATTCTGTTTCTACCAGGGCGAAGCGAGCGACCGACAGTTCGATGTATCTTATTACCACATATTCGATGAGAAGCAAAAGATTCTCCACTTTCTATCCTCTGTCCGGCCTTCTGTAAGGAAGTCCCTGGCACTGCAACAAGTCATACTCCAAGGAAGGTTTGAACGGTTTCTAACTTCCGTGGCGTTGCACGGTTTCTCGCTGTAAAACAAACTGAGACACTGCGCTACCCCAAGCTTCTCTTTCCCTATCCAATCCTCAGTACATCCGTCACGTTTTACGGATGTTCGAGGATTATATCGTCGCGTCCGACGTAGCGAGGTCTCCGATTTCAATTGCCTATACTGCCGTTGTTCTATTTAATTTGTTATACTAAATTAGTATTTGTACGAGAAAGGAAAGCATATTTTTCTTCTTTCTTCCTGCTCTTAACGTATTCCAATTTTGTATTAAAACAATCTAAGTGTATCTCGAAAGTGTGCTTTGAACAAACGGGAAGAAAACGGGCGCACTCAAAATATACATTTCCCCAAATTTCCAAAATGAAATGTTGTATACGTATATAAAGTGAGATCTTTCAATCTCTCTCCATCTCTCTCCATCTCTCTTTCTTCATCTGTCTCCACCCCCTCTCTCTTTTCTACCAATCAGGTACTCGCCAGTGGGTATCATGAGTCTGATCTGCTCTAAGATCCTTTCTATGGATAAATTAGCGGATATCATCCCCATCCTTGGACTGTATATCGTGACGGTAGTACTTGGCCTGGTCATCCATCTTGGTATCTTAATGACTATCTTCTACGCAGTCACTCGGATGAATCCGCTGGCATTCTTTGAAGGAATTCTGCAGGCTTGGTTAACAGCTTTCGCTACTGCTTCCAGGTTAGTTTATCTGCTGTAGCATAAGTCATATTTCAGTCTTCAAGGGTATCTGCAATCATATACCCCCCCCCCACATACACACACCATTTTGTATTTATCCTGCGGAGGTTACCGTGTACTCACAACTGCAGCTGTGCTATTTGTGTTAATGTTTTAATCGTCCAACACACACACACACCCAAGTCTACATCACTCTACTACCGAGGACAACTATTGTCTCCTGTCCTCGCAAGGCTGACGGAATAAACCTCAAATCCTTTGATTGACAACCGAGGACTGTTGTTCTCAGGAATTTTCTTTCTTCACTGTCCTCGCTTTTTTTTTTCGCTTGCAAAGCTACACAAACCCACACGCACCCACACCCACACGCACACACACAAAACAACAAAACAAAAACGCCGAAGCCTATTCTTCAACTCCTCTGTCTTCTATCTATTCTTATTTAAGAGCGTCCTTGAACAGTATCACATTTCACGATTTGTGGTTTGTTTTGGATTGTTTTTTTAATCTTTTTTTCTTATCCCATTTCCTCATCCAACAGTGGTGCAACCCTCCCTGTAACATTCCGTTGCCTGGAGGAGAACCTGAAGATTGACAAGAGGGTGACACGATTTGTCCTTCCCATCGGAGCAACAGTCAACATGGATGGTACCGCCCTGTACGAGGCCGTAGCGACCATCTTCATCGGTCAGCTGAATGGCATCTACATGAGTTTTGGTAAAATCTTCACAATCAGGTAAAGAGAAAAAAACGACTGAGTTTCTTTGAAGCATATATAAGAGGGGGCTAATCCATGAAACTGGAATTCCGAGGAAACATGTATAAAGTGTAAACGTTAAATGGGGACGCCACTACGCCTGATGAGTGCTGCCTATACTCAGAGTTCTAACTGGCTAAATTTGGGTAACAACACGGTGCATATTCTTTTGTCATGTGACTGTTTAAGAACGCAATCTCCACCATGTCCAGTTAGGTTTGTCATATCCTCTCGGTATGAAAGGCGCTGCGATTTGTGACGTAAGGTCGGAGCGTGAACAATACGAACAGCACGCTTTTGACATGTTGGACAAGTCTTTTCTTGCCCCTTAATTTACCTCAGCGGCATAATACAAAAGCTATGCACAGATCCCATAGTATAGATATAACTGGACAAAAAAAGTACTAGGTTCTTTACAAACCTTCTTACTTTTACCTGTTTCAGATGGACTGATTATAAACTGGACTGATTCGAAACTTATTAGACAGGTTTTACAAAGTCAGCAGTAATCTCAATTTCTTCCATGCCAGTGTTCATAATCTGAGTAGGGTTTTGAAGAAAATAACATGTACCCAGGTCGGTGCAATACCTTCAAATCCCCCCCCCCCCCCCAAAGTGAAAAGTTAGGTCTTACAATACTGTAAATGGCAATTCCAATATTACCTTTTTTCTTCATTCGAACATAGCTTTTCTGTTTTCTGGTTATCCGTTGAGGATCCCATTCCCCAAGAGCTCTTATCATATACCAGTTCACGTGTGCAAAAAATAGATTTCGTTACATTGGCCAGGTCGGTACAAAATCACTTAAGGAAGAAAAAACATCTCCATTTCTGGAAACACTTGCAGTCTTAAAAATAATTTTAACTGAATATGATGCGAAATGCTTCAAAATTCTAGCTACTGCCCTCACAGATTTCTAACTTAAGACACAAGATGGCCTACTATTATCTTGACCGAACCTGAACTAAACCAACAGATGTACAATGGTCAAGTCTGTTTAACTAAGGACGTATTGAGATTTTTAAAGTAAGAATGCATTCAGGTATTAGGCTGATCAGTTATGGTTTTGATCAGTTTTTCTCAACCTTTTTGTTACTCGAGGCACACTTTTGCTCTTGGGAATTTTTGGAGGCCCAGCTCCGTTCTTAGAAGTTTTTGAGGCCCACTTTACACAATCTTAATGAGAGGGGAAAAAATGATAAAAATTAAGAAAGAAAATCAGAGAACTATTTGTGTGGTTATTATCCGGACCACTAAACTGATGATGGAGTTTCCATAACCACCCAAAAAACGCGCCATTCCTTGAAATACAATGTCTACTGTATGTTTCCTGGTTGATTTGATTTCAAAACGTTTATCATTCTTACAGCCTTTCTTAACGTCATTCTCACTGCTGACACAAGATTTGGTTAAATCAACTGTTTATCAGATGAATTAGTTCTACCTTTCAGCTTCGACATTCAAGCAAAACGAAATAGTCCCCAACGAAATAGTCCCCAATATGACTCCCCTATTAAAAAAGAGTAAATTTCATTCAATCTTGTGTCTGACGACGAGTGTAGCTCCATTTTTATGAAAAATGTCTGAAAATGACGATTCATTATTTTTTTGCAGTCTGACGGCTACCTTAGGCAGCATTGGTGCCGCTAGCATACCGAGTGCCGGTATCGTCACTCTCATTTTGATCTTGACTGCAGTCAACTTTCCTATCGAGGATGTGAGCCTTCTCCTGGCTGTTGACTGGTTCTTGTGAGTTCAATTTCATTTTCTTTGTTTGGTTATATTTGTTTGGTTTATAAAGGAAATATGAGAAACAAAAGAGAGAACAAATGGAGAAAATAATCCTTTAGGAGCGCCTGAAGAAATACTACAGCGCCTATGAACATGACAAAGGATACATTTGTGTATATATCCCGGGTATTCCAGAAAAAGCGAAAAGGTGGATTTTCAGTACTTTAGATAATCTTTTTTACATTAGTGGGTAAAGCATCGTGTACCAAAGAAAATGATACCAAGATCACTGAAATCGGTGAAGCAATTTGTATTCTATGCCCATTTCTTAAAATACATTCATCTTCAAATGTTTGGCGACTGATGAGAGTAGCTTTGTGTCGGCATTGATCAGGACGGCCTTTCATGACGATGTTTGAAAGAAGGAAACTGATGCATGTCAGCAGTGGCGTAACGCGGGTCAACGGATTGGGGGGGGGGCACCGAGTATGGCCGTACACATAAATCTTTACCGGGGGGGGGGGCAAGGCGCGTACAATTGTCGAAGAAATACAAAAGCTAGGGAGCGAAGCGACCGAGCTGATCATGAGGGCGCTTTTGAAATTGAAGGATCTGCTTCGCACTTTTGGTGGACTTTTTTGACAATTTTCGGGGGGAAAAAATGTTAAGTATTCCAAAATTTCTGGGGGCAAACTCCACCCAGCCCCCTGCTGAGTACAGCCATGGCACCGAGTGGAAAAGTTTGTGCGGGTGTGTGTGGTTATTTTTATCATGTTAACAATAACGACAGTAATCTCGAACCAAGATGTAAGGGACCTGAAGCGTTTTGAAATTTTGGGAAAATGATGCATCTTGCTAGATACCACCTGTTTTTAAATTTTGCGAGCGAGCGAAACGAACGAGCCGAAAACGTACAACTTTATTTGCAATAAAAGACATGTTATTGTATTATCAAAATACACTATCGGACTACTATAGGCCTACGTGATATTTCAATCACCTCGCTGCCAGTGACCCTATTTTAGCACGTCCCTGGTCTATTGTTTTCTGTCCGAAACTACCATGTCTCTAACCATTACGAGCGAGTGAAGCGAGTGAGGAAACACACATTAGCTGTTTGTTTGTTTGTTTGTTTATTTGATTTATTCACGGTTAAAAACAATATATATATATACAACTTGTGCCTGCATTCAGCTGAAAGCTGTTCCTCAGCAGGGCTGTGAAACACAACAAATATAAACATAAAAAATGAAATCAACAAACAAAAGATATGTAAATTATAGATGGAAACACACATGCAGGAAAACAAGAATAAAATCACATAAATTATAGCGATAAAAAGATAATATATAGATAAACATTCAAAACTGAGGGGAAAAAAACGGATCAAAGTGATAGAATGATATCTAAAAATCGGGGGGGGGGGTAGAAGAGAACGAAACAAAAAACAAAAACAAAACATTATCTAGCAGAGGAAACAAGTGGCCCAACAGTTTCTATTTTAGTTATCATTGTGCTGAATAATTTGAAATCATTTATTAAAGTATTAAAGAGTTTTGAAGCTTGATATAAAGGGCCATTGTAGAGAAAATTTGCATGTGGTCTTGGAATGGCGATTTGAGTGTTAGCAGAGCGAAGAGTATAGCCTAACCGGATGTTAAATTCAATCAAAGCGGATGACCGAGGAGGACCGAAATCAAATAAATTGAATATTATGACCAGTGCCTGTTTTGCCCAATGTACTTTAAGTTGATCCACTTCAAGGGTTTCAAATAATATATCGGTGGAAAATCTGCTATTTACAAGTACCATCCGTAGGCATCTGTTTTGTAAAGTTTGGAGTTTTTCAAGTTTGGTTACAGGGCCATTCTTCCAGATTATACAACAATAGTCAAAGTGGGGTTGGACTAATGTTTTGTAAAGTATTAGTGCTTATTTTTCATCAATAAGTTGCCTGATTCGCTTTAAAGCAAAGAATGTTTTTAAAACCTTTTTCTTTACATGGTCTATTTGTAGATTCCATGAAAAATTGCAGTCTAGTAAAACCCCAAGATATTTACATTCAAAGACTCTAAGTAATTTTTTGTCATTTAGACGGATACCAACATTATAGAAACGGCTTGATTTTAATTTTGAACCGACTAACATGTATTTGTAAGTCCTTTTCTACGTCCAGCGTTACAATACCAACAACATATCCATCGTCCAATTTTCCAGAGATATCTTCAGTGAGAGATAAGAGTGCTGTTAAAGTGGAATGCTTAGGACGAAAACCGTTTTGGTTATGGCACAAAAGTTCATTCTTTTGAAAAGTAATCATACACTTGATTAAACACAAGTTTTTCTGGTACTTTAGATAACACAGGTAAGATCGATATTGGTTTATAATTGCTGGGGTTTGCCGAATCACCACCTTTGTGAATAGGTTCGGTGTAAAAATGTCAGAGGTAAAAATGTCAGAGGAAAAAATGTCAGAGGTAAATATGTCAGAGGTAAAAATGTCAGAGGTAAAAATGTCAGTGGAAAAAATGTCAGTGGTAAAAATGTCAGAGGTAAAAATGTCAGAGGTAAAAATAATTAAGTAATTCCTTTGAAAAGTTGTAAATTCTGCGGTATATCAGATTATTCTGTTTTATGTAGTTATTTATATTACTTTTGGGTAATTTCGGCGCTGTCACAGTTTTTTCTGAAGTGGTGTAACAACAACAACAACAACAAAAGATAAATAGCGTGATGCAAATATGCAGTAATGTGTGTCAGTCCATATTCTATATTCGTTTGTCACGGTGCGTATATCTTCTATTTATGTCTGTGCATCATTGGCATAAATCCCGGGAGGATGGGGAATATATCACCCACTTTTTTGAGAGAGGGGATGGCGTGTACAAATATTCCCCCCCCTCCCCCACTTTTTAAGGAAGAAATGATATTTGAATTAATCGTTAATAAATTTTTTTGATAATCTGTCATAAACAACCATCATATGTTGGAATTTCTATATGAAAATGTGATTTAAAACCAGAAAAGCGCTTATTTTTGTCTCGCTCGCTTCGCTCGCTCATCATATTTGAGACTTTTTGTTCGGAAATCCGATGGAAAACCAGAAGAGTGGTTATTTTTGGCTCGCTCGCAAGATAAAAATTAAAATGTGTGTAAGGGGGTCTGTGCAGGTAGGTGAGGGATGGGTTTATACTTAAGTGTGAGTTCGACCGAAAAAAAATCGGCAAGAAAGTCGATCACCCCCCCCCCCCCCACTCCTCAAAGTGGATTTACGCTGGTGCTGTGCATTCGGGTGTATGTGTGTGTGTGTGTATCTGTATACGAAATTGATCCTCGATTTCTCGTGAACGGCAAATCATCCCCCCCCCCCCCGGTGTAAGAATCTGTCTACGCCACTGATTATGATGTATTAATTGATTCACATTCCATTACGTTGCATTACGCTGAATTACTTTTCATAACATTGACCTGCATTGTACTTTTAATTATATTGGCTCACGGCATGTAGAGATCGATGCCGCACATCCATCAACGTAGTGGGTGATTCCTACGGAGCTGGCATAGTGTATCATCTTTCTAAGAAAGAGCTTGAAGCACAGGACAACGAGGTAGGCAAATTTTTACCTCCAACCCCCCCCCCCCCCCTTTTTCTCAGCTGGAGATCAAAATAGATCATGTCAGATTCTTATAAAGAACAACAAACAAACAAACAAAAACAAACAAATAGGTGAAATATCCAGTGTAAGTTGCTATTTGAACAGTGATATATAATAACATGACCTCTATTATGAAATAGACCTTTTTACTTATTTTATGCTTAGTTGTGGAACAGCAACATTGACAACTAAGAAGCCTGCCAAATGTTACCCGATATAGCAACAACTATTGTATGCAAGCAGGATTCCATATTCAGATGCCATTATGCACAACGAAGAACTGAATAGTTGCATGCATTAGTCATATTAGTAGACAGGTCCATTCAAATTGTGCCCAGGTCGATCTTTCTCAGTCAAACTAATGATGGAGACTGAACTTTTTCGGAGCATTCATAGCATGAGTATTAACTAGGGCCATGGTAATAAGGGGGAACATATAATTAAATAATTTCTTACCCTGGTACATTAAAACATCCCCTTTTCTCCTAACTTTCAAACACGGTCTAAGGCCGGATTATAGACCAATTTCACGGCCGGTTTATGTATTTGGCCCTCTATCGGCGACGCCATTGCTGCTGTGGGCAAGCGCGCTGACCGCGATTGGCTCTGTGTACAAAATGAATGTAAGATATGAGATATGCCCGGATATTGTTCCATTTACTTTATTCTAGATCAATAAAATAAAGCATAGATACATGGGTAGATGAGGTAAGACAATGGTCATATCTGACGGATGAAGGTATGATGTATTTTTGTAATTTCGATGGTTTTTTTCAACTTAGTTTTGTCAGTAAAAGTTCGATTGCAGCATAGAAGCCGTAGTAAACGGGAGCTCTAAATCTTACCCTGTTTACAAAGTCAAGTTTTCACTCATTAAATTTTACGTCAAAGTACATAATGATATGTTTCTTGACTTAAAAGTCCCTTCTGTTGATGTTTTTACCCACTGGCGACGAATTCCTTCACATTGCTTACGGAAACATGTGTAGGGAGTACGGCTTCTCACACAAACAGGCTTCATGAGTCAAAAGCGAGTGAATTTCGCACTCAGTTAGCTTCCAATTTTTAAACTTTCTCTAATCCTTGTGGCATTTGAGCACCGCACAGCTGCGACCTGAACTTCCCTGATAATTTCTCATTGCAAATATTAAAATAACTCTGCATATACTGGTCAAAATAGACAAAAAATCGAACGAATGTACATAACGCGCTATTGACTTGTGTACTAGAAAAGTTGGAGCGCCCACCCCAGTATGTCGAACTGTGTCGAACAGTCTGCTGCCCTCTTGCGTTGTGAAATTGGTCTATATTCTAATGCTTCAATCTGTAACAATCCCCCATGACTTAATGTACTATTTTTAAAATCTGTTTTTTGTTGTTGTTTTATCATTTCTTACCTTTTTTTTTTCAACATTTTGTTATTCTCATCGTTGTATCATAATCCTATGTTATACTTGCATATTTTTACTTCTTTTCTCCTGTCAAATGTTATGTTGCTATCATTTACCATATTATTCTATGTTGTATTTATTCTGTTGCTTTAAAGCAGGGCTCCCTTGTAAAGCAGGCCCTCTGCGGTTCTGACTGGGAGCACCCTGCTTTTTATAAACAGATAAATAAAACATGAATAAATAGATAAATAAATGAGCGCCTTTTATGTTTCAAATTTAACCTATAATATAATTTCTTATTCAGTTTATTCGTCTTTATATATTTTTTCTTCTCCTCCTCTTCTTTATTCCCTTTTTATTCTTCTTCTTCTTCTTCTATTAATAATCATCATCATCTGTGTGGGCGATTTCATGTAACGAGGAGGGGGGGGGGGTGGAAACACCGAAGGTCAACCTCGACAATTAGTTTCGAGAAGTGGAAGGGGGTTGATCGTTATTCTGTGAAAAATGAATAATGAAAGAAGCCTCATTTTGCACTCTAGGCCTGTAAAATATTTAAGCGGTTGGTCTAAATTTGGTCACCTGACTCAAAATAAAAGTATTAAGCTTCCATAATCAAGGGGGGGGAACGATCTCCCCCAGAAAATGAAAACGAGGGAGGACACGTCCCCCCCCCCCCGATCGGCGCCTATGATCATCATTATTGTTATCATGTTGTCGTTTTTATTGTAATTGTAATTGTAGTTGATGGTTTTCTCTTTATTCATTGCCATCATATTTTATTTTGTTGTTGTTGTTTTCGTTCCTTCTTATTTTATCAGGAGGCTGAATTGGAGTCGGGGGCAGGAAAAGAACAAGATGGTATCAATTCCGAGAAACCAGAAATCGAAGACGGGATAGTGGTGGAAGACACTGACAGGAAAGAAGGAGCCAACTGCGAGTCTGGCTTGTAGATAGCATGCATTCAGAGCGTTGATCTGTTGATAGCTCCCTAAAATTGCAGGCCAGAATCAACACTTGGTACACATTTACTTCAAAACACAGTTGTGTACGAAGGTCCCTTCACCCCCCCCCCCCCCCCTCCCCGGCAAAAAAATAACGGTTTGGACATAATCTTTAAAATCACGATTATCAACAAGAAAAGGGAACATTCTGAAAAAAAAAAGATGCACAGCTTGTAATTGCACTATATGTGGACGCTATATTAGACATAAAGGTATATAGATTTTGAGTTGGTATTTCTTCAGTGACAAACGCGTTTCGCTTGTAGTAAGAGATTTTTTTTTTTTTTTTTTTTTGGGGGGGGGGGGCTAAGTTTGCAAATACGTTTTACGTAAGTTGCAGGTTAGGGCTAGGAAAAGTGTTTGATTCAGGGCTGGAGTTGAGAATTTTGAATGTTGTTTGTATTGACCGCGGAGTAATCTGGAAGAAGAACAAAAACCAAAGAGGAAATTTAACAAGTTAGTTGAAACCAGGGCACGCTCACTGGTGAAAACATAAATGGCATGTCAAATGTAGTCGGAGAGCCGCGTGATCATTTTACGGTAGTCAAGTAATAGTGATTTTTACGACTCAAAATGAATTCATTTAATAATACCATTGCCTTAGATTAAGCAAAATTAACCTCGTAAACATGCTAAATACGAGTAATCATTGTTCAGCTGCAGTGATCAGATTCATCATTTACCAGTTCGATATACTGTCAGAATGAAGGTTGGTTAAAATATGAACGTACCAGCAGTTGGTCATAAATATCTTCATATTTTTTATCACAAAAATTCTTAACCACAATTCGAAGGTCCATATTTCAACCAACCTGCTGATTTTTAAACAAGTGTTTAAAAATGCATTGTGGATGATCAGAAAGAAAATCAGCTGTTGGTGTTGTATAAATTCCTTGCAAGTCATGATCTCTGCATTTGTTTTGGAGTATGAGATTAATTATCATCCACACTACAACATACATATTACACGGACACGAAAGAGTAATGTTGTTATGCATGTAGAAAGATAGCAACAAAATAGCCTTTCACTAATCTTTGCTAGAATTTCCTCTTTGATAAGTAGTATTATACTCTAGACGCTTCACCATGTATTGTACTGTATTAATCTTCATGGATAACAATCAGTGTTCTATTCTTTTTCACATAAAGTAAAATAATCACTGTAACCACGGTAAAGGTTATTCAACAAGAATAGCAAAATTATCAAAATTAACAGTATATAAAGAGCAACAGGAATTAAGTCACTTCTACATCACATCAGTTTTATCCGTTATTTTCGGCTGAAAAAGTATTGAAAATTTCATTGCGAATGCACTGTATCCAAAAACATATTACGTGTAATTTTATCTACTGTACTTAACACACTAAGTTTAATTTGGAAAACATTTTTTTTCTTATATCTACATTAAGTCATTAGGATGATAAACACAATGATTAGATACAGAAATAACCCCCCAAAAAGGGGATACAATTTACATCCCCCCCCAAAAAAAAATGAAGAAAAAATAAATGAAATTCAAATGCAAATGCTAATGCAAATGCTAATACTATGATATAAATTTAAATAAGAACATAATAACATATATAACTTTTAATATAATAATACACCACTGACAAGATGTTATTGGGAAGTTGATATGCACTTTTAGAAAAAAAAATGTGCTTTTCTTATCCCTCATTTGAAACTTTGAAACTTTCTTCAAAGGAATTATCAAAGGTTCTCTTACGGGTTCTAAAGGGGTCATCACTGGAATCGATGAGGCCTCTGCATGTAAACAGTTGACTATCCCAAGCCTAGGTCATCGGGGGCATGTAGCTGCTGTTACAGTCCTGTACAAAATGCATAGATATAACTGTCCAGTATATTTACAGTCTTCGCTGCCTACCTTATGAAAGGCGCCTTATGAAAGGCGCAGAGTCACTCGCTCTAACTTATCCATGTCACTCCATGCCCCCTCCTTGCCTGCTGTCAGAACAGCTACACTGGTCAGAAGTTTCATGCCAACCACTGTCCGCTTGTGGAATTCCCACCCTGACCATGTTGTAGGGAATGTCTCAAATACTGCACTCCAGGCATTTAAATGCAGAGTGCACGGATACCTCCTTAACCTAACATCACATGATCCTATCATTTAGAATTTGTGTAGTTTGTTAATTTGTTTCACAATATAGTTAATTATTCATTTACAAAAGCAGTGAACCATCTGATTGGCCCACTGGAGCTCTCAGTAAGAGCCTGCTGCTCAGCACATTTATTGATTTCATAAATGTCTGGTGAGGCTATCGTTCACTTTTGCACTATATATACAAAAAAGGGGGTCTTTAGAACCATAATTGGTTGTACATGAACCCTTTTGGGGTTCTTGAAAATATGTGGGACCCTTAATCATGTTTATAGAACCCGTTTTCTGTAGAGTTTTAAATACGTGACAAAAGAGTTATAAAAGGCACAATTTTTTTCTAAAAGTGTAGATACGTAGTTTATGGAGCATTTGAAGAACGTTGCAGTTATTTCAAATGTCATAATTATTTTATGCATTTTCTACTTAGTAGAAAACATGTAACAAAATATGCCGAAATCTTAATCGTCTGATTAGTGCCAGGAGGGCGACAACACTTGTATTTAGAATTATTGCGCTTCATTGTCGAAGAAAGGTTCACTAAATCTGTCAATTTTGATGATGATGGAGATAGCCTTTCTTGTTTTCAACAGACGAAATACGCTATAAGACTAAAACTAGATTAAGTATTGTAATCATGACATGAAATTACTCCACATTAAGCAGATTTGTTGATGCTTTCTTTGTATTTCGAACCCACTTTGCCTTCCTTCATTGCATAGTTTAGTTTTGATTATCCCTATAATTCATTACCACCTATCCTTCTCTCTACCCTCCTTCCTGTTTTTCCATTTTTCGCATTTTTGAAATTAGTTCTTTATCCCTCTAAAGTTTTTGACTGAACCAAGTCCCTTCTATATACACTGTACCAGTTATGCAGGTTTTCTCTCCCTGATATCAATTACGTTGCGTATATAAGCCTATTATGATTACTCCTGAAAAATACCGTTATCCTATTGCTCCTGCATCCGTGAGGCCCCTGCATTAAGCTATGGGTATTAAGAGGGAGAGAGAGAGGGGGGAAAAATAGCAAATTAATTGTTACGTATTTAGGGATATTTCCAGTAATCTTTGTCATCATTTTTGTTCTTTTTTTCAGCCATATTAACTACGTTGGTGTATTACTACTCAGTTACTCAGATTTCCAGACTTTATTAGCCAGAACATCCGTATAACCTTTACAATGTAAAAATTATGTAGCACTGATGAAATGTCAAATAGTATAGAATATGAAATATGGAACTCTTTATATAACTGTAGGGTATGAAAATTTAAAAATGTAAGCTCTTTGCATATGTGTTAACGATGTTTATGATGAAGATAAGGCGCTAAAATAATGATGATAGTGCTGCTGTTGTTATCATTACTGTCATCACTTTTATTATTATTATTATTATTATTATTATCGTATAATAGTAATAATAATAATAATCATAATAATAATCATCATAATAAAAACAATGATAATAATAATGGGTTTTTATATAGCGCACAATCATATCCCCCTTATAAGGTGCTCAAGGCGCTCCCAATATTACCCCTGCAAAGCTTGGCTACCAATTTCAGCGCTCACAGCTTTCAAGGAATTCCTTCCTGCTGGTACCCATTTACACCTTGGTCGAGTGTTGATATTGTCATTATTATTATTATTATCATTATTACTATCATTATCAATTATTTTTACTTATACTGTTACTACTACTTCTATTACTCCTACTATCATTAGCATTATGGCAGCTAAATTGCTGCATTTCATTGAAAACATGTCAGTTTAATTCTTCAATTAGCTATTTACTGTCAGTCTAAAATAGATGATGTTTAGTATTTTGTGTGTTGTCATGTTTGTGAGAATGGGTGAGGGTGTATATATTCCTACCACAGATTAATACATTCGATGCCAAACTTAATGTAAACAAAAGCCTCAACAAGAATTCGTATAATTACAATTATAATTACTATACGTGCTGAACAGCACACTCTTCCTAAGAGCTGTAGTAGTCAAATCAAGTGGTCCATAACTTCACAAAATAACATGTTCAATACGAAACACAATGAACAACTATTACCATTTCCAAGATAATAACAAATTATGTCATATTACATTCTGCTACCCTTCATCTCATTATTTTTGCGATAGCCCTTTATTGTGGATCAACTACTTATTTACTTTTATGGTGGATAGATTACTTACGATCCTAATTAACGCCATCTTTTGACAGGCTTTGGAAGGTTTCTGTGCCTCTTATTTCCACAGAAATATATGACGTAGAAGGCTCAGACCCATTCACAATGCAGTATCGCGATGTGTGACGACAGACCCGCTGGACGATTCGCTTGAGTGCACATGCCGCCATATTGCTTAGTCCTCGATAATTCAGCAAGGACGATTATCACGTACGCACTGTACCTTCCTTTCCCCATCTTCTTTAGGATGCCTGATGCCTTCTTAGCGTCTAATTATTTTGAAGTCGGCTTTTTTCAGATTAATTAATGATGTACTTTATCTTAAAACTTATCACAAGAAACTATATTCTTTATACAAGTATTTCTTTTTTAATGTTAGACGCTCAACAGTTTGCTCGTATTCTCTCTTTTTTTTTCCAGTTATCGTCATTATAATCAGTTCTTTGAGCGCTCATATGTTTACTTCTATTTCTCTTCATTCTGGGCGGGAGGGGTGGTCGGGTGGATTCTCTCAAAATTAAAAATCTAAACTTTGCATCACTGGTTAATTTACATTCTCTTTTTAAGAGTTGCTTCTCAGAACTCAACCTGGTCATGCAAAGTTCATTTGTCAAAATTGTCGTCTTTCTTGATATTCCCTCCCCCCTCCCCCCTCGTTTAAAAAAAAAAAAAATGTAAAAAAATTATAATTCACTCAATTTCAGTTACGAAATTTTATATTTACAGTTCACACTGTCATACCATTCACATACTTAATCCTAGCCTCCATCCAACTTAAATCCTACATATTCCCTTAACATGCTTAATCAGTTCTGTTTCACACTGTTTATAACTCTCTTTGCCTAAATCTATATAACAATGATAAATTTACAATAAACCTTTACAAGAAACACTTTCCTTCTGAAGGCTAGTGAGCATATTAACAACTAAAAGGGCAAGGGAGAAAGAAGCTTGCAAACTACACAGTCCTGAAATAAAATCAGACAGACAATATTGATTTTCAATCAGTTGATTCGCACGTTTATTCTTTCAATATTAATACAAATGTCACAATATCAACCAGCAACTACAATATCCACTTTCATTCAAATGTGCAAACTAACAAAACATTAGCTAATATATATTAGCTAAAATGCTATTAACAACAATCACACAGTACATATTAGCAGGAGTCATAGAGAATAGTTAGTCTGGGAGCCCGTCCCGAAATAGTCAGCCCATTTTACCTATGAAATTTGACCCCTTAAAGTTAGACCATCCATCCCATTCACAAAATGCTAGTCAGACCGAACATATCCGCCAGGGGTAGCCCCCAGGGCCTCCAAAAAGAGCCCCAAAGTCGAGTTTATTTCACCCCATCAACCATGTGCATCAAACTTTGTCAGGAGGAAGTTGTATGACTATACATTACCAAAACACAAACACTGACTATTTCCGTCGGGAGGGGTTGTCAGACGGCCCCTAAAAAATGGGGAAAGTGTTTCCACATAAGGTCCGTGTACCAAGGAAGAGCTATAGCTACACATTCCAAAAATATAAGAAACTGACCAATATTTCCTTCAGGCAGGGGATCTAACACTTCCCGGAAAAAAGGCACCAAAGTGCCCTTCAACTATAGGCTTTACTGCCCCAAAGTGCTCTCATGTAACAATTACCAACTCCAAAGTGTTTTATTCAATCCAAGTTAAATTCACGCAGAACAATCTTGAGTAGTGTAGTCTTCTTTGGGTGCTGTTCGGAAGTAGTATGATCATTCAATAATAAGTTATTAAATTTTGAAAATTGTGTTGTTTCTGAACAAAAACAGCAAATCAATTTTGTCAGGGTAATGTAAACACACGTAAAACACATACCTTCACCTGCATGACAAGACAAAATATGGCAGCTTGCCAAGTATCTGGGGTTTGTTGTTGCCAGGCTGAAATCTTCCAATCATGTGTTAATTACACAAATGCCTAGCAAGTTGTTCTATGATATCTTGTCCAAGAGCCCAGGTGGGCAAAAGGTGTGTTTACATGATCCTGAAAATATTGCTTTGCTCTTTTTTTTTGGGGGGGGGGTGGAAGAAAGCAATACAATTTTCAAGATTTAATTACTTATTATCAAAATTATCATTTTACATCCAAACATCACCCAAAGAAATCTACATTACTCATGATTGTTCTGTGTGAATTTAACTTGGATTGAATGAAACACTCGAGACTTATCATGGTTCGTAAGTGATAAAATGTTTTGGTTTTTTTTTTATTTTCCCTCGCTCGCTACGCTCGCTCGCCAAAATAGAATTAACATCACCTTAAACACCGTTGTGCCCGCCCAGACCTGCAACAAAAACCAGTTCAAGTTCCAAACATTAAAAGAGAGGTGTTTTTCTTCACTAGCGCATGCACTACGCTCGCTCGCCGAAATTAATTAAATTAACATCGCCTTAAACACGATAGTGCCTGCCCCAACCAGCAACAACAAAACCCATGCAATTTGCCCTGCCAATATAAGAAGAGAAGTGGTTTTATTTTCGCTCGCTTGCTACGCTCGCTCGCCAGAATGAAATTAAAATCGATTTGCGGCCGCCCCGCCTCGATTTCTTGCCCCTCCTTTTGACGCGGCATGTCAGGTGCAGCACTGCTTACGGCTTTTATCATTTATAGTTCCAAAGTTTTTTTCACTATCATTTCCGGTAGACTGCCATGGTCATGATATGGTAGCCGAGGAGTTGCTACTTCGCTTGTACCTGCCAAATGTAAGGGGACGGAGACGCACTTGGAAGCAAAAATGGGCATGATTCGAGAAATATTCTGCCAAAACCGGAGCTATACCGACGGACTAAGTGATAAAATGCAGAACACTGATTTTCATCTTAGGGAAAATACAACAAAATTTAGAGAGCATGATGAGAGAACTATGTACATGATGTAAGGCAATCAGTATCAAGTCACCTCGGAATAATTCGGCTCTACATCCATATTGGCACCGTTTAGAATCCATAAATTTGCCGGAGGAAAAAAATGTGACATTTTCTTTTTTCATCATTCTTGGATCACGTAAACAAAAGATACACGTAAACTCACTTTTGTCTGCCGATAAGTACAACTAACATGACTAATCCTCCACAAAGCAGTGCAAGCAGAGAGAACAGAATTTTTTACGTGGTGCATTGGCTGCCTTTTAGGAGCTTACAGCCTATATTTTTGTTGACCTTATTAATTGTGTAGCCAGTCATCTTGATGAAAGGGGGAGGTGAGCTTCGGGATTTCCGTGTGTGATTCTGAAAGGTAGAGCAAAGCAGATATTGACAAAATTAGTATCATTTTTTAAAGGGGAAAAAATCCACGAAATTTGTACAGCCCACTGTCTGATGCACACGAAATATCATACTGATTATGGACCGTATTCACAAAGGTGTAGGTCTACTAATTTAAACCATGGCTTCAATCAGTGGTCTAAGTATGGGTAGCCAAATGTAACACAAATATCTAACAGCAAATGTTCGATTTAACAACATTAGAACTCAAACTATTATAAACTGCCAGGAAATGATAAGTTAAGTAGTTTTCTTGACCATTAAAGCAGGAGACCAGAAAGTCTAGTAAACATAAGGAATGTAACAGAGTAGCCAGATTTGTCCCATTTGGCTACCCATAGTTAAGCCACAGATTTAAACCATGGTTTCACTTAATACGCCTTTGTGAATATGGGCCTATTTCATTGCCGACGCTAAAAAAGCGTCTGAATTAAGTTGAATGGCGTCACAATTCAAGAAGCGCGTAGAAGCCAAAGCCATTGCACTGGCGGACAATTACAAGCATGATTTTTATTGAATTATGATTTCTTTTAATATGCTCGGATCACTAACAATTAATTAGCCAAATGGTTAATGGCTATTGTCGCTCGAAGGACGTCACAGTTTCATGCCAAATTATCCATTCACATTCTTTCTTCGAAAATGTCTGCTCTCTGTTATCATGGTGATTATGATATAATTATGTGGTATTCATATCAGTTAGATGGTGAATGAATAAAATGAAAATGATATCTCCTTCAGGGTCTGTAATCAATAAAGAAATAAAAGGCAGTAGCGTACCGCTTGGTTCAGTGAAAACCCGCAGTATCTGTCCTGACGGTCCTTCCCTCCAGTCGATGTAGTTAACCGTCACCATTAACTCGTTAGCTGAGTCAGACTCCAGATTCGTCACGTTGAACTCGAGATCGACCGCGAAGGGGGCCAAGGTGCCAAGTGTCTTCCACGTCGCTCCATCCTTGATCTTGACGTTGTATCCAGAAATAGGGCCATCTCCTTCACCGGCCTGGCCGGTCCAGGGTTTCCAAGATATGACCACATATGAGGTACCTACGGCTATTGCTTCAGGTGATTCCACTAAAACTGGCATGACTATATATGGTAAAGAATATAAAGATAATCGTTGACTGATCGTTAAATACTGACTTTCTAGAGTGCAGAATGAGCATATTGTTTTGTTTATAATGGAAGAGATGAACATGGCACATTTTCAGAACTGGTCTTTCATGCCATCTGCAATAAGGCCTGTAATTATGTCACTGGCTGAATGAAAGATCCAGCTTTTGTTTTTGCAACGCATTAAAGCTCCATTTCGCCTTATTTTGTTATAGAGATGTGGTTGGTTTTAAATACTAGGTTCGGCTTAGGGCTAGGGGCTTTTGGTTAGTTATAGATTTTGGCCCAGAGTTAAAATTGAAAATTCGGTGTATAGTATACAGCAGAGAAATTTTTGTCGGCTCAGGCCTGGAACAGAATATAGCAACCCACGTATCGTAGTCGAGTGGATAATAGTCATGATAACTAACATCTGTTACTCCATACCCCCTCCCCCCCCCCCCAAAAAAAAAAAAAAAAAAAGAAAAGAAAAGAAATGGGTAACTGGTAGGATTGCGTAATTCGAATACCTATTCTTTCTTATACTGACAGTCTGACACCGAAAGTATTCAAATACTGACTGCTTTCAGGGCATGGATAAAACTAATAGCCCAAGGTGATGATCTACCAACTTTACTGTGCCCTGAGACGAATTCGACACACAAAATGAAGTCTCGAGATCACCAAGGAAATATTGTTTTAACCATGCCCCGATAAATAGACAGTGAATATTTGTTTTTGTATCGCATCCCAATTGCGGATTCTTAAAAAGAGCAGTTTGCTCATAGTATGACGAAATGCATTCATTCAGGAAATTTTCCCCCTTGCTCGTTTCCATTGTTAACATCATGCCCTGCTTGAAAAATATTTTGCGTTATACTGCCCGGAAGTCTGTAGCTAATCTGATCCTTAGAGATTTGGCCCATCAGAGGCCTAGAATTTTAACATGTGGTACAATGCCCAGGGTGAAAATACATTAAATAAGAAGTTAATACATACTTGCACTCAGTTTTCGAACTTGGCAATTCAGAATTAACAGGTTGCAATAAACAAAAAATGGGGTTATTCAAAACTGAAGAAATGTAATTAATTTCTCCTTGCAATCTTAGATAAAGAAGGACTATATAAGATTGCTGTTGTTCAACTAGTTTCAGTGAATACTGACATCATTATCATCCCTCTGTATAAAACCCACCTACGTCACGCGTGACCAAATCAGCCATTGGCCCACGTGGTCCTTCTCTCCTTGAGTCCCCATGCAGAATGGACACAGCCGTGTAGTACTCGGTCTTGATGTGTAGGTGCTCCACCAGGAACTCACAGGGGTCCCCACCCAGCACGAACCCAACAGTTTTCCAGTCAGCTTCGGTTGGGTCCTGCACCGTTGAAAGATGGATGTAGTAGCCCAGGACTGGCCCATCCCCCGGGTCTTCTGCGTCGGTCCAGCAGCGCCACGAAAGCTGAAAACTTGTTGTCCCGATGTCTTCCACGGTTGGCGATTGTGAGAGTCTCGGAAGTACTGCGTCCATTGCAAGTTTTATAAAAAAAAAAAAATTGTTATTTTCCACTTTTGGGCTGGAACAGGTTAACAGCAGATCTGATTTCCATCTAGTTATTATCAAATTAAAAACATTTACAAATACATTCATGACATGACATTAGGTGATCAGAACTAAAAAAGGACCGAAAAACTGATGGAATCTGGGTTCGTACATGGTCATATGAGTTGAAACTTTTGGTTATTATATCTGATAGCCAATAAAGAATGTGGATGCTCTGCAGGTTTGCAACCAGGGGAGGAATGATTCTAAGTCCTCTCCGAAAGACTTAGTAGTCATGGTAGTAGAGATAAAAACCTTACTTAAAACCTTAAAAACTTTACTTAATGATAAAGGGCATTAACCAATTTGGTTTCAAACCCGGGTAATCCCAGTTTGATAAAAGACCACTGCTCTACCACTGAGGTATAAACGCTCCCCTTCGCGTTATTGACCCCCCCCCCCCTGCCTTTTTATAGGAGAGGTCCTTAGTACGATCTTCGCTCGATGCTTACATCTTTGAACAAGATATTTTGCCAACATATATCGCTCTCAACCACGTGCATTTACTGTGTACCTGGTAACTCCAGGATGATAATACCTGCAGGATCTGCAGGGAGTTAAATTTTAATTGAATTGAAATTCACTGTTTTTTCCTACTGAGTCAAAAACATAATGGACAAAATTCCAGTATATCATACAGCATGTCCAGAGAAGGTGTCGAACACCCGGGAAACAAAGCTTGTGTTGGGGACGCCAGAGACAAAATGACACTACTAATAAGAAAATGTAGGGTACGATTACACAAACATTATTTAACGTTATACAAAAAATGAAGGAAATTGGGGTAGAAGTATATGGAAAGGATTGGAAAGGGTAGGATGGCATTTTTATTATGAAATGTTACAAGGGGAGAGCTGCATCATTCTTTATTTTTTATTTCTTATTTCTTATTTTTTTCCACATTTCCATTAAACATGAACTCTCTTCATTCTATTACGCTTAAATGACACATATTGATAAGGAAATATTGATGAATGAGAATAAGAAATAATTTTTTTTTTACTGTCTTATAAAATTTATCATGATATTTTTCAAGATTTAAAAAACAGTTTTAATCGGCTTGGATATTTATTTCATTTACGTTATCACTTGCGTCTGAGATAAATCTCATTTCCGTATTTCCCATTCCTTTTTTTTTTCTTCAGTCATGGTCAGTTAGTTGTTAACGTTTCAGTAAAGGGCACGGGAATAGCTTACCGAGCGGCTTAGAGCATAAGGGGAATAATTTTGAAGAACACTTTTCTGTACTCCATTTTCCATTTCTGCGTGGATCTGATGACAGGATAAAAGCAACACAGTCCTGCTCCCACCTGTTATTTGGCTCACCGGGTGGTTCCCCTACCAATATAATCATTGCATGGAATATAATGTTTCTCAAAGTTGTAAATTGCCCATTGTCATTACCCTTCATGCTAGTGAACTGGGTTTTGATAGCCAATGAGGAAAACACAACTGCGAATGGCCATAATACTACCTTGCTTTTCGAGGATGAGGTTGTAGTTTCCCCGAATTTTGGGAACCGGGTAGTATCTAAAAATCCTCCAGGGTGGGCATTGTAGCTCAAGCCCCCCCCCCCCCCCTTCCATCTGTAGGATGACCCTGACACGAAACCACGAATGAATGTGATGGTTAACTGTCCAATATCTGTTAGAAAGTCTGTCATTGTTAATTCCTAATTACAACCTTAAATAATTTCAATATTTGATTGATATGGTTATATAGCCGGCTCTTCTCCCTTAATCGTCAGAAAGACTCATGAGATCTGCGATTTCCAAAATGACAATCATTATTTATTATTTTATTCTGTTTGCGAATAAAAAGGCACCAGGATCATCAATTTCGAGTTTGTATCTTATATTCTACAACTACTTCTGTGAGGCAATGTCTTTTCCAAAAAATTCGATTTAATTTGGTTGCATTTTTGCACGCTGTTGAAGCAGAGAAAAATTGGTGCTTGAATGGCGTTTCATGCCGTCAGCTTTGCTGACATACAGGAGACTTCACCTATTTTGAAAACAAAGACAACGTGAATAAACGCATTAGCGATCTCTTCAAGTGCTGCATTTCTGGGCCACCCTGTGTCACAATTTGAGGCAATGGGACCCCCTCCATTCCTGTTTTTTTTAATTTGTTTGTTTATTTATTCAAGAAAACTCTCACCCACCACCCCCCCCCCCCCGAACAAAAACACAACACGTGCAGTGTGTAATAAAGATATTTACTCCCAGTCAAGGAATGTTCCGTCCTCCCATTTGAAGGCGTTCTCCATCTCCAAATCCGTCATTCCTATCCAGTATCGGTAGAGTCCTTGGGATGGTCGACAGTTTTGATCTCTCAGAAAGTCCTGCACAGGGTTTAAAGGCATTGGCTAACTTTGTGAGCAGCCGATTTTAAAAAAAATTCTCAAATTAAGATGAAACACGTGTATGAGTACTTGTCTTTGTACTCAAAAACTCTGAAACCAACCATAATTTGAAATGAAAACTGTTAGGAAGACGCAAACGACAACTTTATTGGTTTTGGTCTCATGAGACAAATAACTAGAGGAGCATTTTCAACCAGTTAAAAAAACCGTTGGCTGCTCCTCTCTGCCTGTACTATACATCATGTACATAATATGCATACACATACGCACACATACACATTACTGTTCAGGTGAACTCTGTGCACATGCACGCTCCCTATGTCCAGTCTGTGCAACCGACCATTATATTTTCTTCAAACATTGGTTTACATTTTTAATATTTAAAAATACTTTCCGTTGACATTATACTTTGAAACTTTCAGACTGGTATTTTTAAACTATAACTCTTGTGTTTATACCATTGTCAAGTAGAAAAATGAGATTTTTTTAATTCTCGCAATGCTAGCCTTTTACTTTAAAGCAGAAGCTAGATGTAGACATTCGAGGACAAAAAAAAAAAAAAAAAAAAAAAAAGCTATCTGTACATCGTGAGTAGGGAAGGACCGGGATTGGAATTATCTGTGGAATTTAAATTTGACCGACCACCCTTAATGAAAACCTACCACCAGCGGTAAAAAGTCTATTTTTCATTTCGTTAATTTCATTCCTAGCATATTTCTTTTATTATTGTTATTATTATCATTATTTTATTGTTATTCTTATTATCATTATTGTTATTATAATTACTGTTGTTATAACTTTGTCACATTTTGGACCCCCATCCATTTTTTTAACAGAAACTTTCATCCGATCCCCGGCAATGCAATCACAAACAAATGGCACTAATATTACAACGTCATAATATTATGCACTAATATTACAGCGCATTTTCCAAAAGAAGGCCTAATTAATGGGAATAAAGGGCTTTCTTAAAGATCCCTTAAATTTATTGTCGACTTTTCTTCTTTTTTTCTAATTATGAAAGACGAATTCTTGATTTGTTTTTCAATTGAGAAAAATTGCTATGGGCCGAAAGAGCTGATAGTTATTTCCTTGAATTCTTTGATCGGTATTTCTTTTTAACATCACCTGAATTCTACAATCTTACGTTCTGTGCTGTGGTTTTGGGCATCGCGAGTTCACCACCAATCTCTCGGCAATACTCCTGGGCATCTTGAAATATATGCAAGGTGGTCATCTCCTTGTAATATGTTTCATCAAGAAGTCTCCAGTTCGTAGAACAGAGCTGGCTGCTTACTAATAAATATACGATCAGTTAAGAAAGTTGGACACTGAAAGGAGATTTAAACTCAGTGGAAAAATAAGACCAATTTTAATGAAAAGAAATGATAGAGAGAAGCAAAAAAGTTCCATCAAAATCGATTTCGAAATGAGAAAGTTATGAAAATTTGAAAAGTCTCGATTAACTCTCTAATGGCGATCCTTAAACTGGCAATGGTGCTTCAAAATGGCAGGTTTTTGTGGACAACTCTCGATATATCCTTTGAAGGTTTCGATGGTGGTAGAACGTATGGAAGTAGAAGGCTTCACGGTACACCAAGTATTCTTTCTTGAAGATGAGTGTAATCCTGAAAAGGACCTACCCACTCTCGGCGTTTCGGTAAGCATGTTCTTACTGACCTCATGAGAAATGAGAACGGTAAGAGCATGCTTACCGAAAAGTCGAGAGTGGGTAGGTCTTTTCCAGGACCACACTCATCTTCAAGAAAGAATACTTGGTGTACCGTATAGCCTTCTACTTCCAAACTCTCAATATTTTTTTTTTATATATATCTCTCACAATCTTCTCCGTTCATTAAAATTGATTTTCCCCAGGGTTTCATTCTCCTTTAAAGGCCGATACATAGCATGTTAAGCAGTCTAACACAGTCTGACAAGTTACATAGGTTTCCCCAGCCAATTTCGTATTTTTGTCAGTTCATTTTTATAACCAAGCGTTCTTTCCAAATGAGCAAAACTAAACTAAAACAAAACAAAATACGATTATAGTTTTTCCTTCATTCAAAAGTGTATAGAAGTCAATCCGCTTAGTTTTTCGAGCAAGGGCTTTTGCTTTTTTATCATTCACATTATTCATTTTGAATTAAAATGAATGTTAAAATGCATGAATGCACGAGCCTGTGTGCTGCGTGATGAAGTGACCATGCAGTGTTGAATTGAAATACGTGAGGAAACTATAAATTTGAATGGGAAATGTGTGATTGGAGTTATCAAAATGCTAATTTGAATGCTTCTAAGCTGAATTTGACGAGTTTATAATGGCCAAGGTCCAACTTTTGTACGACTATAAGACATTTTGAAAACGTTTGGTATTTGCTGGCATGTTTAGTCAAAACATTAACGTCCTGGAAACGTTTTTTAAACGTTTGTTAAAGACGAAGACGTAGCGGACCTAATAAAAACGACTTGTGAAAGTTTATTAAAGACGTAGACATAGCGGTCCTACTCAAAACGTTTTGTGAACGTTCTGAAAAACGTTTTGTGTTTGCTGGGCCTGCCCCCCCCCCCCCCCCCCCCGCTGCCCGTATAGCTGGGCAAAATAATTTAAAGTGAATGCTGCAGACCGACAAAGTTACTAAAGGAGGAGGGAAACCTATATTTGAGGTTCATTTTATGAAACCCCTAAATACAAAGCAAAATATTTTTTGGTAATTGGCACACTTTACGTACACGCCGGATTCCACAAATCCATTAGCATGATTAGCAGCTAGTTGTAATATGAATTCATTGTGTATAAAAACACGTACATAATGGAAGCATTTCTCTTGACCAAAAAGTGTGGACTTAAGTGATTTAATAGACTTTCTTCGTGACAGTTTCTTTTAAAACGCAATGGATTCAGCATTTAAAATTTATTTGTTATGCTAAGAGAGATTATTTTCTTCATTTATCGCGTACAACTCAAGTCGATGGAGTAATCACGTGCTTATTTTGGAGAGGAGGTGGGATATTACAAAATTCATAAAGTTATCGGATAAGCATACTTTATGCTGAGAATAAGAAAGTCCTTAACGCTTCCCACCTCTTCGCTAGACTGATTTTATTCTAGTAGCTTAGAGGTAAGCCCCTTCTTATTTCTTTCTTTTTGCTTGTCGGCAAATTTTCGGGTAAATCAGACACCTGAAAAGCCGATCTCCCCATCCCATTTTGACAAATCCAGGTGCTATCCCCCACCCCCAGAAACTTACCCATGGGCATGATGTGTACGATTAGCCTAGGGGTAACTGTCAGGAGGTAATCGTGTGGGAGGTTATAGTAATTGTCTTAGAATCTCTTCTGACAGGACTCACCTTTGCCGAAGGCGTTCAAAACGACAATCTCCAATATAACCGATCTGATAACTGCTAAATCCATGATGCTGGTAGAGCGCAAGGAATGGTCTAAGCATGAAACATTTCTTTCTATACCCCTCGGCGATGGAATGTGTCGATGCTCTAGTGTTTATGGTTCTAGTCATGCTGATATTTCGTCATCATTCTGTTTTTTCTCGAGGTCAATTTGCATAAATTGCTTCGTCGTTGACTTTTGCAATTTCGCAACAGGAAGAAAAAGGTTGGCGGGATTGTTTTTAAAGGATTGCGAAATGGCACATTCTTGTGTGTGTGTGTGTGTGTGTGTGTGTGTGTGTGTGAGAGAGAGAGTTTGTGTGTGCGTGTGGTGTTTTTTTTTTTGGGGGGGATGCATGGTATAAGAATTAACAATAACATCGTATCGGTAGAAATTTTTTCAAATTTTCAAGCGAGGAATCATTCCTCTTTTTAATTTCTTACGTGTAATATGAAAGTTCATATTGCATGTTGTTCCACGGAGTGGTTATTCCCGACATGTATAATCACGACCGGGGGTGGGGGTGCGGGGGGGGGGAGTTATAACCCCAAAAAACGTAGCCGAAAGGGTTGTTTTTCAGCACTAGGCCTAAGGCTGGCAGGGAAGTCGGGGATCCCGTTAAGCATGTAAAGGGTATCAAAAACAGGAAAATTCTGGAAAAAGGGTATACAATTCAGAGGTATGACGATGCAATGCTATAAAAATCAGAGATGTTAGGCATGTTTCCCTGTTTAGGGTATTCAAACCCGGACTCCTACTTTAATCCCCGTTTAGGGTGCTTTTCAAAAGTGATTTACGCGGATGATGTACAGGCCTCAATGAGACATACTCCCCGTCCGTATCAAGTATATTTTACAGAGTAATCATGCGGTTGTGTGGGAGGGGTGTAATGCTATAAGAATCAGTAATGTCTCTGTATTTGCAGGCACATTTTCCAGCCTTAAAAAGAGAGGAAACATTGCTCTTCATGATTTCTTACTTGCTAACGAAAGTTATCAGAAATTATTTTGCAGCATATAGTGATAATTCTTTACGTGTATCACGTGCATTATACGTCGAAAGAGCGATCGCGCAGTTATTGGGGTTACAGCTCGTTATTCCGAAGGTTCGTTATTCCGAAGGTTTGTTATTCCGAAGGTTCGTTATTCCGAAACACGCAAATTGCGTATACCTAGATGTTCGTTAGTCCGAAAATGAAAAAGGTTTCGTTAATCCGAACATTTGTGGAGTTATTCCGGAGGTTCGTTATTCCGAAGGTTCGTTAATCCGAAAATGAAATAAGGTTCGTTATTCCGAAGGTTCGTAAATCCGAAAATGAAATAATGTTCGTCATTCCGAAGGTTCGTTTATCCGAAAATGAAATAAGGTTCGTTATTCCGAAGGTTCGATAGTCCGAAAATGAAATAAGGTTCGTTAGTCCGAAAATGAAATAAGGTTCGTTAGTCCGAAAATGAAATAAGGTTCGTTAGTCCGAAAATGAAATAGGGTTCGTTAATCAGAAAATGAAATAAGGTTCGTTAGTCCGAAAATGAAATAAGGTTCGTTAGTCCGAAAATGAAATGGGGTTCGTTATTCCGAAAATGAAATGAGGTTCGTTAGTCCGAAAAATACAGTAATCAATATGCAGGGGCGTCGCTAGACTTTTTTAAGGGGGGGGGGGGTGTAGAGGCCAGATTTCCGACAAATAATGCCTCCGATTGCGGACGACCAACGTCGACAAATTCAACCGTTTAAAGCCCACGAGGCATGTTCAATAGTGTGCCTCTATCATATTTTCTTCTAAATTATATAATTGTTTACCTCACTTGCCTAATGTGTTAGCTTTCCGGAAACATTCTGTATCTAAATATAATACCTAGCGAGCGCAGCGAGATAAAATATACACTCTCTTTCACATAAGTAATAGTTCTTCATCAAACTACATGATGGGCATAAAGATATCTAAATCATAAATTTGGTAACCTCTCTGGCCTGATTCATTCACTTTCAAAGATCATCCTAAATCTTAATATTATACGAGCGAGCGCAGCGAGCAAGCAAAAAATCTATGTACTCCTTATCATATAATCCTCTTCATGATAGAAGTGAAAGTTCTTCATCCAAATGCATGATGGGCCTTTAAGATATCTATTTTGATATATTTGGTCACCTCTCTTACCTAATTCATTTGCTTTCAAAGACCATCTTGTATCTAAATATAATACGAGCGAGCGCAGCGAGCAAAGAAAAATTTGCCCTCTTTCGTGTTACCGTTATTTCGTCGTCAAAATGCACAAGCAAATAAGCCGAATATGACCCTGTTTGGGCACCTTACTCCTCTTTTCCCCCCTCCTTCCTCTTCCCTCTTCTTTCTTTCTTTCTCTCACTCTCTCTTTTTCGCCGAGAGCGATCGTGAATTTGCCGACAAGAATTTTTAAGGGGGGGGGGGGGGTAACACCCTGTCAACATGGCGAGGTCGGGAAAGCCGAGTGGGACAGGCGTTGGTCAGAATCACCCTTTCTGTTCACTTGCTATGGGGGAGGGGCTGATCTATCGTGACCAGGGACGTATACGGATTTTTTTCAAAGGGGGTGATCATAGGCTTATGGGACTAGTTCATTTTCAATCCTGAATTCACGCAAGAATCGATGTTATGCTTAGGCTACCGCTCGTCGCCAGCCCTGTTGATGTGGGGGGGGGGGAGGGAGGAGCTTTCATGTATTTTTTCATTGTTTTGTCCATGTTCGAAGATCCCTTTTCGATTAGATGTTTACCTCTTGTAAACCTTAAAAATGTTGCTCTGCGGGGGCCCGAGGGTGGTTGTTTGGACCAGAATAGAAGGAGTGTTTAAAACCACAGGGGCGTCGATCCCTTTTGGGATATGGGGGGGGGGGGGAGGGTAAAACAGCCATCCGTAGCTAGCGTGGCCAACTTTTCGGAATGGGGGGGGGGGTACACACTAATATCGCATTAAATGTCTTATAAGAGAGTAAGACAAGAGTAGTGGCGCAGACAGGTCCTCAGACCGGGGGATGCCATGTGGGCAGGGGCGTACGTACGCCCCTACCCTCCCCCATAGCATTTGGAGGGGGGGGGGGGGTTCAATTTGGATCGCATCAGTTATGATTGTGACTTCGTTCCAGCATTCTGGAACACCTAAGGGAAGGGGGAGGGGGCACGCCGACATGTGAACCAACAGGACCTAAGCTAATGATGATGATCATGATGATGATGATAGTAACAACAGTTAAAAGTAATTATTACTATTATTAGTGAAATATTATTGTTATCATTATTGTGATCATTTCATTTCATTTTATTTATTTTCACAATGCAGCGAATAAATTTTACAAGATCTTTCACATTTCAAAATCCTTATGAAATCAACAGTGTAAGTTATACAAAATATTGATATTAATTCAGTTCATACAGTATATGAAATTAATAAATGGCAAGTATAAAATAAACAATGCTCGCTGTATAGGTGGAGGAAACCTTTAAAAGCAAAGCTTGTGAATCAGGCTCCCATGCAGAGTAGTAGCAGTATTTTCTATTACAACTACTTTTTATTCATCTGTTAGTAATTAGGATATGGCGGAGCATTGTTAAGCGAAACTTTCACTATTTATTAATGTCACCTTTCTCTGCTTTATGTATATACATGTATACCCCCCCCCCCCTTTCCCCTCTGACTAGGCTATTGTCAAAGGCTCGAAAGGTCAGTATCACGTATGGAATAGCTATAATTATCTAAAACTATTTATATTATTGCTTTGCCTAGTACCTCACCATTGTGAGAAATGAGCTCAAACTTTCTTTTTTTTTTTGGGGGGGGGGGATGAGATTGACATGCATCGAAACAATGATTTCAGGGGTTCTATGTACAAACCTAACGCCATCGCCTCAGCACACACATTTTTTTTTTTGGGGGGGGGGGGATAACAAAACATGCGCACGTTGGAATCAATATGCATATAGCACATCACTTTATTTGAAATACGATAAAACAGCAATGTAGATAAAATGCCTTGTTCGAGGGCATAAGTGCCGTGCCGGGGTTCTAACTCCGGACCTTCGCGTCTACAGTCAAGCGCCTTAAACCATACACAAAACACACACCTGCACACATGCTGTTCCGGGGAAATGAACTGAAATGCAATGCCTCTTCAAATCTCACGTGATAATGATAATAAAATAAAAACAATAATCATAATTGCTGTTATCATTTTTACCATGATTAATAGTATTATCCACCATTACTACCATCATTATCATTCTTATTCATATTCATATTTTTGTGTTATCATCGTTATCATTATTAATATCATCAGTGTTATCGTTATTATCATTATTATTAGCAGCAGAAGCTGCTAATAATGCTTCGAAACCCTATTTCATTTTTGGATTAACGAACCTCATTTCATTTTCGGAATAACGAACCTTATTTCATTTTCGGACTAACGAACCTCATTTCATTTTCGGAATAACGAACCTTATTTCATTTTCGGACTAACGAACCTTATTTCATTTTCGGATTAACGAACCTTATTTCATTTTCGGACTAACGAACCTTATTTCATTTTCGGACTAACGGATCTTCGGAATAACGAACCTGTTTTCATTTTCGGACCAACGAACCTTCGGAATAACGAACCTTGTATCATTTTCGAAATAACGAACCTTCGGAATATCGAACCTTCGGAATATCGAACCTTCGGAATAGTGAACCTTCGGAATAACGAACCTTCGGAGTATTGGAACCTTCGGAATAACGAACCTTCGGAATAACGAACATCACCCGTTATTGGGGGGGGGGGGGGGGGCTGTCTAATGCTAAAAGAATCGACAATGTCATTGTATTGAGAGACAAATTGTCCAACCTTAAAGAGAGGAAGCATTAATCTTTGTGATTTATTATTCACTAATGAAAGTGAATATCATGCAGGTTATAGCATATTGTGGTTATTCTCTACGCTGTCATGTACCTTTTATGTCGAAAGAGCTATAGCAACTAGGCAGGCTCGATAGGGAGGGGGTACCATTATTTTCGTATACTTTACAGTTACAGCCCTTCTTTTCTCCTTTTAATAACTGATATCATCCTTCTCTTATCAAGGGATATTCTCAACAATATTCTTCATAAAAATTAGGTAGAAGGGCCTTTATTCTAGTGGTGGGTTTGGCCTAGACATTGCAGGGAAATTACGAGCAAGATATTCAGTATCACACGGCCACTATCCGTGATGTCCTTGATTATACCATAAAGAACAGGAAGCATTTCCGTTTTCCTGTTCTACCTATCCTGTTATGACAGTTATTTTAACAATGAACACATTTTTTCTTTTCTTTTTTTCAGTAGCTATGGTATGAACAAAGAGGTTTTTGTTTGTTTGTTTTTTCATGTATGGTTTTGATAGTGTAAAGCCGTCATGCAATAGGAGTGCTTTTTATATGAATGTTTTATATTTTTCTATTGTTAATAATTATTATTCATTACTTCTATTATTACTATCATTATTGTTATTCTATTATAATCATTCTTACTGATATTATCATTATTTTCTATTATTATTACTATAATTATTAGTATTATTATATTATCATTATTATTATCATCATTATTAGCATTATTATTATTATCATCATCAGTATTATCATCTTCATCATCATCCTCGTCATCATCATCATCACCATGAACATTAATACAAGTATTATTAATTACATTAAAAGTAGGAGGAGGAGGAGGATAAGTAGTAGCAATGGGCATCAACGATTGTGCTGGTTGGTGTCGGTGGTGCTGTTTGTTGTTTTTATTGTTTCTCCTCATCAATAATGTTATCATTATCACTATTGTCATTATCAATATGTTATACAAAGGAAGAATTGTACGAGAAGTTCTTTTCAGTTTCTTTAGGTGTTTATACCTTCAGAGATTTCTAGAAGGGAAATGAATATTACCTAGTTTGCTGTAATAAATAACAGACCCAGGATTATAGCAATCTCTATCATGTCTATACCATGCAAGTAGAAAAAGAACTTTCTAGATTTTTCCATAAGTCTTGTTATAACATTCCATTTACTAGCATGTGATTGTTGGAAGGTTGTTTTGGCTACATTTTTAATGAGCCAGCTAAAAGAGCATTTCTGGTATTTCTGAAATGTTGTTCATTGCAAATTTGACCTAATGGTGAACTCAGTAGACAATGGCCTAGATGCGTGGCATTCTGCCAGACAGGAAATGAACAATAGCAAAGTTATTATGTTTACACGTCAATTACGCTGAGATCACTCTAAAATTTGTCTAGATTGTACTACTGTCCCCTCTTCCCCGTACTCTTCTTTCTTTCTTTAGTTCTTTCTCTCTTCCTTCTTCTTCCTCTTCTTCATTTCAATCGTTTCATTTCATTTATATCCATTGCCAACAAATCAATTATACACGAAGTTAATTTACGTAAGGAGAAAATAGAACTTAACAATGATAATTACGTATAGCATTAAAACATTACACTTCACGTCAAAAGAATTTACATCAAATAAAGCAGGCTGGAAATGTATTGCACAGGCGAAAACCTAGTCTTGTAGTTTGCTGCCCCTTTTTATCCTCCTCCTCCTCCTCCTTTTTCTTCTTCTTCTTCTTCTTGTTTTTTATCACTTGGAAAATAATAAGAGCGGCCACCCCCCCCCCTCCCCCTCTGTAGCCTCCCTGCCCAAGGCATGACAGCAGTTGCAGTTTGTATTTGCTAAAGTATATATTCATTTAACTGCGTGATATAGCTTTCAATGTGCCTGCACAGTCAGTTGCACACTTTTCTCTGCTTAAAATGGACACTTTATAACGATTGTGGCATAATTTCTAAGCAGAGAATATCAGCCTTTCATTTCACCTATGAAATTCGAATACTTGAATATGATCAAGTCATTCCTGTCGGTTTGAAAGCATAAAGAAGCAAATTCAATAGCCTTCAGAGAATTTTTTTAACATAGGATTTTTTGACAGTACCGATTTTGAAAGTCTGATATCAGTCATGCATGATAAATTAATCATCCCGGGGTGGGGGGGGGGGGGGGTCATAAAAGTGTTCATTACTCATGACTTTACAGACGACTTGAATATGAAGTGCAAAATGGGATGCCCAAAGTTTTTCCTCATGTTTTAACAAAATGCGGATGCATTTCCCATAATCTCAATTGAATTGTGGCAAATAATGTATATATTTTGCAATGGAAATTTTCTTTAAAAATAGTAATGTTAATCTCCGTCTGCATATTTCACCTTTAGCTCATGCGATTTGTAATGATTGAGAATCCCATTTGGCTTGCCATAATCAAGTCGTTCGTAAAGTCATTCGTAACTCAACGAACATCTTTATGAAACATCCCCCGCCCCCGATCATGTTTCTGGTGTTATGTTGAAGAAAAGAAAATAGACTTTCCAATGATACATAGATCAAATTAAGAAATGATAATATCCTTCATTCATAAAGGGTGGGTTTCTTTTTTTTTCAGAGACACCCTGTGTTACAATAACATTGAAATACTTTACTCAACATTAAGATAATCGTCTGGATTGAAACGACTTCAACTGAAAACAGCATTTATGTGTACACTACAGACTAAACATGTCACTGTTCATTAACAAGTTTCACCCCTTTAAAGCTTTTGGAGGACGACTTGTTTACCGTAAAAGTGACGGGGCGAAGTGAACAAGCATATAACTCTTTTATACAGACCCGCATTACCGTTGTACTTATCCGCTGCCACAATACAAAAGACATACAAAACGTTGAAGCTTGGGTCACAATAATTTTGACCAGTACATGCAATAGCGGTAAAGATATTTTGCATTAAAAGGTACTCTTTGTAGTGTGATATTGTTGTTGAATTGGGTTTTTTACAGACGCGTATCAATCAGATATGATTATTTACGTCTGGGACCGACCTTTTACGTCACCATCCGAAAGACGTGACCCAGACTCGAACCTGGGTCAGCTGAATTAGTTTATAACTTGCACTGTCAATTGGATTTCAGGCGCTCGCCGCAACGCCCAGCGTTGTGCTCTCGTCTGCCAATAATTAAGATTACCGCTGTAGGATGTATCTTTAGGGGAAAATATTGTTTACATTGTTATTTTTCAAATGTGGCCACGTCTTACATATCGGTGCAGATGGAGAGTACACACTACACAGCATCCGCATTGACAATTTGTAAACAAAAGTCACTTCACGTTATTGTCTACGAAGCCCACTGCACGCTATACGGTCCGTCTGCGATCCGACTTTGGAAAAAAAAAAGTTATATATAGCATTTGATATAAACATAATCTTCATGATCAAAATACTGAATAGCCATTATGAATACTAAAGTCGAAATTCTGGGCTATTGTGAGCCTCCTTGTGTAAGGAAGACATTTCGAATTTCGATGACGTCATGAAATTATTCTTGCCATTGTGTACGATTTGAAGCCAATGTGGACTTCTCTTTCACTTAAAGAAATCGATACCTTCAACTAAAATTGCAACTAAAATTGATTATTTTAGTATTCCTATCAAAACTCCAAACCTAAAATGAGAAAGAAAATATATTTGGCTCCACAGTTTCACAATGAATGCAAAATACGATTTCCAAATCGGGTTGCAGTTGGATCATAATGTGCAGAGGCCTTCACAAGCATAATAAATCATCATAGGCGCCGGAAGCGGGGGGGGGGGGGGGGGGGGCGCAGGGGGGCAATTGCCCCCCCCCCCCCCACACGGGCCCCCTCGGAAGAAAAAAAAGGGATTTTTAAAAAAAAATCATATACAACCATGTAAAATGAGCATATTGACATGATTAGTGCTCTGAAATGCAAACTTTCAGCATTCAAAAATCAAAATTTTCTTACTCGGTCGCTACGCTCCCTCGTATACACTATGAACATGACGGACAAAGAAAGCGGACAAAATAAACAACCCCTCATTCTACCCTTCACAATGGTTCTGGTAGTCAATAGAACATCCCTTCACTGCTATTGTCTAAAATATGTGGAACAGGTGTCACATGCATATTCACCTGGAACTACATGATTAAACATAATAGCTGTGAAGGGATATTCTATTGACTACCAGAACCATTGTGAAGGGTGGAATGAGAGGTTGTTTATTTTGTCCGCTTTCTTTGTCCGCCATGTTCATAGTGATAGTGGGCCTAATTAGGATCAACGTTTCTCAGTATTTAGATATTCTGTCTATCACCTATGAAAAAGGGACAGATGCTTGCTTCATTTGGAAGATTATTTTCATGGGCACTCGAAGGAAGGGGCAACTGCCGCCATAATTCGAAAGGGGGGGGGGGAAATCGATCCCCTAAGGGCCCCCCTCGGAGGATTATTTTTTTTTTTTTGGATCATACATGTATACAACCATTTGAAATGAGCATACAGAAGCAACGTTTCTCAGTATTCCCATCATTCGAAGGGGGGGGGGGCAAAATCGATTTTTTTTTTCCCCCAAAAGGGTCCCCCTCGGAAGAAAAAAAAAAAAAAATTCGGATCAAATGAGCATACAGAAGCAACGTTTCTCAGTATTCCCATCAGTCGAAAGGGGGGGGGCAAAATCGATTCCCCCCCCCCCCGAAAGGGTCCCCCTCGGAAGAAAAAAAAAGAATTTTTCGGATCATATACCGTGATAGGTGCTCTGAAATGTAAAATTTCAGCATTCAAAAATCAAAATTTTCTTACACCGTCTCTGCGCTCCCTCGTATAGTAATTAAAAGCAACGTTTCTCAGTAATTACAAATTCTGTCTATCATCTATGAAAAGGGGGCAGATGTTTGCTTTATTCTGGGATTATTTTGCCCCCCTCCCCTCCCCTTCTCAGTATCCTCATATATTGGCATAAGGGCGTCCGTATTTTTTTCATATTTGGGCAATGCCGGAATATGAAATTTCTGTATATTTTCACCACCAAAAGTGTTAAAAATATGCGCGCTCGCTTCGCTCGCGCGGACAAAGTTGTGAAACTGAATCGTTGAGTTTCGGGTAAAGGGTTTCGGCCCCATCGCCAAAATTTGCCAGTATGTCTTTCATAACCCTCCCATTGCCATGCCCGGTCTCCTTAGTCTCTCACGCCATCCTAACATGTTAAAAGCAATGAAAAAATAATCATGTTTCAGTACTAATGATGTGAGAAGATGGGAAACAGTTTTTGATAACAGTATTTTCTTAATTAAAAAAACCCTCTAAACTTGTCCTTTATGTATATAAAGAAATATGTATAAAAGGGGGAGAAATGTGCTTGTGGGGGGGAGGGGTTGAATATGGGGTACGTTGTATGCTGATATGTAAGCATTTGATGTCGGCCCCCATAAATGTTTGGGGTGGGCCCCCAAGAGTGTTTGCCCCCCCCCCCCCCAAAGCTGGGACCCTTCCGGCGCGCCTGTAAATCATTACCGCAATCAAAGCATTTCTGTGTTCACAAGACCAAATGCAGGCCTACATTGCAACATACTCATTTACCTCAAAGGGGAATTGTCGGTCGAACACTCTCATAACACCTCTTCTATTGGGAATTACCTACACCACAATCAATTTCATTCTGAGTACGTGTACACTCCAATATTCCACTGCACATGACTTTCACTTCCTGTATTTCGGGAGGGACAATAGACATGGTAAAGAGGGAGAGATTAGGATACGGGGTATATAAGAGAAATAGAGCAAGTATGTGATGACCGCTTATTTTAGTTTTATTTCAGACAGCTATAAAAACAAACAAACAAACAAAAACATTATACCCTGAATATGCCTGCGAATAAACAGACAGCCGGCCATGTCACAGTGTTGTAACAATATACTCCGTTGCCACATTATGCGTCATTGGGACACGAGCGGTAGTAACGGGACATACGGCTTTAGGTCCTGTCCGAGGAACTTGCCCCTCCCCTCGGATTATCATTATTTTTTTTTTTTGACGGGGGGTGTGAGGTCGGACCTTGAACCCCTAACCCATATATAGGGGTACATTTTCAGAAAAAGAGTACCCATGTTTAGGGATTTCTCGCAAGACGTAGACCCATGTTTAGAGATTTGTGGAAAAAACTAGACCCTTTTCTACGAGTATAATTTACAATACAAATAAACCACCCATGTTTAGGAATTTGCTGAAAATGTGAACCCGTGTTTAGGGATATCTTGTGAAAAAGTGACCCATTTAGGCGGCATATCCCCGTATAGAGAAAGGAAGTATCCCCCCTCCCCCCCCCCCCCCCCCCCCCCCGGGAACTTGGCTACCTAAGTAATCTGCGGACACAAAGCACAAACTCTGAAAACCATACTAAACGAGGATATAATGCTCTTTGCACTACAGAGCCCTCATCGTAATTGTTACAGCGTGTGCAAAAAAATAGGGGAAAATTTTGCAAAGTTGCTACTTTTGACTACCTGCTATAGAGGGCATTGGTGCAACGACTGCGTTTTGAATCCGGGACCTCTCCAATAAGATACCTTAGCTCTACACCACTTAGCCATTTTTTTGAACAGTCGACATGAATATTCAGTGAGTTGATGATGTCATTCACTCAGAATTTTCCGCACATTATTTATACGGAAATGACAAAAATTTCATATTTTAGCTATATAAATGTAAATTTGTCCTAAATACTTCCTGCATATTTGCAACATGGTATTTAGTCTTATATGTGTAGACATGACGACTCTTCAGTTTAAATGAATAAAAATGAAAATTTTCTGAAATTTTTGTATAGATTATTATGGAGAATTACAGTAAGTATATGATATCATCAACTCATTCGTTGACTATTCATATTGCTTGTTCAAGAACTGTTTTGTCGAAAAATTGTGAAACTTTGAAAATTTATAACTTCCTTATCTGGTATTCGATTTTCATCAAATGTTAACTGTTTTGTTTGGAATTTTTGATTTTTTTTATTGAAATGAACCTCATCTCGCTGTGCAATTAGCCTTTAACTAATTAAACGAATCATAATGGCCACAGAGAGGAAAGATAATTTAATTCATTACATTCAGCCTACTGCAAAGCAGACAGTCAGGTTTCATTTGGTCTCATTGACGTGCAACCAAATATTTTGTTTGACAGTCGAATTTGAAAAGATGTCGGCTAGAGCACTCAAGATTTCAACAAAATTTTGAATTCACAGTTAAAGGCTTACGATAACACCATGCGGTGCTACATGGCCTGAAATCCAACATGTCCAGGCTTACTCTGGAGAATGCAGTATCCGACAAAAGCGGTGACACCCTTTACGGAAAAACCCTTAAAATCCCACTGTAACGTTACCATGGTAACAGCAGTTCAAAAGAACAAAAAACATTCAAAATGGAAGATAAGACAGGGGAAGACGGAGAAGACACACTGTGACATGTGTTTGTGCAAAATAATTATTCGGTAACAACAATGTGGAATATCAGTGATATCAGTTAAACTTTGGGCTATGCAGGTGTGTACATCAGAATGTTGTCTGGGGTTTTCTTATTACTGTATGTCACTTTTGCTGTAAGACTTCAATAACATGAGTGATATATCACACATATACGCGATATCATGCGGTAGTAACAAAGTAATAAACCAAGATGTCGAAAGTAAGATGTTTGCTGCTCCTTTTGATTGACTATGTGTTTGAAAAGAGGGTGAATGAGTGGAATTATCTATCATGGAATAGATATTGTTTTTAAAAAATCATATTCTCTTTTTCCATGTGTTATTCTAATCACGATCAAAAGGATGATGCATGACATTTAATGAGTGAGCTACACATCTTTCAAGTGGTATTTCATTAGAAGAAATGAAATGAAGCAGAGGAATAGATTTCAATGTGCCTATTCGGTTATGCGTGACCATTTCTGATTACTAAACCATGTGGAAGATCAGTATCTCGCTCTTCTAGAGGGTACGTATTTTTTTCGCAATGGATTATTTCTGTCTGTCAGTTCAAAAGCACAACACATATCAACTTAAAGGAAACCAATACCCTTAAATTGAGTTTGTGTTTTTTTTTTTTAAAGCTGAGATGGAATAAAACACATCGACGAAAATTTTTGAAGAAAAAAATATCTGGCACCAAATGAGAAAGTTATAGCTATATGAAATTTTCTATTTAACAGTTTTTGGCACTACCGTAGCTATCGATGACATCATTTGTGGCAACTCTCATTATATTTCGTACACACATAATTTAATAAATTCGTTTTACTTAAGATTTGCACATTTTCTTAGGCCAAAACCAAGATATATCATGTTGGAGTGTTTTCTCGACAACATATTAGTGAAAACGAAAGCATGTGGTCTTCATGAAAAGAAAGAATATGTGAAATTCTGTGAACAAAACATACTGAGAGTTGCCCACAACTCACATCACTAATAGCTATGGTAGTGTCAAAAACAGAAAATTTCATATTGGCATAACCTTCTTATTCCGTATCTGATTTCGTTCAGATTTTCGCTGATCAGTTTTATTCTGCCTTGGCTTTGATTTAAAAACTTTTTGACCTGACGATTGTGGTTTCCTTTAATTCAGGCTATGGCTAGGTTATATACACTAGTAATATACAATAAAGAATAACTAAGGGGAATGTTCGGTAATTCCCTTAATGTCCAATTTTGGTCTGACACCTCATTTGCAACGCCATTATGTTAAAAAAAAAACGGTTTTGATTTTCACTTGTTTTATTTCATTTCGACCTAAGAAACTCAATAGCTTCGAAGGTTTGCCTTTGTCAAAATCAAAATGTTAAATCAACATTTGAAAGGGTGTATGGTGACTAAATTTTCAAAATTGTAGATTAACACTTTGAGCATGGTGGATTCAACACTACAAAGGTTGGATTGAACGATTTTAGTGTTGAATCCAGCATGTACAGCTAGTGGCGTAATGAGCCAATATATATATATATATATTTTTTTTTGTTTTTTATTTATTTATTAATTTTTTTTTTTTTTTTTTTTTTTTTGGGGGGGGGGGGGGGTGGCTCAATCTTTGCGAGGAGCGAAGCGACCAATCCTGAGGGAATGTGTAGCGACCGAGCCGGGGGGTACCCCCCCCCCCCTCACGATACGGAGCTTTTTCATTTTTTCGACTTAAAAATGTGCAATCTGCAAAACCTGCAGCCCAAATAATCTTCGCAAATCTGTTATTTTTTCTCATTTCAAACAAAAGAAGTAAATATCATGAAAAATAAACATTTGAAGTAGAATACATGCAATATGAAACATCAAATTTGATGACATGTACTATTATGGATAAGCGTGTCATGATCCTACTGACCAGAAAAGGATTTTTTTTTCATGAACTTGGCAACATGATTATGAAAACAGTTTCCAACAAATGCCAGCTTTACACAAAATACTTTATTACTTATGATAATAATATAGACAAAGACACTATGAAATAAAACGGACGAGCATGGAGAGGGTGTGATGCGGTGGGGTGTGTGTGTAGATTAGTAAGATTTAATGGAAATGAATATTATACATATAGTGCATGCTCTGCAGTTGAATATACCGTAATATGTGCATCTATAATTTTAGAATTTATCAAGTGCATTATATGTCACCGAGGCCGTAGGCCGAGGTGATATCTATAGTGCACGAGAGAAATTCTTTATCTATGGATGCACATTTTGCGGTATATTTTTCGACAATAAGCATGATAAGCATGTACTATGTGTTATATAAAATGGAAAATGCTTGTCGGATCGGAGCTCACCAAACTATAAACACTGCAACATCCATTGATAAAGTGCAATTAACTCCGTATTACCGATAATTTGTAAGTTATTGATACATTTGCCTATGGGATTTTGTACACAAATTAGCGTGCAATATAACGCGTTATATAGCACGGCCGTGGCCATATAACGAATTACGCAATGGCATCTGACCAATCAGAAACCTTGTTTTAATTAACCCATCTTATGTAAACTTATAGACCTCCTCTGAAACGAAGCAAACTATATATCGACCAAATGCTTATTAGCTAAAAACACAAAAATGCATGTTTTATGCATTTTCATCGCTTACCAGCTGAACATTTTGCTTTAGAAACTATTAAAATAGTGGGCTTAAATATAGGCGTTATTGTGCTTGTCCCCCGGTCTGAATTTTCTGACCTCACGCTTTATGAACGGGGTTGTGATTAAACGCGTTTGTATGTAGACAAGATGTATTATTTTCCAGGTTACGAAATTGGTTTTTTATTTAAGATTTGCAAAGGAAAGTGACATTGAAAATATCCAGTGAGTTATTGGATGAAAGCTTACAGCTCTTGAGCATATCTTGGTGATTTCTTTGGAGAGCTCTTATTGAGCGCTGATTGCTATGTCAGGCAAAACTTTTACACACAATCTGAATGCTGCTGTCAAATCGTGCGTGTTTTGGAAGTGAGAGAATTTATTTTCATCACAAACGCGATGCAGTCGCATTTCTTGTAGAGGAGTCCGATTTGATTTTCTATGCTAAAGAATTGCAATGTGTGTACGAATAGCCACGGAAATAGAAAATGCTTCCAAGCTGTAACCAGCTCATTTACAGGTATAATCAGTCATAACTAATTTTACTGTTAATGGATCCATTGCCCTCAAATCAATTAAACACTCGTGTTATGCAAGAAGTTTCAGTTACTCTATCACAATAGATATGTAATGCATTCTGCTTCTTACTTGTGGAGCATGCATTGCCTTACCTGGGAAATGATCTTGGGTGATCTTGGCTAGAGGGCTGAGGCGGGGCTAGGGGTGGGGCTGCTGGTGGGGCTCCGGTTCTGCCTGACTACTTTCAGGCCTATCATGCGCAGACCTAATTTTGCTGTGTTTGCTTGACCATTATTTATTCCATCACTATTCTATCTTTGATTTGTTTTGTCTTTTTCGAAAAAGTAATGATGTATATCCCGAACTTGATGGGGTTTTTTTTTTTTCGTTTTGCAAAGCTTCCTTGCTGGTTCCAGGCACCGTCCGCTTTTGCCCCAGGTTTTGCTCCATCTTGATCCGAAGTTACTTTTGGATCGTCGCGGAAGACGTGACCACGAGATGTACTGAGTATTGAGTACTGCAGCTAGGTGCACGTGCAGTGTTACTTGGTGTGTGTGAACTTTCGATTCCATATTGCGTAATGTGTATATAGTACAGACACAGCCCGAGAGGACGGTGAGAGCATGAGGCCTTGTACTTGTCACCAGAGGCGTCGATCCATTTTTCGGATTGGGGGGGGGGGGGGGGGGGGGCAAGACCCCGTTCAAGACGACCAAGCGGAGATTAACCCACGGCTACTATTTGTACATACACACACCGTCACTTATATACATACATACATACCTACATACATACATATATATATCACATAGGCCTGTATCAACGTGAAGCATTTTCAAATTGGGGAAATTATGTGAACCATCCTGCAAAAAATAACAAATTTCTTGTTATGAGAGAAGGGTTTAGTTATCATATAGGCATAAATGATACCTAATATGTATGTATATGGTTACCTCGCTGCCAAATATGAACTCTATTTTGTCACATCGCTGGTCCATTGTTGCTGCCCCCAAACCACTCTGTTTTTTTTAATATGACGAGTGAGCGAAGCGAGCGAGGAAGCACACACTATTTTTCATGGTAGATGTAGTAAACCCTTCGGCAAATTACGCTGTGAGGCAATGAAACATCTACATTATCTATTCGGTCTCATCTCACCGAATTCGTTTGCTTTTCAAAACCATTAATATGAAACGAGCGAGCGCAGCGATCGAGGAAAAATGTACCCTTTTCCATATGATAGAAGTGTTATTTCGTCATCATAATAATGTGATAAAAATGTGATATGCGCTATACAAGAACGGAATATTATTATCATCATTATCATCAGAATACACTTTAAACCTGTCATGCCTGTATGATATCTAAATAATACATCCGATCACCTGTGTGCCGAATATGACACTATTTTAGCTACCTCGCTTTGCAGCCCGAATCCATTCTGTTTCTACCATAGCGAGCAAAGTCAACGACCGATCCTGGCAAAATTATATGGATTCGTCCCAAAATCTTTGTCAACCACCTTGCTGCCCAAATATAATGATATTTTGGAATCTCGCTGAGTTATACTAAGCTACTTGCTGCCCGAAATCATCTTGTATCTAGCTTTTACCAGCGAGAGTATATAGCGAGCGAGTTAACGAAAAATATGTTTTTGTTTTGCGTTTTTCTTTATATCCAGGCCGTTATCTCCTAAAAGTTTTTCTATTTTTAGGTCAAATGGCCGCTCGATTTCTAGAAGTGATATCTTGTTTGGTTATATTACTTCCTATGAGTAGAAGAATAGTATAACATTAGATAGAAACACAAGATGCAAACCGATTTCCTTTCATAAGAATAGTAATTATCGGCATTGGTTAAGATATTTAAATGCGAGCGAGCGAAGCCAGCGAGCGCTTCTCGGTGTCCCATTTTCTTTCTTTTTTCCTTGTTTTACGCTTTCATTTCACTTCCTTTCTTCCTTTTTCTTTCTTTTTTCTTTCTTTTTTCTTTTTTCTTTTTTCTTTTTTTGGGGGGTTGGGAAATTATTGGGGGGGAGGGCAAAAAGATATCTTTGCCCCCCCGAAATTTTCTTTGGGGGAGCAACTGCCCCCCCCCCCTGCCCCCCCAGGATCGACGCCTCTGCTTGTCACAGTTTCGGGGTGCCGTAGCTTCTCGAAACGGGCCAATAAGTAGTGGTCTCATTAGTATTGATATGCGTGTTTCCTTCCTCGCTATTCATGCTATTCATGCTATTTGGGAAATTGTGAATGAGTTACTTAATTTTAGTAGAAAGGGAGTCTAGGGAGAAATAATGAAATTCACGTGATATCACTTATAATTATAAAATTGAAAATAAACCGTGGATGAAATTTATTGGGGGGCTGACGTCCCAAGCCCCCCCCCCCCTTCTAGTACGCCAGTGTGTTCAGCAGGTTCAAAGTGTTAATGTACCATTTTGAAAATATGGTCACTCCACCCTTTTAATGTTGCTTTAACATATTCTATTTTTTAGAGTGTATAATTTTATTTGTATGTCTTATTTAAAACTCTCTTTCTACCCTGTCATGTGTATGAGTGTCTTGGATGCAAGGCCACAAAAAACTAATCAATCAAACAATCAATTAATCAAGAAATAACAATTTATTCTGCTTTTTATTTTCTACGATTGATGATACTGTAATGTCTGATAGCTGATTAAAAATATTGTGTTAATAATTTTAGACTTTCCAGTTTAAGATCTAGAAAGGCTTTAAGGCAGATTTACTGTTTTTCTTTTTGTTTTTATGGGGTTTTTTTTAGAGTGGGGCTCAACGGATACTTGACCTAATAACCACCTAGAAATGGTATAAATCATGAAATTAATGTGTCCTACCAGCATTTTTCGTGAAGGTCAAGTTGTATGACATATATTTTCATCATACACATAAAAGTAAACGATAGTACAAGGCATGAGTCAATGAAGCCTTTGTAAAGCTTGAAAATCACTAAAAAGTAATTCCTGCATTTATGCTGAAAACTCGTCTGTTGTCATCAGTTTCCTCTAAAATAAAGAAATGGTCACAGTTTTTGCATTTACTTAAGGACTGCTACCTTTATCCAAATACAAAAGCGATTGCAGGAATGACGGTAAATGGATAAGCGTGGTAAAGCAGGAAATTCCTATTTCTACTGAAAACTTTAAAAAAAAAATCAACAGTCACACCCTACCCCACCCCCCCCCCCCACCCCGGCGCACACACCTTTATTCGCTTGATGGAGCAACACATGAATGCTAAAGCAAATATAATGTTTGAAAACATGTGTTTTATGTAATTCTGATTTGTGTATTTTTTTCAGTTTTCAGTCGGGTCACTTTTTGCTGCCGCCAGATAATGCCTCTCTCTCTCTCTCTCGCTATATATATATATATATATATATATATATATATATATATATATATATATAACAAGAAATTTGACAACTGCAAACAACTTTGGCAAGTCCCTTGTAAATAATAAACACTGAAAGAAATAAAATAGGAGAATAATAATTGCGTAGCTCCCTCAATATTCCCCAGAGTTGTCATCCATTTTGAATCAAGGGTTGAAATAATGGTTCCGCCGGGAATCGAACCCAGGTCACTGGCTTAGAACGTCAATGCCTTAACCACTAGACCACAGAGGCCGGCCAGCAGTTAGGCGTGGCCGAATCCAATTGACCGACAGACAGATTTCAAACCCTTTTTTATCCTTTATTTTGGTGCAGATGAGTTAATGAACAATGAGAAGCCGCGTGCCGCAGTCAGATCTCAGCTAGTAGCCTGGATACATGCATAAGTCAGAATAATGCGACTATACATTGAAAGAAATTTGACAAATGCAAACAACTTTGGCACCTCCATTCTAAATAATAAACACTGAAAGAAATGAAAATGGGAGAATAATAATTGCGTATCTCCCTCAATGTTCCCCAGAGCTGTCATCCATTTGAATCAAGGGTTGAGAAAATGCCTCCGCCGGGAATCGAACCCGGGTCACTGGCTGAGGATGCCAATGCCTTAACCACTAGACCACAGAGGCGGGCCAGCAGTTAGACATGACCGAATCCAAATGACCAACAGACAAATTTCAAACCCTTTTTATCCTATGTTTTGGTGCAGATGAATAAATGAACAACGAGAAGCCGCGTGCCGCAGTGAGATTTTTTAAAAATTCCTACACACTAAAATTCGGTATTATGGGTAACTTATATGAGAAGTAGCATGGGGGGGGGGGGGAGGGGGAAGGCGAGGGTGTGGGAGGGGGTCGGTAGGGAGATTTTGAAAATTCGTGCATGAAAATGACATATTAGGGGTAACTTATATGAGAAGTGGCATATAGCGGGGGCTCAGGCGAGGAAGCGAAGCAACCGGGGGTGGGAGAGGGGATACCCCCTCCCACGGTAGGGAGATTTTTGTAACTTCGTGCATGAAAATGGCATTTTCTACACACTAAAATTCAGGATTAGGGGTAGCTTATGTGAGAAATGGGTAGCCCTACCCCAGGGTAGGGGTAGGGTAAGTTATGTGAAATGAACTCGATGAAAGTTTTATTTTTTTATGTATTATATGTATATATATTTATTTTCTGCTCACCGATCAATATGGGGACCATAGCCCCTTGTGCCCACCTTAGCTACGCCAGTGTATTTGCGGTTCAAGTACACAAACTATTGACAATAGAGATCACTATTCGACATTTGATTTCCTTGATGGGAAATTGCTCCAGCTAATTGGATATTCATTTACTGATGTGGCTTTTGAAGCCCCTAACAGGCTATTCGACATGTACTTTGTGAACGTATGATTCTTACATGGACATTTTAACTCCCTAATCGGTTATTTGAAATACATGTACTATAGGTACATCAAGTACCAACATGGACATTAACTTATCTCTCTAGACATTTGAACAGCCTATATTGACACCATTATTCTAATGCGGACATTAACAACATGGACATTTGAACTCCCTATACAGATGACTGGTTCCAACCAGTGGACACGACCTGGAAAACCTACAGAAGCCTGGATACATGCATAAGTCAGAATAAGGTCACTATACATTGAAAGAAATTTGACAAATACAAACAACTTTGGCAACTCCCTTGTAAATAATAAACACTGAAAGAAAAGAAAATTGGAGAATTATATACATACATACATATATATATATAAGAATAATACCCATGTGTTGGATGATTAATAATGTAGATAGTAATAACTTCAAAAAGAGTCGAGGGTGCGCCATGTGTAAATCCAACACTGGAGTTCGGCCCGAGACGGACCGAAAATTCTGAACAATAAAAGCTAATGCTGGATTTGCACATGGCGTACCTTCGACTCTATTTGAAGTTATTTCTGTCTACATTATATATATATATATATATATATATATATATATATATATATATATATATTATACGCGTGTGTGTGTGTGTGTGTGTGTGTGTGTGATTTGTTTTGTTTTGTTTTTTCGCACGAATGGGCTTTCCTAGGGAACTACTGACGGGGGAATAAAAGCAAAGTATCCCAACCACCAAAGAAAAAGGAGGTTTGATTACCTGAGCCCCATTTCATAAAACTTGTTCCCAATAAAAATTTGCAATAACTGTAAATCCTTGCATATAACTGGCTAAGAACAAATCTGCCATAGCTATGTGGCAGAATTGTTACTGATAAGTTTTATGAAATAGGGCCCATGTAAAGGAATAACAGGGGGATCGCGACTCACCGAAACTGACAGAGATCATCAATGGCTACAGCAAAATGAATGGATTCTATTACCTAGACTCTGAGGAGAAAAAGAAAATTCAGAACAAAAAGGAAAAGAAAACCATGATAGAGGAAACGAAATAAAGAATGATTAGGAGTGCAGCCAAATGAAGAGATATACCACTTTTTATGTCAAATAGTCTTATCTTCATCTTTAACATTGCCATTATTACTATGACCATCATTGTTGTTCTTATTCTTATCATCATCATTATATCAATATCACTGTTATATTATCGTTATCACTATTACAGAAATTATTACAGATACCATTACTTTCATTAATATTGCTATCATTAGGAAAAAATACAGATTGAAGATAAATAACAGTGACGACAGGAGGCAATCCATGATATACGACGAATAAATATTGTTTTTACAAATATCATTTCTCTCAATCCACTTGACTCAGTTGATAAACACACACAAAATGCAGGCAAAAAAAGAAATTGGATCAAATACAAGCAGTTTTAAATAATGACTTTGTCTCAAGTGAGGCACAGGAAGAGACTATTCCAAATGAAATGCAATACCTGTTAATAGGATATAGAAGTGAAATGATTAGAAGTAAAGTGTCGATTGTTTTCTTTTTGATGGCGCCACGAGAAACACATAAATCAATTCTAGTACCTGCAATGTCACGCAAGCTTTGCACTCAAATTTATTGATGAAAGTATACATTTGTTATCAATAACAATATACACAAAGTAATCTGTAGTGAAATGATTAGAAATGATTAGCAGGGAAGTGTCGATTGCTTTCTTTTTGATGGCGCCACGAGAAATACATAAATCAATTCTAGTACCTGCAATGTCCAGCTTTGAACTCAAACCAAATTTATAAATGAAAGTATACATTTGTTATCAATAACAATATACACAAAGTAATCTGTACGGACATGCTGAAAACAGCTGTTTTTTTTTAGCTGATAGCATGTTTCTATCTTCACCTTACTTAAATAAATAAACTGGAGCTGAAATATTCAAAACTGTAGCCAAGTGGGGTTTTTTTCTGCGCAGGCGCGTTATCTATTGTTAATGGATAAAAGATCAGACTGCAATGCGAGACAGGCATTACTCTGTCTTCTGCACTGGATCCTCAGCACTAGATCCGATTGAACAGGGTTTTTTTTTTTTATCAGAGTCGTCTTCAGATCTAAGTAACACCACCTACATCAATAATTGTAAGTTGCATGCTCGCATTTTTGTTTTACTGGTACCTTATTTGGTAGAATTAGAGGTAACTGAATCTTCCTCTACTTCTGCTACTACTACTACTACTACTACTACTACTTCTACTTCTACTACTACTACTACTGACTATTACTACTTCTACTTCTACTATACTATACAATACTACTACTACTACAGTACTACTACTGCTACTTCTTAATCTCCTCTCTTTCACAATATGCTTCTTTTTCTTCTTCTCCCTCCCCTCCTCCAGCCTCTTCCTCCTTCTTCCTCTTCTTCTTTTCCTTCATCATCTTCTTCTTCCCTTTTGTTTGTTCCTATTCTTAGTTAATCATTATTCATTTTATTCTAGATATACATTTGTGATAATACTTTGTGTTATTTTGTTATTTTCCTTCTCTCATGTTTTATTTCTGTGTAATATTTCTTTGAATTGATTTTCATTTCAGATAAACTTCTTGTAAAAGAAAATAATGCTAGGCTAAAATGCACAATTAGAATTACAGGTATATTTGATACTGCCCTTAGTGTTCTTGTTGCTTTTTATCTTGGTAAAGGCGGTAGTGTTGATTTTGTTTCCATCTTCTTCTTCTTCTTCTTCTTCTTCTTCTTCTTCTTCTTCTTCTACTTCTACGACTACTACTACTACAAGTATTTCTTCTTTCTTCTTCTTCTTCTTCCTTTCCTCCCCTTTTTGTTTGTCATCTATTCTATTTCTCTGTTGTCTTCTATTTTTGTCATCTTGTCACTCTTTTTTCTTGTTGGTCCTCTTCTCCTTGTTTTCTTTTTCTAATCCTCCTTTTCCCATCTCTACTTCTTCTTTCTGTATTTTTTAAAAATTTTCCTATTCCTCCTTCCTTTCATTTATATTCTTTTTTTTAATTGTCTTTCATGGATGGCTGTTTAGATTTTCCCCGGAAAAATGTACAAACACCCTTCATTCTTGATTTAATTTCAGAGGTGCACGACACTCGGGAAGATGACGGGGAGACGTCCAGCGGTGGTCGCCATCGCTTTCCTCTTCGCTTTCATTGAAGTGGTCAGCTGCTCACATTTCCGTGGCGGTTCAATGACGTGGAGAGCTGTAGAGGTAAATGTAAGTATATCGAAATTCACTGAAATTGCAATTTACATTTTTTATCTTTCTCATAACAATGTGTTTGCAATGAACATTAGTGTAGTACATAGGTCTATTACAGTCGAGGCGAAGAAGTAAAAAGTCGCCGAAGTCATGATAACAAAGTAATTGTAACAAATAGCATCGACATATAAGTTTAGGCGGTATCAATTAAAGAAAACTGGAAAGAGAATGATGTTGGGATACAGTGAAAAGAGAAAAAATGACTGCATTTCCCTCTTCATTTATTATTACCGAATGAAAACAGGTTGTTGTATTCAAAACCACTTGACAAATGGGCAGCGTTCACCTGCATAATCCAGAGTATGTTACATACATTGGCGTAAATCCGAGGGGGGGGGGGGGGGGGGGGGTGGGGTGGGGATATATACGAAACGCTTGAATACTATCAATATGGTTATTATTATCATGATGATCATGATGATGATGATGAAGATTATGACGATGATCAGTGGCGTAATGAGCCAAAACATTTGGGGGACTCAATCTCTGCGACATTTTTAATGCAAAATGTCATTTATTCCAAACACTGGCGTAATGAGCCAAAATATTGGGGGGGGGGGGGGGGGGGGGGGCTCAATCTGTGCGAGGAGCGAAGCGACCAATCCTGAGGGAGTGTAGCGACCGAGTCGGGGTACCCCCCCCCCATCATGATACAGAGCTTTTTCATTTTTCCGACTTAAAAATGTGCAATATGCAAAACCTGAAAAGGAAATTCCAACTTCAGTTCAGTTCAATTTTTATTTTTCTCATTTCCAGCAAAAGAAGTAAATATCATGAAAAATAAACATTTGAAGTAGAATACATGCAGTATGAAACATCAAATCTGATGAGATGTACTATTATGGATAAGCGTGTCACGAATCTACCGACCGGAAAAGGTTTTTTTTTCATGAACCTGGAAACATGATTATGAAAACATGCAGCACAAATAATCTTCGCAAGTTTCAAACAAATGCCTGCGTTACACAAAATACTTTATTACTTATGATAATAACACAGACCAAGACACTGTGAAATAAGAGGGACGAGCATGGAGAGGATGTGATGCGGTGGGTTACCAGGGTTTCACTCCCACAGGGGCGTAGCTAGGATTTCATTTTAGGGGGCGGTATAGTGAGCACGCGAAGTGTGTGAATCGGTGTGAATCACTTACTGCGCGCAAAGCGCGCTCCCTAGGGGGGAGAGTGCAGGGAGGGGGGGGGGGGGTTCCCCCTCCCGCGCAAAGTGCGGAAGCTCCGACGTTTCTTTGAATTGTTTCTTGTCTGCTCCCGCTCTTCTTACGTTCTCTTAACTTTTTCTTTTCTCGCTCCCGCTTTTCCCTTCTATTTTTTCTTTTTTCTTTCTTGTTTTGTTGGCGTTTTGGAGGGGGCGACCGCCCCCATCGCCCCTGGCTACGAGGGTGCACTCCCATGGTAAAGAAGCTTTTTTGCACTATTGATGGCTTGCAACTCTGTAAAAGAACACTATTTGGGACTACAAACTTAAAGCCCGAGTCTAGTTTTGGTAAATCTAAGAATATTCATTATCAAAGTTTGAATCCATTGTCAGACAAACAGATAAAACCAAGTGTTATATCATAAAACACATTAGTATTGATATTATGCGTGTTTTCTGCCTTGCTGTCATGCTGTTTGGGAAATTGTGAATGCGTTACTTAATTTCAGTAGAAAGTGAGTCTAGGGAGAAATAATGAAATTCGCGTAATATCACTAATATCAAATTGAAAATAAACCATGGTTGAAATTTATTTGGGGGGCTGACGCCCCCAAGCCCCCCCCCCCTCTCCCCCTCCAGTACGCCAGTGACGATGATGATGATGATGATTACTACAGTTACTATGGCCATCACTATATCATCAGCACCATCACCATGACCTTTCCGATTCTCATCATTCGATAGGGCATCAGACCGATAAGTTTCCCTCGCAATCAAATCTTATATCTTTATTATAGAATAAGATGGAAGTTGAGATCTCCTATCAACTGGCCTATCAGATCGACACGACCGAAGGCTGGGATAACGATTGCACCCGAGAAAAAGTGGCGGCACAGCAGAAGGTTGACGGAGATTACAAGAAGATCGAGGTTCAACACCTCGATGGGACTAAAGTCAGCTCGGTGGAAGAACCCCGGACAACGTACTACTGCACAGAAAGGTGCGCTATCTCAATGATTCTAATTGGTGTTTTATTTTTCTTCTTTACCTTTGTCTTCCGGTTCTTATAATTGTTGTAGATATTAATATTAAGTATTCTTATCATTATCAATATTATTATTATTATTATTATCATTATTATTATTCTTATTATTATTATTATTATTATTATTATTATTATTATTATTATTATTATCATCATCATCATTATTATTATTATCATTACTATAATTATTATCATAAGTATTATCATTGTCACTATTGTCATCACCATAATTACATTTATTATTATTATCACCGTTGTTATTGTTGCCGTTCATAAGAGATTCCTCAGATAGGTGAAGTGCTATTAAGGCCAATTTTCATCAATTCACAGTCAATTTTGTTGTTACCTTGACTGTAGGCTTTCGCCTCATATTGAACTGTTAAGTATTTGGCATCACCTACACCTGGGAGGGAAAAATAACCACTGCGACCCTCGGGTCTTTCCTCCCGATATTACTAATGCATATAACTGGGATGTGCAAGTGTAATGTGCAGGTGTACCTTTACATCGGGGTTTCCTCGTACTCTTCTTCGAATAACGCACTGGGTTCTTAACGTGGAAAGGTGGTGACTCTCCTTTACGCGGAGTCTCCATTATTTTAACGTCCTATCCAAGGACGGAGTTTGTTCCACTGACAAATAGCCAGCGGCTATGAAACAGGGGATGGGCACGTTGACACACAGCGCACAACACACACACACAACTTACCATTCCTTTTTATTCCCTTCCTTTTTAGGATGGGTTGGGCAATCAGTAGGCTCGAATCCATCGTCCGTTATGGTTATTCACAGCAGCCTAAGTTCTACATGTATATCTATGACACCGTGGATACAGCGCCTTTTGAAAATACACATATTGTTTACCCTACTTTTTTTTCCTTTTCTAAAATATTTTTGCATGCAAATTCTAATGGAGCGCATACGGAACAAATATCCAGCAATGCTAAAACCTTGGTTTTGATTCGAAGTAGCTTTAGAGTCTATTGTAAAGCAACTCTTACAAAATGAACATGCATCCATTCACCTACTATCTTTGACAGACATGAAGCTGCTGACTACCCGTCAGATATATCAAGCAGTTGGATAATCGGCGAGAACAAGCAGATTGTCGAACTTCCTGACAGTCTGATGAAATTCAACTTTCTGTAAGTATTAAATGTTTGTTCTATCATTGACTTATTGGGATAAGTGACGCAGTAGAGGACCTAGCCGAATGACTTACACGAATGTATTTATAAAGGTTCTCTAAACATCCTAAACGGAAAGCCTAAGTACGCGAAAAAATGCGTTTGTTTTTTTTCCTTTTTAAGTTTTTTTTTTATTTTTGTTATACCGCTGCACATGTCTTGTATTCGACTTTTATGGTCAAATAGATAATAAAACAAGTAACCTAAAAATATGTACGTGTATCAGATAACAGTTATTTGTCGACACCTGGTCATACCGGGAGTCCTTGTAAAAATAATCAAAACTGGGCTAATCAGGTTGGTTCCTACAGCTCGGATTTTGAATGTCACTTGTCTATTCTGAAAAAAAAAATCAAGCACAAAACATTATAACCTCACTAAAAAGGAAAATTTGTGGAGCAGATAGAATAATAAGAGGGTTAGCCAGAGGGGGCGCTCCCCCTACTTTTCGAAGCACCAAAAAAGTACCCCTTTTCACATGTTTCACCCAAGAAAAAAATGCCCCTGTTAAGCCTGTTCAATGCCCCCTTTCATCTCAGAAGGGCCCATTTCCTTTGTTAATAAGTGCCCTCTTGCATTCTTATAAGTGCCACTTTTCGTTTCAGATAAGTTACCCTTCTTAAGACCGCTCTTTTTATGCCTGATTAGTGCCCCTTTCCCTTTTAGATAGCGCCCTGTTCCCTTCTGAGTGCATCTTTTACACTCCGAATGAATCATCCTTTTAAAATGAGATTATTGCCCCCTTTGACTACCTCCTTTTTTCATAGTGCTATTCCACTTCTGCAGAGTGCCCCTTTCACCTCTGATAAGTGCCCTGTTTGAAATCTGATACATGCCCTCATTTTCTTCTGATAAGAGCCCCATTTCTTTTCTAGTATATCCAATTTCTCCATCTCTTAAGGTAAGATAATTGCATTTAGCGCCCTCTTTGTTTTCCGAAAGTGTCCCTTTTCCATTCGGGCAAGAACCCTTTTAAAAATTTGATATATTCCAATTCGATTTCTGATAAGTGCCCCTTTTCCTTTCTAGTAAATGCTATCTCTCCTCGCGATTTAGTCCACCTTCGAATCTGATAAGTACTGTCTCTTTTCATTTCTGATCAGTGTCTGGTTTGATTATGATAAGTGCCCATTTTCAGTTCCTTTTTCTTTTAAAATTATCCTTCTGATAAGTGCACGGTAAGTGCCCCCTTCAGTTCTGATAAAGGCCCCTTTTCTCTTATGTGCCATTTCCTCTTCTTTAAAATTTCCCTTTCACCTCCAGTAAGCTCCCTAAAGTCCTCGAAAGAGCAATTTACAAATGGCTCCAAAGAATCAGAGAGGCTTTACAGAGCGAGGCAGGGAGCAGGGGACAGGAAGGGCACAGCGCCTCCCACACATTTAATGGGAAGGAACGGTGCCCCTAAATTTCAAGCAATAAGGGTATCTCTTTTTTTTTTTTTTTTTTTTTACTTTTTTTTTAAATACTTTTTCTTTCCAAAGCTTGCTCGCTAAGCTAGCTAGCAATTATCATATCTCGCGCAAGGCAATACAAGTCGTGTGTTGTAACCATAAAGTCTTTATCTGTTCTCCTATTCCTGTTGGTATTGTGCTTAAAGCCCCATTCATTTTGAATGCTTTCTCTAATAGAATATGATCGGCCGCTATGAGACCTCACAAATGCATTGAAAACATTATAGCTTGCTAACCATAAGGAACACTATATACAGAGCAAATGGAAGAATGATAATTATGGAACACCCATAAAATGAATTTGCCGTAGCTTTTATCAGTAAAGGGCCTATAGTAGGCAATCTAAATATACTGCAAATACCATGGCCTTCAGCAGCAATACTTAGCATGTCTGCTCGATCGTAAATGAGTAAGACAGAGCACTATAAATTGCAAAGTAGTTATTATCATATAAAGATGAAAGTAGTATGTCAAAGTGCCCCTTGAACATGTTGAATGTGTAAATAGAATGTAGGGGGTACATTTTCCTTCTTGTGTTCACCTTTTGAAGTGCCCTTTTTCCCCAAAGTGCCCTTTTTCGCTGGTACCCCCCCCCCCACTTTGAAAGACGTTCCGCCTCCCCTGGGGTTAGCGAACCCTTGCACTCTTTGCCACGTGTAAGGCACGATTATAAACTGACAAGAATAGCCTATGTCCTGTCAAATGTACGTATCTTGGATAAATCATTAACTAATTAAACAGACCAAGTTTTCTGCATGATTTGATGATGACGAAAGAATGTTTCATACAAGATCTTAATGTTTTTTTTTTTTTTGACATTGCATGGTGCAAGGGAATATTTTCATACTGTTATTGCAAATGAATTGAAGTAAGTATTTGAAATGATAATTTCGCATTTAAAACCCAAATACAACGAATTAAACAGTTGATTAGGGTCAAATGATGGTTAAATGAGATGCGTTTTTCTAAAGGGGGAAAATTGGTTTAACGATTTCCACAGGTGGCATTCGTGTTGCTGGGTGACCATGCAGAATTACGTCGAGCCCAAAGACTGGTATTTCCTGATGTCGGTGAATCTGGTCCCCCGGAGCGATACGGGAGCAATCAACCATCCACCCCAGACAACTGGCATACCGGTTAAGGTGATCAGCAGGGGGTGTGACAGGACCTACATCACCATACCAAGTAAGCCCTTAAGGTTCATGCTTCCATTATCATTGCTATTGTTATTAAGCATTCGGCGTCACCTACCTCGCCCTGGGAGCAGGCGCGATTCTACGGGGGAGGGAGGAGGGCGGTTGGGGTTCAAGTCCCCCCCCCCCCCCAAAAAAAAAAAATATATTGGACAATACAGGTGCAAATTTAATCTCGTATAGATTCTAATAAACATTCATCCAAGCCCCCCAGTAGCTCCCCCCCCCACCTAAAAAAGTTTTTGTTCTAGAATCGTGCCTGCCTGGGAGGAGAAAGAATATTTGTAATCATTGTGACCCTCGGGCCTGTCCTACCTATATAACTTTTTTTGGGATGTGTGCAGGTGTACCATTACACCGGCGTTTCTCCATAGTCTTTTCGAATGGTGCAGCGGGTTCTTAATATGCTAAGGTGGTGACTCCCCTCTACAGTGGGCCTCCATTTAACGTCCTATTCGAGGGACGGAGTGTTTTCCACTGAAAGATATCCTACGTCACTCTATAAAACAGAGGGGGGGGGGCGACGTTTAACATAGGCTTCATTCAACCGCCCGCTACAACACATTGCACTATGACCCGACCGTGGAAGAAATGGCCTTTTGCATTGAATATTAAAATTGGTGGAAACAAAGTGAACTTATGAATTAGGTTTTAAATAAAAACATGAAAATTCAAACCTAAAGTTTTATCATAATTACAGTTAGCACCACAATTATTCATACCCCTGTGATTTTTTTATTTTTTTTTTTTGTATTTTGCTCTTTTCTCACAGATGAATAGTGATATTGCAAAATTTTGTCCCTAGCATAATAACATAATATTCCCCTGTAAATTGACGCCGATTCAGGAATAACCTCATTTTCAGAACAATAGCTATGTACTAATAATCAATTTTTGGCCCTCCCAAAATTATTCATACCCCAGACAAATATATTCAAAACAAAATATCCATTTTGATGTTGGGCTTTCAAACCATATTTCAAATTGTCACTACCTGTTAGCAAGTCTTCTCTGTGACATTCATCGATCCTCTGTCACCATGGCAACCGTCACTTGAAGAACTAGGGCTTTATCATTGTTGCACAGTTCTTCATCTTTTTCCTCACATTTTCATTAGGATGAGAGTGTGGGGATGGGGTCTACTACCCTAGGACTAAAAAAATTGATGTCCAAGAAGCATTAACTGTTAAATAATTTGTACTTTGAAGGGTTGAAAAGGCATTTTCTTGGTTATTTCTCATGAAGATCTGCCTCTTTTAATGTTTCTTTCCAAGGGTTTCCCCATCATATTTTGGGTTCATTATTGATCTGATTGATTGTGGAATCCCCTCTGCTGATATTTGGTTGATGTTAGTCTTTATTATGATCTTTAAGATCTAGGCTAAATGATATATTCTTAGTTTAAGTCATCTATCATATCTATGGAACAGCTTTTCACTATGTGGAACTTCTTGTAAACTGTGACGATCTGTTGCATTTTCATTGCTCTAGCTTATAATTCCCTTAACACTTTCCTGGACCCTTCTCTCCCTCAGAGTAGATGTGATAAACATTTCTAGGTATTCTTAATGTGCTTAAAGAGGAGGAAAGGGCAAAATAGCTGTTTCTACAGCGTATAAAACCAGTTACTGTAATACCGTATTTCCAGCATACAGTGCATTATCTTTGGCAGGGTAAAGAAGTGGGTTTCCAGAATGCAATTGTACTTTCTTACTTTGCATGAAAAGATTGTGAAAAAGGTTGCTGACACTGAAAAAAAAACCTGAATCAACAGCCATACCTATCATATCTTTCAAGAATAGACACAAAATATCAATTAAAACCCTTAAAGAGACCTTAAGAGAGTTTGGTCTCCATGGACAACAGCCAAGAATAGGCTGTATTATCTCACCCAAGAACATAGGCTACTGGGTAGCTTTAACAACAAGTGCATTTAGGACATCCATATCGCAGATGTAGGGTGGTAGACCCCATCCCAAAACTCCATCCCATTTAAAAATTAGGGAAAGTGATGAAGACCTATGCTCTAAAGCCCTGGATCCTCAAGTGACCGTTGCCATGACGACAGGGGATCGATGAATGTCACAGAGAAGACTTTCTAACAGGTAGTGACAATTCAAAGTATGGTTTGGAGGCACAAAATCAAAATGAATACTTTGTTTTGAATATTTTTGTCTGGGGTATGATTTTTGGAAAAGGCCAAAAAGTGATTATTAGTACATATCTATTGTTATGCAAATGAGGTAATTTTAATGTTTATTATCAAACCTAGGTCGCATGTTCATGTCAAATTCTGCAACATATCTATTGTTATGCAAATGAGGTAATTCCTGAATCATCGTCAATTATCAAACCTAGGATATTGATGGTGAAAATGGTCGCATGTTCATGTCAAATTCTGCAACATTCTCTTTTCAAATTCGGATGACAAATTGTTGTGTTGAAACAGTACCATACAACTGTTAAAACTCTTACTAATATAAAGTTAAAGCTTTTGATATTATTGTTAAAGTCCTCCTCATTTGTCATTGTCTTGTTTTTTTGTTGATAATCCTTTTTAGCAAGTGATGCTGATGGTGATACTGTACGTTGTCGATGGGTTAGAAAGACAAAGAATGAGTGCAATGCTAATTGCGGGGGAGATTCTTCTATTTGGACACTTGAGGTATGAACAAAAGCAAAACAAATTTTAAAAATAACAAACAGAACTTGTTTACCTGCAGGATAGGAGAAATATAAATAATGAAGTAAATCAAAAAGGATTAACGATTTTGCAAAAAAGAGGGTTTTTCTTGTAAGATAAGTTTAGTAAAGTGTCTGTGTGTTGTATTATTATTATTATTATTATTATTATCAGGAAAATGTATTCAGAGTGATCATTGTTAAAAAATTAAAGACGTGAACATTATCTATAATTATCTAGATTGTTATTCCGCTTTTGTTTCTTGTTTTTCTCTGCTCTACATGAGTTCATTTTTATTCAGAACTGTTTATATTTTTGTCAGGATCTTTATTATTTATGATGATATCATGACTGATTTCACTTTTATTATCACTATTATTATCATTATGACACTAGTGTAGAAAATAGTTGCAGTGGTCGCGGGAGTCTTATCATTTCTTATTCCCTCTTCTTTTCTTATTCTTCTCCTTATCGTTGCTCTTGTTATAATTACTGTCATGATTATAATATTGATGAGGATGATAATAATGATAATGTTTATAATGATATCAATAATATCAATAAAATCAATAATATCAATTATGGTGATGATAATATTAATAATATTAATAATAGGCCTATAAACAAAAATTATGACAATAATGATTACAGCTACAATGATGATGATGTTGTTTTTGTTGCAATAAACGTGTACTATGTACATTCATCATTATTTTCATAAGGGGGATGTTTCACAAAGACTAAGATTGACTGAAATCGCACTTAAGTATGGCAGGCTGTTAATGCCACTGGTTGCTCTCAATATTCCTACAAATGTATAGCATTAATTTCTCAAGAGAAGTGCTAATCGTCGTTGCATTTCAACAGAATATACATCTTCTCGGTTCAAGCAAAAAAAAAACAAACCCCAAAACCACTGAAAATTGCAATCTTATACTGCTTTCACACCTAGGTACGGTCGCTGGGTACGGTCGCTGCGACCGTACCCAGCGACCGATCGGACGTGCTTTCACACCTCCGTCAAAATTTGGTCAGGCCCAGAGCGATCGGTCGCTGTATAGCTGACCTAGCCGGAAGCGGAAGTAGAGATAGTGCGTAGGCATGTATGGGAGGTCATTGCATTTCGATCGGTCGCTGAGTACGATGTGCTTTCACATCTAGCTTGCATCGGTCGCGATCGGTGGCTGAAGTACCCCAGCGACCGATCGTTTTTGACCAAAACGGTCGGTCGCTGAGTACGATGAAATGCTTTCACACTATGATTTCATCGGTCGCTGGGTACGGTCGCAGCGACCGTACCCAGCGACCGTACCTAGGTGTGAAAGCAGTAACAATCAGTATCCAGTCCTTTGAGAGATGGATTGTGAGAGTAACTAGTGGCATCAACTGCCTGCCATAATTAAGTGTGATTTCAGTCAAACTTGGCCTTTGTGAAACACACCCCTGTATTATTATCATTATCGCCACAGATGACAGCAAAAGGATGCCGTCTAGTCGTTAACCCCAGCCAAGCCTCCCCGGGCTGGTATGGAGTTCCCATCATGCTTGAAGACTTTAGTGGAAAGAGTGGCAGCCCCCTTAGTCGAGTGCCCTTCCAGTTTATGCTCAAGATCGTGGATAAAGCAACATGCCAGAGACCGGAAATAGTCTCCCCGCCGCCCGATACGTGCCTGGTACTACCCGTTGAGGAGGAGTACAGTCTCACCCTTACGGCCAGAGCAGTAACAAGTGACACAAGGTGAATCAAAATACTGTATACCCAAGGAGTTATGAGTAGACTTTTATACCGTGCAGTGCATTGAGAGATTCAGGCTGAAATTATTAATCATGCGGTTTTAAAAAAATGAATGGTCAGTATTGCAGTCGCCTAATGTTCATGAATTTACAAGTATACCTGCACAGGAGTGGATGGTGCATATGCCCCTCATCAAACAAATCAAATAATATTTATAGATGGACATGACAAAATAATTACCAGCAACTCATGCTATGATCTTTGTTCAAAGCCACTTGTAACTCGCTGCCACAGTGACTTCAGATTTATTTTTTCATTTATTTATTTATTCATTATTTCTGATATTTATGCAGGGTAGAACATTTAACCAATAATGGTGGTCTTCCATGAGCCCTGTTTGGTAACAAAAATGTTCAATAACATCATCAATGAAAACAGGTTCACTGTTGCAGTCGCGATATACCTTTCAACACCTTTTAATAAATTGTAACGTAGATTGGTATATCCAGCATGTACCCCGAATAACGCGCCAAGCAATATTGCGATCCATTAACCTCTCTCTCTATCTTCGTCTTGCAGCATCCGGGACATCATGACGAGCGGGCTGATTGGGATGCATAAGAGCGCTGTTCAGCCGGTTCCAGGCATACCTCAGGAGTATTACGTCACTGTGACATGGACCCCTCCAGAGAGTGAACGGGGGCGCAGTAGCACGCTGTGCTTTCAACCAGAGGATTCCGATGGGTAGATAAATTTGAATTTAGTTTCGGTCATTTGAAACCCGCAAAACTGAAGTTAGAAGCACTCTGAGCATTATTGGTTGCAGTATTGAAAAGCACATTCCGTAATAAAATTGCGTTCTAATAAAAGGTTGGTTCCTAACGTCTAACGGACCCTCAAAGGCCATTTTAGATTCATACCAAATGATTGTTCAATTAAAAAGTTTCCACTCTACAACAGACTGACACCACATTTAGGAATTTTGTGGAAAATAGCATACATTTGTCACTAGCATATCAACATTATTTTATTTACAAGAGAAAGGAAAATATGAAGAAATTCATTTTAGGCAGTTGCATTTAAACTGCCATTCATGACCACCAAGCTGAGTGCGGAACTGGCGCATTTATACATGCAACACACATAATCCATTACTATGTCGTGATAATGGATAGGTGCACCAGTTACTTTTAATATTACGACGTCAGTTTAATACGTTACAGCCTATAACAAAGGAATACTATTACGTCACCGAGTTTAGACCGGCCCTCAATTGCAGTAATGGTGTATACTGAAGGTTTCGAGCACTCCCGATCAGGCAGGTGTTGCAATCTTCTGGGCCACATATTCATATTTATTCAAGCTATAATCCTGTGGATGTTTTTATTTCCAATGTTTTCCCTTTTAAAAAATATCATCTTTAAATAACTGTATATTCAAAACCATATTTTTAACATTGTTCATTTCGATTCTTAGCAGTATCATGTTAGCTGTGAATGATATCTCCAATCTTAATGGTACACAGTGCCTAACAGTGAAATTTGGGGCTCTACATTCATCTTTCGTTTAGATGACGTTTTCAAAAGAGATTTCGGAGTTTGTGTCCTACTATTTGACATTTTTTCTTTGCAGATTCCAGGGTGAAATGCACTGCATTGACCTCTATGTTGGAGGTATGTGGAATATCACTTGTAATTTAAATTGTCTCTACATCAAACACACAAATAATTATGTAGAAAGTGCATATTTTTTCCAGAACGTGTTTTACTCTCCATCTGTCTCAGATCGAAGTCGGTCTGTGATTAAACTACATGCATTTCTGCTTCCAAGGAAACAATCTTTTTCATTTTTTTTTCTTCTTTTTTTTGTGTCTATCACCTCACCAGATAATACATAATTCAGATAGATATGAACATGAATTCACTCAGTGCATGTTATTCGTTTTTCGTTAATTTTTGTTGAAAAGGAATTTATTTATTCATCTCGTGGCAGCGTGGAGTTTGTTGAAAAGTAATTTTTTGTATGATAATAACTTAAAGAAAATTAATTTCGAAGTTCACTGTCGGCTAAAATGTTGATAATGATAAAACGGATAGGTTAACATGCTTATGAGCAAATTATAATCAGTCTATAAGCATGACAAGCAGTTCACATGGTACATTACTTTTGAAGTACTCTTACTTCTAAGGTAGCTTATCGACCTTTGCGTCGATCGGTTTTTATCAGCTTCTCCGCGCCCGGGTATTCACATCGGCTCTCTCGATACCCCGTTGTTTTGTCTACGGATGAACGGGAGGATAGTGGACCAAAACACGCTGAGCGGGAATCCCGCTGAAGGCCGCGGTCAAATTAGGCTCAGACTTTTGATAATAAGCCTAATATGTAGAATACCATTGCTGCTTTGATGCAAAAGATTAAAAAAAAAAAATGTTACTAATTGTCTCTTTTATTTCATTTTTCTTTCCTATTTTGTCTCTTGCTCTCTCTCTCTTTCTCTCTCTCTCTACATGTAGAAAGTCCTCCACCGGTGCCCGATCCGATGAAATCCTTCCCCTCGGAAGGCCTTCAGATAGACTTTAAGAGGACCAACTTTTTCATCATGTTTGACAGCTTGGTTAGTGCTCCTTTATATCCCAATTGTTGTCACATTTACTGTATGGAAAAAAGAAAGAAAGAAAAACAAGCTTATAAGATTTTTGTGAGAATTAATGAAATGCTGGGATCCAAAATCAAAAGCATTTTTTTTTTCTTTTTAAATATGATGGAAATGATAGGCCTAATGACTCTGATGGGTGTCTTTACTAGTATGGAATTTCCATCCCCTTCACCAGAAAGACTTGGGGTTCAACTAGAGTTGGGGGCACTGTGATATAGTCTTGCCTCACATACAAAAGGTCCCAGGTTCGACCCTCACCTGATGCTTACATCCATGACAAGGTGTTTTGTATTAATATTACGTGCAATCTTCGCGTCGACCCAAGGAAGCCTACCTGACATTGCTGGGGTATAAAACTGCTTGGTCTGCAGATCAGTTGAAATACTGATGTGGCTACCCTTTTTGAATTGTGCCAAATTATGGTTATCATTGTTGTTATTGTTATTATTATTATTATTATTATTATAATATAACAAATTGTTATTATTTTCACAATCAAGAAAAAAATTGTACATTTTAGTGAGTTCTTTCGACTCCAACTCAGTGGTGGCTTCTTCAGACAGCGTCGTAGATGGCGGTATGACGCCGTATATTCTAGAGTACCTACATAAAGAGAGTAGCGACAACCCAAGATTTGAACGCCATTTTGTTTCCCTGTTACGCAACATTTCTATTCAATTCCGATAAGCAAACGGGTGTTCAAAATAGAAAGAATTTGAACGCCATTTTGTTTCCCAAGAAGTAGGACGTCTATGTCGCTACTCTCTTTATGTAGGTACTCTAGTATATTCTCTCACACGTATATGATACCATTCTCTCACGATCAGCGTCATACCGCCAGCTACGCGCAATCTGAAGAATCCTCCAGTTGGAGGCTAAAGTACTCACTATAAGGTACAAATTTTTTCTTGATTGTGAAAAAAAAGAACATTTTCTTATGAAATCACCAATCAGATGAATCTTATTCATTATTATCATTACTATTATTATTATTATTATTATTATTATTTTACTATTATTATCATCATTATCATTGTTCTTATCATTAGTAGTAGTAGAAGAAGAAGTAGGAGCAGTCGTAGTAATCGTAGTAGTAGTAGTAGTAGTGTAGAATTAACGTTTCCCTGTGATGTAGCCGAGATCCCCGTTGTGTTTGTGTCTTTCGTTAGATCAGGCGTCCGAAGACTCGGAGCGAGATACGATTCCTCCATGCCTCCGACGGCTCTCTTGTCTACTCCCTCCCCGTAGAGCCCACCCTTGCGGATGAAGCCGTGGTGTACTATCCCGATTTCATTCTGTTCGCCGTTCCTGTCGGGTTATTCCAGCCAAACATGCGCTACAGGATCGAACTACCTCGGGGTCTGGCCCGGGGAAAGAGAGTTTGCGGGGTACCATCTAAGGCCGCCTCATGGGATTTCTCTGGAGGTAAAGACCTTTACTCTCTACATCTAATGACATCAGCGGCCGAAAGCGAAGATTCTTTAAAGCCACAGTGAACTGGTGCTTAAATAGCTCTGAAATGAGGTATTTACAACAGCGCCAACTTGTGGCTATTCACAACCAGAGACTGTCTTAAAGACATTACCCCCTTCTTGGCTTCAAGTGAACTGCCCTAGTCTAAATACATATACATTTTAACAGGTGTGTCTAAAAAAGAAAGCTTGCGTTAATCAGAATGGTGCATGCTGGGAGAAAAAACGGGACAGAATCAGTAGTTCAGGAGTGAGATGGCGCTATTTCGGAATTTCATATGAGGGCGCCAGTTTGCTCTGGCTTTAAAGTCTAATAGGCCCACTATTTTCCAGCAAAATAGACATACCATTTTGCAGATGCTTATATATATATATATATATATATATATATATATATATATATATATATATATACACATCTATATATTGAGAATAATACCCACGTGTTGGATGATTAATAATGTAGACAGTAATAACTTCAAAAAGAGTCGAAGGTACGCCAGGTGTAAATCCAACATTAGCTTTATTGTTCAGAATTTTCGGCCCGCCTCGGGAACAGCTACATGCAGGCAGTGATAGGTTTGCAAAGGCGGTCTTGCTATACCGGCAGGGCAGTGAATGTGGTACGAGTGAAACAGTGGGCACGATGGATGGATAGAATGTAATCCCACGGTATTTTTTTCAAATAATTCCCGTATAAAACAAGTGCTTCTGTTACTTTTTTGTTGTTTCTGTTATTACTATCATTATTATTTCCTCTCCCACAACTTGATGTTCTGTTGGTATATTAAACAGCAACCGGACTTCTTCCAGAAATCTAGGGTTATCTGTTCTTTATTCTATCAAACAAGTCCTCCTCTGGTGATGACGATTTTTATTATTATTATAATTATTATTATCATTATTATTATTATTATTATTATTATTATTATTATTATTATTATTATTATTGTTATTATTATCATCATAATCAACATCATTGTACTATTATCATTATTATTATTATCATCATCATTATTATTTAATTATGCAGGTGAGAATGGCACTACTCCGCCGATTACCGAAAGGACAGCTCTCTCTCCAGAATGCTACGGAACTTACATGCAAATCTATATCCCTAAGTTGATCGTCCCTTACGAAGATCCAACTAACGTTTATTTCCGGGAACCAGAATGTTTTGCTCGTTTGCACAACGCCACCCATTTTCTCATGCGCACGGACTACCAGTTCTGTGGGACTAATATCGTGAGTCGAATAGCTTCGAATGTGATGGTGATGATGATAAAAGTGATAATCATTACTGAATAATGATGACGATGGAGATGATAACAATGAAAATCATATAATACTACCACTTCCTTTCAAACTCAATTAAAAAGCGAACCTAATGTAATATGCATCTAGCGCCAGTTAATCATTAAATAACATGAAGAATGCATGGACAATGCTTTTCAAGTGTGAAACGTTTTTTTTTTTTTTTTTTTAGATTTTTTATGGTTAGAACCAATAGACCTGTTAACTATTACACTCAAATTTATGCATGTTTCTCTCCAAGACCCTTGGTTACCAACTATTCAGTTCACCTGTTATGCATAATGGTATCTGAGTAGATGGAATCTAGTTTTGCTTACATTAGTTTTTGCTTTGTCGGGCAAGCCTTTGGCAAGCTTCCACTATGAACATGGCGGACAAAGAAAGTGACAAAATAAACAACCTCTCATTCTACCCTTCACAATGGTTCTGGTAGCCAAAAGAACATCCCTTCGCAGCTATTATGTTTAATCATGTAGTTCCAAGTGAATATGCATGTGACACCTGTTCCACATATTTTAGACAATAGCAGTGAAGAGATGTTCTTTTGACTACCAGAACCATTGTGAAGGGTAGAATGAAGGGTTCTTTATTTTGTCCGCTTTCTTTGTCCGTCATGTTCATAGTGTCCCTAGTTGTTAAAGGAAACATTTGTTCACCAAGAATGCATACAATTAAGTAGCAGACAGGTACATTTCCATAATTAACCCAAGATCTCTAAGTCCACGAAAAGTTCTCTATCCCCTTCATCTCTTTACAGAACTCTTAAAGTTATTTGGCCCAATATTTTCCTTTTTTCGTAGCTTCCTCGGGACGGGAACTTTGCCTTGGTAACCAATGATATCCGGATAATCGAAAAGACGATTCCTGAATCCGAGTCTGTAACAAGAACCGGTTCGCTGTTGATCCACGTAGTTTGTCGAATCTCGAATGACCGAACCACGTTTGTTTCACTGGACACAGATATTCCTCTTGACAAAGAAGTCACGGTGGAAGCTGAGGCGTCATATAACTACACTCTCGTCATGTATGAAGATGGCTCCTATAGCAGACCATATGGGTTAGTATACAAATATTGACTGCTCATGAGGTGGATCTTGGAAATTATCACTCCTCAGGCTCCGCATACAAGGCCTTTTGTCATCCCCGAGGCCAAATGATAGAACGTACGCCCAAACCCTCTGATGCATGATAGATCGAGATGTGCCATGTCACGTGACATAGTTTTGACCAATCAGTGAATAAAAATCTATGTATCAAATATATGATACTTATTGCAGTAGGTGTTTAGTGCCCTGATATTCGTCTTCGTTATCATGGTTATCGAGCAAAATGATGTATTCCAGATTATTTTCAGCCAATGAGGAAAAGAAAACGAGAGAGACTAACATGAAGAAAAAATGGGAGAAAAAAGAAGGAACTTGAACACAAAATGTAAGGGGAGGAAAAGAAAAGGGAAGTGTGTAAAATGGGAGAGAAGAAAAGAGAAAAGAAGGAGAAAACGTACCTCAAATCGAAAAATACGAGTAAAAAAAGGATTTACTGCACGGTTTAACTCTAAAAAACTGCAGTTATTATGGATATTGAGCTGTACTGCAAAAGGCCAAGAATAGTAAAATACTTCCCTAGACATGCTAGGGCTACTACGTCACCTTTAGTTACGGATCACCTTGGATTTCACCAGGCACTGGTGGCGCTTTGGAGGAGTAGGGTATATTTACATGGTTTAGGGTTGGTTAGCTATTTACCTCAACCGATGATACATTGCAAAATATATCTACCACTGTAGCGAACCTCCTTATTTGAATACACCGCTTGTTTTCAATACTTTCAGTACGCCTGGCAGGGAGAGACTGCATCGAAGAAACATTGAAAGGGCCTGTATTCATTAGGCGATGATCAGCAATTCACCTGGGAAGCTGTTTTTGCAAGATACAGGGAAACAATCCCACGGAGCTAACATTTCTCCTTACAGCCTTTGCTTGTTTTCTATGCAGGTATTCTACCTATCCTCTCCATGCTCCGGTCCGAGAAAGGTTGTTCTTCGAGGTAGCAGCGGCAGGATCTGTAGGAAGGCGTCGTTCTGTTTACCTGAGGAGCTGCATGGCTACCCCTTCCCCCAACCCTCACGATCGACTCTCATATCAGTTCGTCGAAAATGGGTAGGCTGACTGATTTGAAAAAGTGTTAATAAATGAATAAAACGATATACATGTAACAACATGCAATTTTCGCCATTGCAGATAAGTTCTACCCTAGTTGTTTAATACAAATCTTGAAGAAGTGTGACTACGTTACAAAAAAGTCACTACTTATAGTTTCAATGACTCCGTACTAAAGTTTGAAAAGAAACCACAAGGTCATATGAAATGCTTGTTTCTCTGAAATAATGATATATTTTAGACCACCCTTTCTTCCATGAAGGTGCCCTGTGGACGAGACTGTAGAATTCGGGCCCGTCAGTCAGACTGCTATTCGGTTCTCCATCAAGTCATTTGCGTTCCTCCATCACTTCCTGAGCGATTCGGTAAGACATGCCTGAGTCAATTTTGCGTTACCCAGTCTAGAAAGCATAACAATTAGTATAGCAGGTTTTGAAATTTTGAAAAAGGAGGCCAAATAGTACTATATGACTTTTTTAAGTAATGGGAAGGAGAATATGGCAATTTTCATGGAAGGATGAGTAATAGTTTACCACGATACTCTATGTTTAAGTCTAGATGGAAGCATGATTATGTAAGCATCCCAGGGTCATTTTGTAGCTCCTATAATTACCAGGATCATTGTTTTAAGTGAAAACCAAACCCCAACCTACAATGTGTTAACAGTCTATGGACATGATGGATGTGCGTGGTTAGTCATCAAAATACTATAGCACAACCTAGGGAGTTCAAATCAGTGCATGCCTGTTGCGGTTTCGGAGTTTTGGACTATGGTCCAATGTTGGACTTCATCCACCGAGGTGGAAATTTAATAAGTTTACGAGACTTCTTCGGATTCACGACCACCTTGTTATTCGGTTCTCCATTGACGTGACTTGCGTTCTCCAGTGATGTTTATTGAAGATTCTGTCCAGGTTGAATGTGACAAAATACCTTGTTAGTCCTACCGTCTTTATTGGTTGTTTTGGTTTCATCGGTTGCATTGTGTTGCATACCATATTCTAGATCATGTTCCATTGTGACGTCCGGATCATGAAGACTAAAGACCTTCCACAGTGCCAAGCAAAAAGGCGCCGAAGATCTGCCGACCCGGGAATCATGGATGGCCAGTGGAAAGTTACGGAGTAGTAAAGGAGGTGAAGCTATTTGCATGATAAGAATAAAATAAAATGGTTACAGTCATTATTTTCCCATGTAGTTGTTAACCACTGAAATCCTGAAGAAAATGTTATGTACCAGCTTACAGTGCACTCGTCACTACCCCTCCCTTGCGCATTCTCTATAGGCCTATTTAGGAAATATTAAAACAATTTTAAACCAACGTGGCGTCAGCATGGTAATGTCTTTATTTCATAAATGTGTTGAGTTTCAACCGTTTTTAATATGCATTGAAATTTATTCGGGGAATAGGGTGTAGATGGAAGGATTAAAGCTTACTTGCAATTATGACATGATTAGAATTAAGAAGTACTGTTTGCACGCACTTCAAAAAAAAAAAAATAACATGGGGCGTGTATAACAAACATTCTTAGCTTTTTTTTCCATAGACACTCCTCTCGTAGGTTTCTTTTTAATCATTAAAATATTCTTATTTGGAACTGGTTATGATTACTGCCTACCAATGTAGAAAGTTTACTGGTCAGTCAGATTTGGATTTTTTTTTTTTCATTTTCGAATTGTAGGGTCTAATGCTCTTTCTTTCCTTTTTTTTTCAGGTTTTGGTTGCCGCAGTTCTCGGCTTTTCCTTATTACGTTCATCCATATCCTGGGTACATATCAGTTTAAGGATGTTAAAGATAAACCTGAGCTCTGGGGAGCGTTTCATGAAAGGACTTGTCGGATTTAACATCCGACAAAGTCTGTTTTATCCGACAGTTGCCACAGTAAAAATGCTTCTCAGCCAAACAAAGTCAAGGAAAGATGTCAGATCTGACAACTGTCAGACAACAAATGTTGATGAAACGTTCCCCCGGTCACTTGATTACAATGTAACAGGACTTGTTTTAGAACAGTTGGGAAAGGTTGTTATTCCACTGCCTACGGGAACCGGGTGCCCCCTGTATTAACCCTCAAACATCGGGGGGGGGGGGGGGGGGCATTATGCCCCTCCTGTCGATTTTTTTACGGTACTTCGTAACAACTCAATATTTCGATTTGAGTTTCCATGAGTTTTTTTTCTTCTGATCCTTCCCGCACGTATTGAGACCAATTTGTGACGTCCGAGCATGCAGTTCAGAAATTACGAATAATTTTATACATGCACGTCGTACTCAAAATTACTCAAAAACATGATTTCATGTACAATTTCAATACATTCAATTTACTGATTAAAAGCAATTAATTTTATACTGTTTATGATCGTAATAGCGTCGCCGACAAGCTTCATTTAAAAAAAAAACCAATAAAAACAAAAAGTCGAAAAAACAGAGAAATTCATAAGAAATTTTGACAACTCATTTTTTTATTTTAGGAATTTATGAGGATGTTATGAGAGAAATTTGTAAAACAAAACAAATATCGTCATTGCTGTAGCTTTATTCAGTGCAAAATAGCCAAAGTTAGGATTTCTCGCATAAATTAGCTTAAATTAATTAATATAAAAGAAAAACGATAAGGTTTAGTAAAATTTAGCCATACAGCCTTGAGATTACATAATTCTCTACCGTCATGCAAATTTTCGTGGCAATCGGGCGATCAACGGCCGAGATTTTAGGGGAGCCATAATTCCCCCCCCCCCCCCCTCCCGGTCGTAACAAGACCAAAAATATCCCGGTTCTTTGGGGTTAAGTGTTTGGAATTTGAAGTAGGAAAGGAAAATATATCAACTCAGTGTTCTTGAAAGACAGAAGCACTGCAAACAGAAATGGGTATGGGACTACACATGAATGTTCGACTCGAAGCTGTTTCTTGTCATCTAAATTTTATATGAAGGTATTGGAAGTGCAGTGCTTTTCAGGCTACACTCCTCAAATAATATTTTACCAACCCGACATACATAAAAGACTATCAAAGAAAGCTCACGAATTATTTTTCCCCATCTCTCAGAACTCAGGCTAATCTTTAACATGATTAATGTCCTATGACGTCACGTGAATTGCATAGTAACCCATGCAAAATAACAGGATAATGAGGAACTGGCCAGAACATCAGAAACCTTTACTCGGACATCGAAAAAGACGACGAATTTAGAAAGGGAAAACTCTTCTTAGTGTAATACAGATTTGATGATGCATTTATTCTTTTATCCATTTTTGTAGTATCTACGTTCGAAAAAACTTTGACTAGTTGTTATTAAAGATCATCTTCCATGATCGTTTATTAATGATATGAAGCAATATAATATTGCTCCATGAATATTACAATGGCGGATTCAGGGCGGCAAGGGGCGCGTGCCCTTCCTTATTCTTTTTCAACCCGCTCGGCTGCTTTAATTGAAATCAGCTCCGTCTCATATATGGCGCCACAGCAAATGAAATACCGCACAATTTAGCGCGGCTGCCATAATGATAACTGTGCACCGCTCTTCCCTGCGCCCCCACTGTTTTTAAACCCTGAATCCGGCTACTGTTGTTTATTGTTACTACTATCATTATTGCTATCATCATTATATTCTTCTCAATCACCATCATCATTATTTTGTCTAGCTACTCGGGTACGTGTAACTATGCTTAAACTTGTACAAAACACCTGTAGGAAAAAAAACCCAACGATTTTGTGTAGGGCTACAACGTATAAAGTTAAAACCTGGAGTTCTGTCTGTACCAACGGCTAAGAAGTTAGGACAATGTTGAGGATAAAGTTAAACTCGATGTACACTGTAAAAAAAGTTGGGCAGGTGTCACTGGGCAAATCAAAATTGGGCAAATTTTTCTTAATAAATGGGTTATTTCTACCCAAATATTTACTACATGCAATTGCCTAATGAAATATAAAAATTGGTTGGGTAAATGGTACTGGGGAAATTATTGTTGGGTAATTTTGTCCTACAACTGGGTTATTTTCTCCCAATCATTTACTACGTATATAAACCCAATAAAAACTTTGTAAGACATTACAGGGCAGTTTAAGGGTGGCCTTTTCCTTGTTGCAATCTGATGAATTTCCCCCAACTATTTTTTACCCAGTTTTACCCAGTGGAAAAAATAGAATTAAACTTGGACACTTTTTCAACATTTGGGCTATTTTGCAATCGGGGAGTAAGGCTAATCCTGGGCCCCGTAACACAAAGATTTGCAATCAATCGCACAGTTGTAACAGCCAATCAAGACCATTGTTTCACATGCATTTCGTTCAAGAAGATGACCCTGGACCAATCAGAAGGGTTGTTTTGAATTTGCGATTGATCGCAGACCTTTGTGTTACGGGCCCCAGGTTTTGAGTTTATCATTATTAGAAGACCTTTCCCTCTCAGCGATCTCTCGCTGGCGCAATAAGTAGCGCGTAGGTCTTGAGAATGCTATGTCATGGCACGTATTGGTTCGAGGCATGGTCCTCTGACATGGTAAGTCAAGAATTTTTGACTGGGTAAAATCTTGTTGGATAAAAATTTGGGTGTATTATTTTTTAACCAATACTGAGTAAATCATGCAAAATGCGTTTTTGTTACCCAATTATTGGTCGGACACAAAATTATCCTCATATTAGATAAAATTTGGGAAATTTTTTGCCCAATATTTTTTAGAGTGTATGGAACCCAACTCATCTTTTGCTTTAAGGTGTACGACAGTCGGTCTTCAGGCACGTTACGTTTATTCAGAGTGCTATTAACTCGGAATATATTCTTAAAGTGGTAATGTTTGAAGCTCATATTTCAAATATAGTATCATGAAATGGAACCCCCTAACATCATTGAGATCTGCTGGACGACATTTTACCGTTTCTGTAGGCCCTATAAATAACTACTCGTCAGATACATTTGCTTTTATTTGACGTAAAGAAATCGCTTTTCGCACCTCAATTGTTGTTTCATTATATCCTCTTATAATTTTGTGAGACTTTCGTAAGAATTCTATTAGAACTATTAATAGAATTTGAATGTATAAAAGTTGAGTGTAAAGATGACTTTACAGTAGATAAATGAAGCCTTTTTGTGTCAAACGCATAGAGACACACCGTATAAAAGCATTATTCATCATTATTTGTATTATTTTAGATCGTAAGTAGCCAGATGAAAGCCAAAATTCATATAAATATTACAAGAAATAAAAAAGAAGAGGCTGTAAAGATTTTTTCTCAAGGTGAATACCAAAGAAATGATAGGCGAAAGATAATTTTGTTCTCATGTCAGCGACGTTTAATTACACAGTGTCCGCACATGTGTAAGACTAATGAAGGTTCTCTTTAGGTATTTAGCCCTTAGTCAACCTAAAGCATGGGTAATCACATTGATGCAATCAGTATGAAGATGTATGTTTCACAATGTTGATATAAAAACCAACAAAATCAATTATCAGTTATCAATTGTCAAAGTGTACTATTAACAATACCCAAATGATAGTGTTAAAGCAAATGGCGGCAAGTTCTGAATTGCTTGTACGCGGGTAATGCTTCGAAAAAAAAAGGTGCATCATATAAAAACTGTTTTTCTAATCTCTCCAATAAATCTTAACGCAGGTCATTTCAGTTGCAAAGTAATTCAATTTCTTTTATTCAATAATTGAATAGAAGCTTTCACGATACCGTGGTTTTTTAAAGATGATATACAAAGAAATCTGACAAGCTTGCAGTATTTCAGCCATGGGAAAAAATGTTCACGCTAGACGTGAGGTTCCAGATTCTACAGCTTGCCCATTTCGAAGAATATTTTAATCAATTATTGCATTATGATACTCTCTGATTAGAATGGTTTAATGGCAGTAGGTTTATATATGATAGAAGAAAATAATACACTCTCTTAAAAATCATTCGGTTGGTTCAAATATGAACCGACCAACTGTTGATCGAAAAAAAAATCCCATGTGTTTTACATACATTTTCTTTTTAATTGTCCAACAGTTGCTCGGTTCATATTTTAACCAACTTAATAATTCCTAATAATTCTTCTGAGAGTGTATATACAACGTATACAAACAATTTTTGCGACCCTTTTCTCAGTCTTTGCGAAAAAAATTCCAAAAGAAGAATAGCTCATAGGAACTTAGAGAGTACGCTTTAATTTTTCCTCTTTTTTTCCTTTTTTTTTCATTTCTTTTATCCTTTTTTTCATTATGGATGTATGTTTATTTTAGCATTAGTCCCCTGAAACAATTACACACACACAAAAGATCTTGACTCACAGAGCTCCGATAATTTTTTTTTTCAAAAGAGATGAAAGAAACTGTTCCTTTCAAGTACTATCTTTAACCCATAGCAGTACAGAGCTTTCTTGAGGTCTAAATTAATCATCTTCAATCCTCAAATTGGCAATAAAAAATATTTTTCCACGATTACATAGTTTGAAAGAAATAAATATGGATATAACATAAACCAAAATGAAATATAATTGTAAAATTTAATCAGAAATTGCCAATTTGAACATGGAAATAGTGATTATGTATTATTCACTGCGTTGCCAATTTAAAGAGTTTAATGATTAGTAACAGTTAAACCGCTCTAATTCGAGAACGCCACACAATACGGCGATGGGAATGGGCTCAACTTTTTCAGTGCATTTTTCTCTTTCTGCTCATGTATGATTTGTACTCCCCAACATTCTGGACCAACAGATACTGCAAAAGCGTCTCCTAAAAGTGACACTGTACCTCTATGGGTTAACATTGTGTTAAGATTTGTCCCCTCCAGGATATTTATGTAAGATTTTAATTTCATGTATATTGGTGATTCGCAGTGGCATTGTATGTCAAAAAAGTGTTAACTTCAGTATTTTGAAAAATTGATAAGAGCTTTGAAACTTTTTAGACTATAGCCTTTTCAATAAAGAATTTGGTGAATGGTTTTTGTTTTCCTTGAAGATAGTGGAGTCATTATCATTATCATGATTATGTAAAAGTATTCTATTTATGTAAGATTTTAATTTCATGTATATGTAATTCGCAGTGGCATTGTATGTAAAAGAAGTATTAACTTTTTTTCTAATTCAGTATAAAAATGAAAAGAGCTTTGAAACTTTTTAAGTAAGCCTTTAACAAATAACCTTTTCAATAAATAGTTTGGTGACTGGTTTATCCTTGCAGATATCGGAGTCATTATTATGATTTTCAGTCATTTTCACTGTACATCTGATGAACTTTAAAAGTGATTTACTATTTATATCTTGGTGTTCAAGAGAGAGAAACGGAGATGGAGAGTGTTTATAACACCGTCAGAACCAATCAATTCGAGCGTATGTATTTGTTTCTTCGGGGGTCGGTGTAACTGGGGTATTACAAAAAAATTGACAAAGGGATATGAACCCCCCCTCCAAAAAAAAAAAAAAAAAAAAAAAGAGGGGAAATAATGATAATAAAATGAAATAAATTAATGACTGAAATAAAATAAGGAATAAATATTGTATATGAAAAAATATCTGAATTAATAACAAAAATGATAATAGTAACAATTTTAAACTTTTTGGCTAGAGGTGAAAAATTATATATAAATACATTAACATTAAATAGATAAATAAATATCATATATAAGTAATCAAAAATATGAAATATAAAATAACAAAATGACATTAACGATAAGAGTGACGAATTAAACTAAAAAGATTTTGACTGGGGTGAACACCTTGCAGCAGAAAGAAGCTAGATAGAATAATGGCGATGTAGTGATGTGAAGAACAGGGGAGCGTTTCATGATAGGACTTGTCGGATGTTTTATCCGACAAAGTCTGTTTTATCCGACAGTTGCCATAGTAACGGTGCTTCTCAGCCAATCAAAATCAAGGAAAGATGTCAGATCTGACAACTTGTCAGACAACAAATGTTGATGAAACGCTCCCCTGGAAGGAGACCGGTGAGTGAGAAACAAAAAGAGAGGGTGAAGGTATAAAAGGGCTGAGGGAACGATGAAGATGGAGAGAGTGAGAGTGAGAGTGAGAGTGAGAGTGAAAGAGGACAAGAAAAAGAGTGAGAACATGGAATGTGCAGAGAAAAGTTACATTTCCCTGGAATGTGTGTGCGAGTTTGCGTGCTTGATTTCCCTGCTTGAGGGGAGCGAGAGAGAAATAGAGTATCGACTGTGATGCTGAATTTGCGAATCGCACATTCCTCTCCGTGCGACTCCGATACCCATAAACACTCTCCTCATTACGGAAATTCTGCCAACATACTGAATATCCCCTACACGGGAACACCGTGCAACATTTTGCGTTTTGCTGTCTTCTCATCTGAAGTGTAGCTCCAACCAGATCGAGAAAAAAAAGGCAAAGGCTTCGAAATGGTAAGCAATCTTAGGTGACATTGCCACATCAAATTAAGGAAGATTCATCACTTTTCCTCCAAATTCTATTTTTGTTCCAATTTGCATTTGCTTTTGCATTAATTTTGGTTTAATTTCCTGTCTCTTTACCTCTTATGTCTTTACTTCCTGATTAATGATAATAGCAATGATATTCTGAATTTATATAGCACCTAATACATCTCTCTGAGTCATGTCTAAGCGCTTTACAGAAATGCTGTCGTCATAGATTTCTTAAAAACAAATTATTACTCCAGTTCTTATCAACTGAAATACATACTTATCATTATATATCTGTCTACATGGTCTCGTACTTTTTTCCCACTTTTTAACTTAAAATAGGTGTTGGAACGTATATGTGTTTCTTTTCCTTAAAAGTCTTTTCTGTTCAGCAGTGTATCCTTACTGTGAATAACTCCGATTACACACTAAGAATAAAAGGTTCAATTTTTCACCCTTCAAAAGCAACACTGGGAGCTCCATTATGGGTACAATTAACTTAGCACCCTAAGAAGCATTATGCGCCTTTAACATGTTTAAGGGTGCAGTGAGCTACATTTGCACCCCTAAGGATGCAGAGTTGCACCCTTTTTAGGGAAGGTGCAAATTTTCAACCTTTTGAATAAAAAAAAGTCATGTACCCTTAAAGGTGCAGACGGGCATTTCTGGGTGCAAACAAGTACAAAAGGGTGCATCTTTGCACTTTTTCATGTAGGGTGTAATAATGCACCCAAAAGTTGCTGCCAGTGTTGCATTTAGTGTTCAAAATTGAACCTCTTATTCTAAACGTGTATGTAGTCCTACATATCTTAACATATTCTCGTGTTGACTTATTCTTAAGTAAACAGTTACAAAAAGTTCAAACCCAACTAAATTCGTCCTAATGCAAAGTTCTATTGTTAATGTCAGGGATTGTTTAATCTTTGAAAGAGAGCTAAAAAGGGAGACCAGATCCTTTAGCTCATATTGGAGCATAGGCAATATAGGGGCAAGTCCTCATTAAATGGGTTCCGCCCTGGTTGACCGAAGGCCGCGAGACTGAAGGCCCACGAGACCGCAAAATCGCAAATCGGAATCAGTTACACGGCTCTGACTGATTCCAATCTTTCTGAGTTTGAAACTTGTATTGTAAAAAGGACTGATATTAAAATGAGAGTTAATTTAATATTTTTCACCTCATGCGCAAACTCACATGTATGCAATTGTTATTCTTCGATCTTCATTCCTTCCAACCTAATATTTATACTTATAGTTTCAGAGAAAAATAGATTCAAAATATACTCCTCTTTATAACGCCCTTCATATTACTTTTATGTGGGGTCGAAGCTTTTCTGAAGCTTTTCCCATTGCATCCCTCTGGATGACTTCGATGTAAATTTGCGATGATATAAACATGTATGAAGTAAATGAATCGTTTAAATATGTATGAGAGAATTTTAGGGACGCTCAGCTACGTAGTATTAGTTAGAGAAAAGTAAATGTTTGAATTTTCACACATGTAGCAGATGTAGAGACTCCAACTCTCCCGTTTTCGGTGGGACATCTCCCGCTTTGAGTCCATTTTTCACAAAATCTCCCGCTCTCCCGCTTGAGTTTGAATGTCTCCCGCCCCAGCTGTGTTTCTCCTTTTGTCTCTCCCGCCTAACCACTTTTGTGAAAAAAAAAATGAATCTGAATCATTAAATTTACATGTTTTACCTCATTTAGTGTTGTCATATTTTCAAAAATAAGCCTAACATAGCACCAGAGAACTAAAATGACCGTAAAAGTGGCCTCCGGCCGCAAGGAATTTCGTGCTTTCCCCTGTGATGTGGGCTACGCGCACATTGAGTCAGAGTCTCCTGTTTGCTAGGGGGTCCCGGTAGGAGAATCTCCCGGTTAAGAGGTGCTGTGGGTTGGACTCTCTGCAGATGGAACGAAAGGTCTTCCAATGGGGTCGGCATGGTGGGGGCATTGACATAGATTCACATGGCGGCATGGAGAGAAAGGAAAATAAATCTGAAAGGGAAAAAATATTTAAATTAGTTTGAGAGTTTTGTGAATTTTCCTTCTTCAAAACACATGTAAGTTTGTACATACAGACTCGTAGACCTTTATTCTCATGAGCCTTCGGTCTTGTGGACCTTTGGTCTCGTGATCCCTTTGTCAAGTGAGCAGACCCCATTCAATTTCAACATTTCAACAATTTGGGAATCTATAGGTCTACTTATTTCTTACAAATATGAATTCATTTTTTCTTAATATGCCCATCCAAATAAGTAACGATTTATGATAAACCATACTGATTTTTTTTTTTTTAACGCAGAGAGCCGAAATATGAAATTAGACTTCGATTTGTAATGATCATATTTGCTGTTGAGACAAGTTCTGAAGATGAAAACTTGGTCTTTATTACTGCTTAAGGGCAACGTTTCCAATCTTAATTTAAAGGATGCCAGGTTTGTGTCATGCCAATAATTATTCTCTCCATTTTTCTCCGTTCTTCAGGGTTTAAAAGCAATTTCAGTCATGTGTGTAGGTTTCACTGCCTTCACGGTGTTGTGTGAGTATTTGACTATTGCTCGTTCGTGTTTTGGGTTTGTTTTTTTGCTTGCTTGGGGTTGGATTTATTCGGGTTTTATGTGTGTTTGGTTTGATTTTTTTTTGTTTAAAAGTGACATAATTCATACCAAAATGAATATATACATATTTCTATGCATTTATCTTTATAAAAACTAATATGTAGATAAAATAACGAGACACCCTCCCCCCCCCCTCCCATCTTGTAAAAAATATTAGAGGTTGCGCTACGAAGAAGTAAAAAAAAATAGGAGGAGGGGTCCAACTGCAGACAAGCAAAGTAGAAAGGTCCTCCACGAAAATGAAGAATAACAGAATGAAAAGCGTCCCATTAGCTAGATTTTCAAGAAAAATCGTTGCAATTACAATGTTGAAGAGATACGAACAAAATTTAGGGAAAGTCCCCTTGGTCGGGAAAATTGGGGAAGGAAGCACCAGCACCCCCCCCCCCCCACCACCACCACCAGTACACCAGCTACATTTCCTCAGCAGTAGTTTAATGCAGTAGTTGGCGACATTACCCTCCCAAACTATGAGCATAATCGTAGATAACCTCAGCCGACACCCTATATCTTTGGCAAAATGAAGGCCATGGAAAAAATGAAACCGTGCAAACTGTCTTTTGCCTTAAATATGTTTTCGTGCAGTAACAACCGCTTCGTGGGTTGATACAACTAACTCTGGTAAATGCAGACAGACAACTAGTTTCGTTACCAGACAACTAAGAACGTCAGCTAAAAGTAGATGCACGAATGTACAAACCTCAACTACACCTCCCAATACACCTCCTGCAAACATGGCAGAGGACGTATCAAGTAGGCATGGTAGGTACTTATGTGCACTTAATTCCATTGAACTTCCATAGAGCTCAAAAAGGCCTTCAATGGACCTGTGGGTGTTTCATAAAGCTGTTCGTAAAGTTACGAATGACTTTACGAACGACCTGAATATGGCAAGCCAAATGAGATTCCCAATCATTATAAATCACATCACCTAAAGGTGAAATATGCAGACGTAGATTTACATTACTATTGTTTACGAAAATTTTAATTGCGAAGTATATCTTTTGCCACAGTTTAATTGAGATTATGGGAAATGCAGTCACATTTTGTTATAAAGTCAGGATAAACCTTGAACATCCCATTTGGCACTTCATACTCTAGTCGTTCGTAAAGTCATGCGTAACATTACGAACAGCTTTATAAAAAATCATCTGCCATGCAAACAGTACTTGGGGTGGCCGGGAGGTCCTTCCAAAGAGGGCCAGAAATGACAGCATCTCATACACTCGGCTTTAGCTCAAAATCGAATGACTGCTCTTGCCTTGAAAAAGAAGACAAACCTGATATGACAAGCAGCTGCGCTCGAGCATTACTACGGTTGCAATAGTGAATATCTGCAGTTACTGTAAAAGAGTGACGAATTTGCTTATGACTGCTTGTCGTACCATCGGCTTTGTCTTTGTTTTCAAAGCAAGAGCAATGTGTTTGTGGACAAAAACCGGATGTATATGAGAAGCCGTCATTTTTGGCTCTTTTGGGGGGCCCTCGTGGGCGCCCCCACCATTCTGTACACAGCAGACGACTCCTGGTATAGTTTGTCCATAGAGCAGTGATGTGTACACGAAAAAGAGGGGGGGGGGGTCGCTACGTTGACCCCTCTGGCTCGCAGTCAAATTACCGTCAACCTAGTACGTTATTTCTGTTCTTGAAGTGATATCAAATACCAAATGTACTAACCTTTCCACATACTGAACCTAGACAAGAAGTAAAAGTTGATCAAAGCCTTAAACTTTCCGGATGAAAAAAAAAAATCACAGTATCGCGTTTTATCTTGATCAAACAATCGGACAAACCTTTAAAAAGATAGGCCCAGATCAGAGGCGGCGCTTCCGGGGGACAGGAGGATGCACAGTGCCCCCCACTTTTGAAGCACCCAAAAGGTGTCCCTTTTTACCCAAGAATATGCCCTCTTTCAAACCTGTTCAGTGCATGCCCCCTTTTCTGTTAGAAGGGCCCATTTTCTTTGTTTAAAAGTGCCCTTTCGCTTTCTAATAAGTGCTCCGTTTTGTGTCAGATAAGTTACCCTTCTTAAAACCTTGAACCCCCTTTTTAATTACGCGCTGTTCCCTTCTGAGAAGTATGCCTTTTACACTTAAAATGAATGTCCCCTTTTAAAATATGATTATCGCCCGCAGCTTTGAATTCTCTTTTCGTTCTCATAGTGCAATTCCTCTTCTGCAGAGTGCCCCTTTTCATCTCTGATAAGTGCCCCATTTAAAGTCTGATATATGCCCTTATTTACTTCTGATAAGTACCCCTTTTCCTTTGTGGTATGTCCTGTTTCTCCATAATTATGTTAATGTAAGTTAAATGCATTAAGCACCGTTTTTTGTTTTATGATAGTGTTCCATTTCCATTCGGTAAGTGCTTCTTTTTTTAAATTTGATACATGCCCATTTGATATTTGAGGAGTGCCTCTTTTCCTTTCTAGTGAAGTCCATCTCTCCTCACTATTTAATGCTCCCTTCGAATCTGATAAGTGTCTCTTTTAATTTCTGATAATATTTGGTTATGATGAATATCCATTCTAAGTCCCTTTTCGTTTAAAATAGTACAATTCTCCGTCTGGTATAAGTGCCGCCTTCAAATACCGAATGTTATTCGGTTTGGTTATGATGAAAGCCAATTCTAAGTCCCTTTTCGTTTAAAATAGTACAATTCTCCTTCTGGTATAAGTGCCGCCTTCAAATGCGACAAACCCCCTTTTATCTCTTGCGCCATTTCATCTTCTTTTAAATGTCCCTTTTCAACTCCGGTAAGCTCAATAAAGTCCAGAAAGAGCCATTTACCAATAGCTCCAAAGAATCAGAGAGGCTTTACAGTGTGAGGCAGTGGAGTAGGGGACAGCACAGGCCTCTTCATGTCCCACAGCACCTCCCACAATTTTAATTAGAAGGAACTGTGCCCCTTAACCGAAGCAATGTGGGCATTTTTCTCCTTTTCTTTCCTAACCCGCTCGCTACGCTAGCTCGCACTTACTTATCATATCTCGCGCAAGGCACTTCAAGTGTGTTATAACCATAAAGTCTTATCTGTTCTCCTATTCCTGGTCGTATTCTGCTTAACAATTCAAATTTTCCTTTTTGGTAATAAACACATGCACATGTTGGTATGAATATGTATATAGCACATCAATTTATTTAATGTACGATAAAACAGCAATGTAGATAAAATACCTTACTCAAGGGGATAAGTACCGTGCCGAGGATCGAACCCCGGATTTTCGCCTCTCCGATCAAGCGCCTTAAACCACCACTCGACTACGGCACCTCTATATTCAACTTGAATATTTTCTCTAACAAGATTCTGATCGGTAGCTAGGAGACCTCACAAATGTATTGAGAACACTATAGCTTGGTCACTATGGTAAGGAAAAGTGCAGAGTAAATGGAAGAAAATAATGATGATAATTATGGAACACCCATAAAATGAATTTGCGGTTGTTTTTATCATTATTGACCACTCTAAATATACTGCAAATACCATGGCCTTCAGCAAAAATAATTAGCATCTTTGATCACTCGCTTCGCTCGCTCGCAAATGAGTAAGACAGGGCAATATATAATGCAAAATAGGTATTATCAAGTAAATATAAAAAATAGCATTTCAAAGTGCCCCTTAAAAGTGTGTTGTATGGAATGTAAGGGTATATTTTCCTTCTTCTGTTCAGCTTTTGTAAGTGCCCCCTTTTCCTCCCCAAGTGCCCCTTTTCGCTGGTGCCCTCCTCCGACTTTGAAAGACTCTCCGTCGCCCCTGTATAGGCCCTACACAAGATTCACCTATGCGAGGAAACAAAATACATGTAGATATATTTTTTTCCTCTATCTTATTACACATCTTTTCCTTTTCCGTTGTAAGGGATTTCATATGGAGTTATCACAATCATTATTTACCATCTTTGGTGGTTGCTTAGAGACAAAAGCAACATTGATAACAATTCACAGCTGGGGTGTGTAGTGGATTGTTTAATTATGCCTTAGCATGTGCGGTTGGGTAGAGACTAGCACAGATTAATAAAAATCGACAGAGCTTTCGTAGACAAAACTCACAGTTGATCACGATACACAGATATGGCTTCCATAAAAAAAAAACCCATGCTTCCATGTAAAAACCCTTCTTCCCCGGGCCATGCAATATCTCACAAAATGAATCCAACTCGTCATAAATTATGATAATAAATCGTATTACAAGTGTTTTTTTTTTCCTTTAAATCTAAAAACCCTACTTCCCCGGGCCAGGCAATATCTCATCAAATGCATACAACTCTTCATAAATAATGAAAATAAATCGTAATATGAACATTTTCTTTTTTCTTCCCAAGACACCGCATTTGTGAAAATGGAACCAGGGAAAGCTGAATAAACATAATTTTTGCCTGTTAATGCTTAACATGCTTAAAGCGAGGTCTTACCGTTTTTTTGATACGAAGGACGGCCATAAATTGAACCTCTCTATCCTTTATTTTTGGTGCGTAGACAAGGGAGGGGATCACGTGACATGGTAAAATTTTTGAGTCGTGTATTGTAGACCAGGAGCCGGGGGGGGGGGGGTTAACTTAGCGAAAAAGTACCCCTTTTTCATGGACATAGCCGTAATCTACGAAAAAAAAAAAAACTGTGGTAGGAATTGCACGTCTACAGTGCACCATGTGGTGGGGGCGGTCATGAGGGGCCCCAAATTTGAGCTAGATTAGCGAAAAAAGTACCTTCATGAAAACTAGTGGAAATTGTATAGCATGAACCCCTGAATCATGAATGACCAATGCCAGACATTTTAGGTGGTGGGTTGTGCCCGCAAGAAGCCCCCAAATATCAAAATGCCCATTCCTTTGTGTACAACGAGAAAATATTAATTTAAAACAATAAGCTAGATTATAAAAACAAAATAACCCATTAAAACCTGGTGGAAATTGATTAGCATGAACCCCTATGTCATGAATGACCCCACCAGACATTTTCAGTGGTGTGTTGTGCCCGCTGACGGCCCCCCAAATAATGTCAAAATCCTTAATCATTACCGCTCAACGAAAAATGTGAACTTTAAGACAATGAACTAGATATGCAAAACAGGTTGCCCCCATGAAATTTGTTGCAAATTGTAAAACATCTTTCCCTGCATCGTGGATGACCCCCGCCAGACCTCGGTGTCATCGGTGGGTTGTGTCCGGCAGACGCCCCCAAAACAAGGGGGAAACGCCCATTCATCACTGCACGAAAAAAGTGATAACTTTGAGACATTACAAACTAAATTAGAAACCCCCTGAAACCTGTTTAAAAAATTCATCACTGCACGAAAATAAAGTGATGACTTGATAAAGTAAGCTAGATGAACCAAAATAAGAAACCCCCTGCTATACAATTTCCACTAGTTTTCATGAAGTACTTTTTATGCTAATCTAGCTTTGACCTATTTGGGGGCCCCTCCTGACCGCCCCACCACATTGTGCACGGCAGACGTGCATTTCCTTCCATAGTTTTTTTCCGCAGATTACGGCTATATGTCCATGAAAAGTTTCGTTAAGCTAACCCCCTTTGGTTCCCGGTCTATTCCTATCATTAGGCAATTTATTCTTCTTTCATGACACCGGATTAATTTTGGTGTCCTTCTACAATTACATGTTATACAAGTCTCATTACAAAATTGGAAAGATGTTGGCTATGAATTAAAAAAGAACCTCCTGAAACATCATCTATTTTTATATGTATTATGTTTGTTTTATTTTTGGAAGTTTCTCTCTCTCTCTCTCTCTCTCTCTCTTTTTTTATTTTATTTTTTACTTGTTTTGGATTTGTGGGGCTCACAGCTGACCGCAGCTTCAGACACGCATGTGTATGAGGACGCTCGGTTAAAATATAAAATTTAGCAAGTGACACGAGCTGCATTCATGCATCTTTGGTTACCTACTGTATCAAACCTTTTTCTCTCTAGTAAAAAATCGTTCTGAATAAAAAAGTAATAATAAAATAAAAACATAACATAAAAAACCCCGAGGCGTTTTCTATTTTGTTTTGTTTTGTTTTTGTTTTGCTTTGTTTTCTTTTGCTTTGTTTTGTTATTTTTAACGACGGAAAAAGGTTAAAGGTGAAACAACGAAAATGCTACTAAATTTCCCATTTACCAGTATGTAATAAGATACAGAATTCATTATGTTGTACGTACGTAGGCCTACTTTTTAAAATCCCGCCTGCTTTTTTTTTTTTTTTTTCTGGGGTGCTTCTTTATTTCCAATCCATCTATCGCTACATTATGTGAACAGGCCTTAACGCTCATCATGCATCCGTATTATGAAACTCCCACGATCAAAAGCTTCGAGCCTCCCTCATACATCTCCAATCTCCAAATTTCCAAATTTTTTGTCCGAGAAAGGAAATTCTTTTCTCCCAATTGATCGTGGGCCCGGCAGCCACTGGCAGCGCCAGATCGACGTTGCTCTATCCTTTTCAATTCTTGAACACCAAAGAAGGTAGCAGCAACTCCCATGTTTTAACGTCTTTTGGTATGACGCGGCCGGGGTTCGAACCCGCGACCTCCCGATTGTGAGGCGGACGTTCTACCTACTGAGCCAACACATATTCAAATTATTTATATATATTTTTTTATGTTTATTTTCCCCCCAGCTTCTTCAGTGGCGCTCTTTGTCGTCAATGGTGGGATATACGCAGGTAACCTGTCCAGAGGGCAATCAGTCATGAATGCCACATTTGATCGGCTATCCATTAAGATTATAGGTAAAGTAAGGTCCGTTGCCTACGATCCTGTGGAGAGGGTAGTATATTGGACCGACATAAAGGCAGCGATGATTTCTCGCGCTGCTATTGATGGGTCTTGGCAGAGTCCGGTGGTAGAAAATTTAACAGGTAATCATCGTGATTCCCCGGTCACACCAACCGACAACAGGGCGAACAATATAATTACATTGATCCAAATGGCCGAGAATTCGGGCGTTTGGAGCCGGTTGGCGATCGGTCGGTGTGACTGAGACCTTGTCACATAGAATTATTTTCACACCAGGAAGCAGAAAATCAGAAACAGAACAGGAGTTTTAAGCTATAGGCCTATAATGTCTGCTAGAACTTTAGCTTCCAATTTTTTCCTTTATTTTCATTCCTCTTTTCCCTTTTTTCTAACCTCTCTTTTAAACAATATTAGTGCATCTTTAAAAAGTGTGTGGGTGGTATATTTGTACACGCCACCCCCCCCCCCCCTCGAAAAGGCGGAGGGCATATATATCCCCATCCCAAATTTACGCCAATGGTGCGAAGAATTGACGAGAATTTCAGCATTTTTTAACAGAATGAATATATCTAAATCTACACAAAGATAGTCACGTTATATATTAAACCAAAAGGCAAAATGTCAATGAGAACCACAACTACCTTTATTAATCAGTTTTAGCAATGTTTTCGATTCATAAAAATTTTCCTGACTCCTTGCAAATGTCCAAACGGTTCTCAACGGCGCAAGATTCAACTTTTGCAAACGTAAATAGAAACTGCTCTTCCAGCTTATTAATGCACGCGCTGAGGATTTTCGCAGGTGCCCCCCCCCCCCCCCTCCACTTTGAAAAACGCTCCACTTTTTCTGCTTTAAGTCATTGGAATTTTAAAATTTATATCGGATTCGTTGTATTGGCTAATATGTCATCCATATCTATAAGCCGGGCTTGCCCAAGGCGGGACACGAGGTATCATTTACCATGTTTACTGATTTCAGGCCAGGGCAGCGTCCTTATGAACGTCATGACAGTCATCCATTTTGAATCAAGGGTTGAAAAAATGCCTCCACCGGGAATCGAACATGGGTCACTGGCTTAGAATGGATGACAGCTCTTGGGAACATTGAGGAAGCTACGCAATTATTATTCTCCCATTTTCAATCCTTTCAGTATTAAATATTTACAAAGGAGTTGCCAAAGTTGCTTGCATTTGTCAAATTCCCGGCGATTCCCGGCGGAGACATTTTTTCAATCTTCGCAAAATTTCCAAAATGGTAGGACAGCTCTGGGGAACTTTGATTCATGCTACGCTATTATTCTCTCAATTGATCTCACATATATATAATTTTTAAGACATACAGGGTGGAGAGCTGACGCTAGAATTTGAGGACAGACAGATCTACTGGGCCAATCAGCGTGGTGACTCGATAGAAAGAGTGGATTTTAACGGCACTAACCGTAAAGCAATCCATCGTGGTCGCTCTTACCCTCGAGGAATAGCTATTGATAGTGAAAGCAGGTAAATGTTTGTAATAATGATGAAAAATAACGATAAACATAACCATTTCCGTCTTCACTGACGATGATGACGAATTGACTAATAATAACAACGAAATATTTGATAATAAATTTCCATGAAACTGATAGTCATGGTGATAAAATAATGATAAAAATTTTACTACTAATAATAATAATAATGATAGTGATGATAATGATAATAATAATAATAATAAAATTCACAATATTGATGATAATGATAGTAGTAGGAGAAGTAATAAAAATAATGATAATGATGATAGTAATAGCATTAATAATAATGATGATAATATTATTATCACTATGTTTGTCATCATTACCATTATTGCCCTTTTTATTATTATTTATTGAACAATAATAAACATAATGATGAGGAAAATTAAGTGTAATATAGCAATAGTAGCATGGTAGTAATGGCAATGATAACAGAACTATTACCATTTTTTTGCACTCGGTGAGAGATGCTGCCGTAGAAGAATTACCAAAGACACACTAGACGAGCATACTATCCACCTATCAACTACAATAACAAATATCACAATGACAAAAATCCCAATGGTTATATTGATTATAGTAATGGTAATGATAAGAAAAATAAAGAGAATAATTTTGATAATAAAAATAAATGCTTAAATGAAAATGATAATAATAATGCTGATATGATAATGATAGTTTTGATTCTTTTCCAAAAAAAGGCAATCATTTGATGTTTTTCCTTACCTGGGGAAGCCTGGTCAGTACCTTGTATTGTCCTCCTAGAGTGGCAATGTAATCACATTATTACCCCAGCTCATAAAGTACAGCAAAGGTAGCACTCAGTGCATTCACTAAGTTGAAGTTATCCAGACTTTGGGAATAGATGGCGTTGTACGCAATGCTTGTGAAAATCCCACAGGGCAGCCCCATGACAGTTTGCGAGTCTCGAATTTTTTTTTTTTTTTTTTTCTGTAGGCTCGCTCCTAAAGCGATCTAAATGTAGGTTCGGCGGAAGGGGATAGCTACGTCGGCATCTAATCGCGTACTCAAAATTAGACTGGTTCGTATACGGAAACAGTCAAAGTCTCGCTGCCCTGTTAGATATTTGCTTGAAGCGCCATCTATACACCAAGTCCGTACATCAACTTTAATTTTACCAGGTACCCACGTACTACAATCGGATCGAGTGCTCAATGGCAAATGCAGTTTGATGATTTGTCAAAGAATATTAGTACTATTCGAATCTCGTAATTTTACTTTCATGCATAGTCTGGAGCCTCTTCCACTACATCAAAACACTACTTCTGCTACTACTACTACTACTACTACTACTACTATTACTACTACTACTACTTCTACTGCTGCTGCTACTACTACCACTACTACTACTTCTACTACTACTACACTTTTAGGACGGCTTGAATAACAATGACTAAATATTTTGTCCTAGTCTCCTTCTTCTTCTTCTCCTCCTCAGTCCTCCTCCTCCTTCTCCTTCTTCCGCTTCTTCTTCTTCTTCTTCTTCCTCTAATATTTTTTTTTTCTTCCTCTGTTTTCCAAGGGTGCTCTTCTGGAGGGAACGGTGGCTTGTGATGCGCTCTGACTTGAATGGAAGAAACGTGCAAACGGTAGCAGAATCCTTTGGATCTTACTCAGCGTGCATTGCCTTCGACTCACATGGTAAAAAATGATATATCGATGTATATATGTACACACACACACACAGAAGAACACACACTGACATATCCTCTTAGAAAAATATGCCACTTAGAACCCTTTTTGGTCCCGTATTTAGACACCTCCAGGGGGGCGTTTCATCAACATTTGCTGTCTGACAAGTTGTCAGATCTGACATCTTTCCTTGATTTTGATTGGCTGAGAAGCATTGTTACTATGGCAATTGTGGGATAAAACAGACTTTGTCAGATAAAACATCCGAAAAGTCCTTCATGAAACGCTCCCCTGATAAATGGTTTTATAAAGGGTTCTTTATATTTTAAAGAACCCCCAGGTTCCTTTTACAACCAAAAAAATGGTTCTAAAACCAAAAATAGAACCCTTTATACAACATTTATAGGCAATTAATGGTTATTTGAAGAACCTTTGATGTTTAAAGGTTCCAAATATTTGACAAGACAAGGTTCTAATTCAGCGCAATTTTTTCTAAGAGTGTACATGTACCCGTGTGTCTCAAAAAACCGTAACACTTTTGAAATGGTTGCCAAATTGAGCATATGTAATTTTATGAAGAAATGTCGATATGTATAGAAAGCTGAAGGACCAACCTTTCATATGATATGAAAAATTGGAAAAAAAATCATGCTTCGATGAACAGTGTTCACTTAAGTTAGAGGTATGAAAATGTGCCTGCGCAGGATTTTTCCTTCCAATTTTGGACAGGTAAGTTACTTGTAGCTTACAAAATAAGGTCGATATGAGATATTCATGATCGATGGATCAACAGGATATTTTGAATACCTTGAATACCATTCCTTTTTCTCTGTTATTTATCAATCCCGAAACACCACCGCCCACCCCCCTCCCACACACACACACGCACACACACTTCCACTCCCATCTTATTGTATCATTGATCTGGTAGATGTGAACGGGATTAAGGATGAATGAGAATTGGCTAAATTGAAATATTCCAAATCATAATTAACATTACGCAACCCACTGTCCTCCCCCCTCCCACACACACACACACACACACACACATACAACCTTCTTCCTATCCTCTCACCTACTCCTTCCTTTTTTATCACTTTTCTTCTGAAAGTTTGGTGGATCATTTTTTTTCCATTAATAATCAAATTATTAACCAGTCACTCATTTTGATCAATGAAATCAATCGATAAATCACTGAAACATTAATTCCATCAAGCAATTGCTCAAACCAATTATCACACGCACACAAACCACACACACACACGCACGTACACATACACCCACGCGCGCGCACACACACACACACACACACACATTAGGGCAGACATGACAAAAACAAGTTAAATCTTTTTTTAAAAGATGTTCATGTTTCTTTTATTTTTTTTCTTATTTACAACTGCTTTGTTCATCTTAAAATGAAAGATCTGACAAAAGTAATCAGTTCATAGTCCACATGGCTATCTTTTCTTCTTGACTGAATATCACGGCTTTCAAAGTACCGATTGAGTAAGGGTACCGGCATGGGTGGTGTTTGGGGATTGATAAATGACAGAGAGAAAGGACTGGTATTCAAAACATCCTTTTAAGTCTTAATCCATCGATCATGAATATCTCATATCAAATTTATTTTGTATGCTATACCTGTCCAAAATTGGAAGGAAAAATCCTGCGCAGGCCCATTTTCATACCTCTAACTTAAGTGAACCCTGTTCATCGAAGCATGATTTTTTTTTTCAATTTTTTCATTTCATATGAAAGGTTGGTCCTTTAGCTTTCCATACATATTGACATTTTTTCATGAAATAATATATGCTCAATTTGGCAACCATTTCAAAAGTGTTACGGTTTTTTTTGAGACACACGGTATATACTCTATATCAACGAATATTGACTGCTTTGAGGGGCATGCTCTGAAGTGCAGCCAAAGATCATCTTGAAAAAAGACTGTGCAGCCTCGAGATCCTTGAGGAGCTATAGTTTAAACCGTGAAAGCAGTCAACATTTTTTTTTTTTTTGTTTTTTTGTACTTCCACATCCTGAGTGTGGATTCCTCTGATTATTTCGACAAAATTTATCAAAGGAAAACCAATCTAGAGTAGCGAGTGTATATAACAGTGCGTATCCATCCGTCATACCCATCTACCGATCGAGTCAATAAACGCATACATGCCTGGGGTGGTATTCTGAGAGTCATTTTATCTTCAATTTTTTTTATTTTATCTTTGAAATGAAATCGGTATTCTGAGACCACTTTAAAATCTCAAATTTTATCTTCATTTTATCTCGGTCCCTCATCTCCAGCACGCGTACCTTTACAGCTGAAGACAAATGCAAAGCTTTTGCGCTTTTGCCCAGTTAGTTTGAAGGAAAATATAAACTAAAACTTAAAATAGGGTAGGGGCTATTTTATCTCTTGGACCTCCAGTATGTACAAAGTTTCTTGATAAATTCACTATTAGTCCTCAAATAAAGATAAAGAAAATTGCCATAATCATCGACTGCATTACTCTAGCAACATTCCCGTATGATGATTGAATTGAATTTAAAGATTTTTGTTGACTAATATCGGTCTTGAAATGATCCTTGAAAAGGCATGCTGATACCTCGGCAAATATCGAAGTTTTTTCTCACAAAAATACCAGTCAAAATGCGTTTGCGTTTGAATGCAAGCGTAAGCAGCGTATCAAAATTTGTATAAATAACGCATCCGCGCTCTTCTGCCCCACCTACTGCCATAAAGTAATTTCATTGGCTGTGCAAGATGAGAGTGCGAGTTAACAACATTTCTTGTTGGTTACTGCATCGAAAATGGGTGTGTCTTAGATGAGATAAAATCGAGATAAAATGGTTCTCAGAACACCGACTTGAAAAGATTTTAAGGGTATTTTATCTCACTGATTTTATATGAGATAAAATTTCAGATTCTATCTTAGATAAAATGGATCTCAGAATACCACTCCTGGTCAATATCTTCGCTATTCTGCCCGGCAGTCAGCAGTGAAATCTTAGCATGCGTTATATGGATATGGATATGAATATGAATATATATATATGTATATATTCATTTTTTCATATTTAGTCAGACAATTTAAAGAATATCTATGTCTTGTAGCGCTCTTCTCAAAATCTATATTGCTGCTTGAAGAATTTTACAATGACACTGTTCTCCCTCTTGCAGCGAAACGCCTTCTCTTCGCCGACAAGGCTACCCATGCCGTATATTCCATTCAACCCAACGGGACCGACCTTTCCCGGCTGATCCACCTGAACGGCACTATTTTCTCTCACATCGCAGCGTACAGTGGTATGCTTGTTTGGAGTAGTTTTACCGAAAAGCATGTGGGACAGATTTCCCTTGCAAATAGTAGTGCCTTTGAGATTCGCGATAACCTGCCTACTGTGAAAGGCCCACTTCGAATTGTTAGCATTAATAATTTCCATATATATTCTGGAACGAATTAGCCGACTGCATCAATATTAGGTTATTGCTGCATGGTGATAAAGTCCATGAAAAATCATATACACTGAAACCCCCTTATTCCTCATGCCTAAGCTGTCTCACGGTTGGCCAGTATCTAGTCCAAATGGGCAAAAGTTCATATTTGATAGGAGCTTGAGCAAAACAACAAAATTCCGGGAAATTTCCAAGTGCTTGAAATGACATTGAAAACATTTGGAATACCATTAATGGTGCTCTGAGTAAGGGTAAGAAATCCAAGTCAATTTCTAAGCTGCGTGTTGATGATGTCTAAATAATCATGGAATAGCTTATACCTTTAATACATATTTTCTGAAGTATTATTCCATGTGATAAATCCTTTCACAAATCTCTGAAAATGCCAAATAACAACTCCATTTTCTTTACCCCCACACATAGGCAGGAGTTAATGAAAACTTACTATGGCATCAGAAGGAATACATAGTAGTGGTATAAGAGTTATCTTACAGGTAGAATACAATTTGTTAGCGTAAAGAATTCTGACTCTTCAGTCTACTAAACCTGTCAATTGCGGAGTACCTTGGGGAAGCCTTCTGGGCTCGCCTTCATTTGTAATTTATGTAAGTGATATTAATGATATTCAATATTTCATTCTCTTTGCGGATGACTCCAATCTGTTCTATACATATCATGAGCCTAATGAACTCGTCACTGTTTTGAATACCGAACTAAAAAAGGTGACGGGACTGTCACCTAAAAGCTAACAAATAATCTTTGAAATTACAAAACAGAAATTATATGCTATTTAGTAACTTATTATCCCACCTTTCTTATCAAATTATATTTGACAGCAGTGATAACTACCAAATTTTTAGGCCTTACTATTGACAATAGATTACCTTGGAATTCGCATATCGATAACACTTGAAAAATAACAACAACAAAAAAACATATCAAGAAACATAGGAGCTATATATCAAATTAAGCGTGCTCTTTCGTTGCCAGTCCTTCTAATGTTATATTCAACCATCATTTTACCATATGTAAATTACGGCATTCTGGTCTCGAGAAACGCAGTCAGTTCCAGAACAGATAAAATTTTACTCTTGCCGAAAAAGATTTTGAGAATAATATAGAATACATCTTAAAGAGCACAAACTGACATTTTGTTTCGCCATTTGTTTTGAAACAACTGTTTGTGAAGAAAAAAAATAATAATAACACTTGACACAAGTACTACACATGGCAAGCAAACGATTATTATTTAAAACTCATACGACCTCTGCCAGTAAAACTATATTTTTCAACGGTCTGAAATATTGGAACTCATTAAAGCATAATTCAAAACTTCTCCCTAACTTATGTAAGTTCAAATATCTTGTGAGGAAACACTTGACTGATTTATACTGATGTAAATATTTCACTCTGCTTTCATTTTTTAACCATTTGAATTATCTATGTTTATTTTAACTGATCATATTTCCAATCGAGAATTCTTTTGTCATGCATTAATCATGTTAATGTTGTGACGTAATGTTAAGGACCGCTGTATATATTGTACATATGTAGTTTTGATTAGTTTTTTCTTCTTTCAAATAATTACTTTCATTAATCGAACTAATTTTTTGAAAACCTATCAATTAGACAGTCTACATCGTATAAGCTATAGGCTTTTCTTAGTAGATCCCTCCACATATCTTTGGTCACCTTTCTATGTCATATTCATGCATTTTACGCTTTTTGCAATGACCGTACATATTTTTTGTCAAATGAGGAATCTGAATAAAAAAATCAAATCGATTCAAATCAAATCGAATTTTGACCCGTGGAATCCGATAGAATACCCCCAAGCGCATATAACGTCGGCACGATGCCTATATTTTTACGGCGAGGGACGAAACCCCCCCCCCCCCAAAAAAAAAAAAAAAAAAATCTTGAAAAGAACAGACCTCAATGTGGTTCAACGAAGGTTTTCTAAGTAATAATCTCTTTATGCTGACATTTTTAAAAATCAAAATGGATGTATGAAGAATTTCAGGCAAACATGCATGTTCCCTTTTTACTCAGTATTAGGTAAACCTTTTTTTTTTTTTAGAGTGCAATGGTAGTGGTAGTATAGATTGAATTGATTAGGACGAGGCGATTTTCTGGTTATTCATATAATAAGTTAAATTGATTCAAAGTATACTCTGCCATTTAATTTGCACCACTGTTGTCTTGAATATTTGCAGTACTCCCCCCCCCCCCCCCCCCCTTGTGAATGATCTTTATCTCTATAACAATGCGGCAGTGATCTGGCAAAACTACGTAACTCTATTTTAGCGATTTCGAGATATTCACGTTTGAAGTTTAATTGCTTGCCTTTTTTCATGTATTTATTTTTACAACTTGGAATTGTGTTCTATAAGAAGAGGGAAACGTATTTTTTTGCTCAACTCAAAATACGAATTCTTCATCAACTATTTACGAATATTTTTCAGGTTTTTTTTAAAGATACGTGTAGTTCTGCCAGATCAATGCAGCATACTCACCAGCACAATCATGACAAGGGTCTGGCAAAACTACGTAACTTTGAGATACACAGTTGTGCCAGACTACAACCGATCCATGCCACGTGTGACGCGTCCGCTGGGATCTGGCAAAATAGCGTATCTTACTAGTGCGCATAGCTAGTGTGTTTTAAATTCGGCACGTGCGGTTTCAAGCAGGAGATAGTTTTGCCAGATCATAAGAATCTCGTTAGTGCAGCACGTATGAGATATGTAGTTCTGCCAGCTGCACGACCTGAAAAATATAGCAATAAAATAAAATGTTGGTGTTGCCAATTTGAAGAATAAAAACTGATCAAATTAGGCTATAATTAATTCCTGTCATGAATGGGTTAGCTTTGTGCTAAGATTTGTCCCCTCCAGGATATTTATGTAAGATTTTAATTTCATGTATATTGGTGATTCGCAGTGGCATTGTATGTCAAAGAAGTGTTAACTTTTTCTAATTCAGTATTTTAAAAAATTGGGAAAGAGCTTTGAAACTTTTTAGACTAAAGCCTTTTCAATAAAGAATTTGGTGAGTGGTTTTGTTTTCCTTGAAGATAGCAGAGTCATTATCATCATCATGATTATTTAAAAGTATTCTATTTATGTAAGATTTTAATTTCATGTATATGTGATTCGCAATGGCACTGCATGTAAAAGAAGTATTAACTTTTTTTCTAATTCAGTATAAGAAATAAAAAGAGCTTTGAAACTTTTTAGGTTAGCCTTTAACTAATAACCTTTTCAATAAATAGTTTGGTGACTGGTTTATCCTTGCAGATATCGGAGTCATTATTATGATTTTCATTTATTTTCACTGTACATCTGATGAACTTTAAAAGTGATTTACTACTTATATCTTGGTGTTCAAGAGAGAGAAACGGAGATGGAGAGTGTTTATAACACCGTCAGAACCAATCCATTCGAGCGTATGTAATTGTTTCTTCGGGGGAGGGAGCTATCATCAGTCCAGAGTAAATCTCGTCGGTGTAACTGGGGTATTACAAAAAAACTTGACAAAGGAATATGACCCCCCCCCCCCAAAAAAGGGGGGGAATAATGATAATAAAATGAAATAAATTAATGATTGAAATAAAATAAGGAATAAATATTGTATATGAATACACAGATGAATAAATATCTGAATTAATAACAAAAATAATAATAGTAACAATTTTAAACTTCTTGACTAGAAGTGAAAAATTATATATAAATACATTAACACTAAATAGCTAAATAAATATTATATATAAATAATCAAGAAATATGAAAAATGAAGTAACAAAATGACATCAACAAGAAGAGTGACGAATTAAACTAAAAAGATTTTGACTGGGGTGAACACCTTGCAGCAGAAAGAAGCTAGATAGAATAATGGCGATGTAGTGATGTGAAGAACAGGGGAGCGTTTCATGAAAGGACTTGTCGCATGTTTTATCCGACAAAGTCTGTTTTATCCGACAGTTGCCATAGTAACGACAACCTGTCAGACAACAAATGTTGATGAAACGCCCCCCAGGAAGGAGACCGGTGAGTGACAAACAAAAAGATAGGTTGAAGGTATAAGAGGACTGAGGGAACGATGAAGATGGAGAGAGTGAGAGTGGGAGTGAGAGAGGACAAGAAAAAGAGTGAGAACATGGAATGTGCAGGGAAAAGTTACATTTCCCTGGAATGTGTGTGCGAGTTTGCGTGCTTGATTTCCCTGCTTGAGGGGAGCGACAGAGAAATGGAGTATAGACTGTGATGCTGATTTTGCTAATCGCACTTTCCCCTCCGTGCGACTCCGATACCCATAAACACTCTCCCCATTACGGAAATTCTGCCAACATATTGAATATCCCCTACACGGAAACACCGTGCAACATTTTGCGTTTTGCTGTCTTCTCATCTGAAGTGTAGCTCCAACCAGATCGAGAAAAAAAAAGGCAAAGGCTTCGAAATGGTAAGCAATCTTAGGTGACATTGCCACATCAAATTAAGGAAGATTCATCACTTTTCCTCCAAATTCTATTTTTGTTCCAATTTGCATCTGCCTTTGCATTAATTTTGGTTTAATTTCCTGTCTCTTTACCTTTTATGTCTTTACTTCCTGATTAATAATAATAGCAATAATATTCTGCATTTATATAGCACCTAATACATCTCTCTGAGACGTGTCTAAGCGCTTTACAGAAATGCTGTCGTCAAAGATTTCTTAAAAACAAAATTATTACTCCAGTTCTTATCAACTGAAATAATACTTATTATTATACATGTATATCTGTCTACATTGTCTCGTACTTTTTTCCCACTTAACTTAAAATTGGTGTTGGAACGTATGCGTGTTTCTTTTCCTTAAAAGTCTTTTCTGTTCAGCAGTGTATCCTTACTGTGAATAACTCCGCTTACACACTAAGAATAAAAGGTTCAGTTTTTCACCCTTCAGAAGCAGCACTAGGAGCTCCATTGTGGGTACAATTAACTTAGCACCCTAAGAAGCATTATGCACCTTTAAGGGTGCAATGAGCTACATTTTGCACCCCTAAGGATGCATAGTTGCACCCTTTAGGGAAGGTGCAAATTTGCAACCTTTTGAATGAAAAAAAAAATACTGTACCCTTAAAGGTGCAGACGGGCATTTCTGGGTGCAAACAAGTACAAAAGGGTGCATCTTTGCACTTTTTCATGTAGGGTGTAATAGTGCACCCAAAAGTTGCTGCCAGTGTTGCATTAAGTGAGCAAAATTGAACCTCTTATTCTAAACGTGTATGTAGTCCTACATATCTTAACATATTCTCGCGTTGACTTATTCTTAAGTAAACAGTTACAAAAAGTTCAAACCCAACTAAATTCGTCCTAATGCAAAGTTTTATTGTTAATATCAGGGATTGACTAATCTTTGAATTAGATCTAAAAAGGGAGACCAGATCCTTTAGCTCATATTGGGAAATAGGCAATATAGGGGCAAGTCCTCATTAAATGGGTTCCACCCTGGTTGACCGAAGGCCCGCGAGACTGAAGGCCCATGATACCGCAAAATCGCAAATCGGAATCAGTACACGGCTCTGACTGACTCCAATCTCTCCGAGTTTGAAACTTGTATTGTAAAAAGGGCTGATATTAAAATGAGAGTTAATTGAATATTTTTCACCTGCATGCGCAAACCCACATGTATGCAATTGTTATTCTTCGATCTTCATTCCTTCCAACCTAATATTTATACTTATAGTTTCAGAGAAAAATAGATTCAAAATATACTCCTCTTTATAACGCCCTTCATATTACTTTTGTGTGGGGTCGAAGCTTTTCTGAAGCTTTTCCCATTGCATCCCTCTGGATGACTTCGATGTAAACTTGCGATGATATAAACATGTATGAAGTAAATGAATTGTTTAAATATGTATGAGATAATTTTAGGGACGCTCATGTACGTTGTATTAGTTAGAGAAAAGTAAATGTTTGAATTTTCACACATGTAGCAGATGTAGAGACTCCAACTCTCCCGTTTTCGGTGGGAGATCTCCCGCTTTGAGTCCATATTTTCACAAAATCTCCCGCTCTCCCGCTTGAGTTTGAATTTCTCCCGCCCCAGCTGTGTTTCTCCTTTTGTCTCTCCCACCCAACCACCTTTGTGAAAAAAAAAATGAATCTGAATTATTAAATTTTACATGTTTTACCTCATATAGTGTTGTCATATTTTCAGAAAAATAAGCCTAAAATAAGTCCATCCAAATAAGTAACGATTTATGATAAGCCATACTGATTTTTTTTTTTTTAAGCAGAGAGCCGAAATATGAAATTAGACTTCGATTTGTAATGATCATATTTGCTGTTGTTACTGATATTAATGCTTAAGGGCAACGTTTCCAATCTTGATTTAAAGAATGCCAGGTTTGTGTCATGCCAATAATTATTCTCTCCATTTTTCTCCGTTCTTCAGGGCTTAAAAGCAATTTCAGTCATGTGTGTAGGTTTCATTGCCTTCACGGTGTTGTGTGAGTATTGGACTATTGCTCGTTCGTGTTTTGGGTTTGTTTTTGCTAGCTTGAGGTTGAATTTGTTCGGGTTTTTATGTGTGTTTGGTTTGATTTGTTTTGCTTAAAAGTGACATAAGTATGTCACTTTTAAACAAAAGTTTAAATTTTGTAATATATATATATATATATATAAGTATATACATATTTATATGCATTTATTTTTATAAAAGCTAATATGTAGATAAAATAACTAGACATCCCCCCCCCCCCCCCATTTTGTAAAAAATATTACAGGTTGCGCTACGAAGAAGTAAAAAAAAAAATAGGAGGAAGGGTCCAGCTGCAGATAAGCAAAATAGAAAGGTCTTCCACGAAAATGAAGAATAACAGAATGAAAAGGGTCCCATTAGCTAGATTTTCAAGAAAAATCGTTTCAATTACAATGTTAAAGAAATACTAACAAAACTTAGGGAAAAGCCCCCTTGGTCGGGAAAATTGGGGAAGGAAGCACCAGCACCCCCTCCCCCACTACCACCGCCACCAGTACACCAGCTACATTTCCTCAGCAGTAGTTTTAATGCAGTAGTTGGCGACATTATCCTACCAAACTATGAGCATAATCGTAGATAACCTCAGCCGACACCCTATATCTTTGGCAAAATCAAGGCCATGGAGAAAATGAAACCGTGCTAACTGCCTTTTGCCTTAAATATGTTTTCGTACAGTCACAACCGCTTCGTGGGTTGATACAACTAACTCTGGTAAATGCAGACAGACAACAACTAGTTTCGTTACCAAACAACTAAGAACGTCAGCTAAAAGTAAATGCACGAATGAATTACAAACCTCAACTATACCTCCCAATACACCTCCTGCGAACATGGCAGAGGACGTATCAAGTAGGCATGGTAGGTACTTATGTGCACTTAATTCTATTGAACTTCCATAGAGCTCAAAAAAGGGCCTTCAATAGACCTGTAGGTGTTTCATAAAGCTGTTCGTAGACTTTACGAACGACCTGAATATGGCAAGCCAAATGAGATTCCCAATCATTGTAAATCACATCACCTAAAGGTGAAATATGCAGATGTAGAGTTACATTACTATTGTTTACGAAAATTTTAATTGCGAAGTTTGTCACAGTTTAATTGAGATTATGGGAAATGCAGTCACATTTTGATATAAAGTTAGGATGAACCTTGAACATCCCATTTGGCACTTCATACTCTAGTCGTTCGTAAAGTCATGCGTAACTTTATGAACAGCTTTATGAAACACCCTCCGGGAGCCAGAGGGGGTAAGCCTTACGAAAAAGTAATTCTTTTCCATGTACTATATGCACTACGCTTAAAAAAAAAAAACTGCCATGCAAACAGTACTTGGGGCGGCCGAGAGGTCCTTCCAAAGAGGGCCAGAAATAACAGCATCTCATACACTCGGCTTTTGCTCAAAATCGAATGACTGCTCTTGCCTTGAAAAAGAAGACAAAACTGATATGTCAACCAGCTGCGCTCAAACATTACTACGGTTGCAATAGTGAATATCTGCAGTAAAAGAGTGACGAATTTACTTATGACTGCTTGTCGTACCATCGGCTTTGTCTTTGTTTTCAAAGCAAGAGCAATGTGTTTGTGAACAAAAACCGGAAGTATATGAGAAGCCGTCATTTTTTGGCTCTTTTTGGAGGGCCCTCGTGGGCGCCCCCACCATTCTGTACACAGCAGATGACTATTTCCTAGTATAGTTTGTACACGAAACAGAGGGGGGGGGGGGGGGGGGGGGGGGGAGTCGCTACGTTGACCCCTCTGGCTCGCGGTCTATTGGAGACCCGAGAAACGTGGATCACCTTTTAAAATAGAACTATACTGCAAGTGATAATGAAGAGTTGCAGCCTTTTTCGTTTTAAGTACGTAAAGGCTTTCAGTACCTGTTTCAGTCTGAAGCAATTTACCAATTACCGTCAATCTAGTACGTTATTTCTGTTCTTGAAGTGATATCAAATACCAAAATGTACTAACCTTTCCACATACTGAACCTAGACAAGAAGTAAAAGTTGATCAAAGCCTTAAACTTTCCCGATGACACAAAAATCACACTATCGCGTTTTATCTTGATCAAACAATCGGACAAACCTTTAAACAGATAGGCCCAGATCAGAGGCGGCGCTGCCGAGGGGGGGGGGGGCAGAGGGATGCACAGTGTCCCCCACTTTGAAGCACCAAAAGGTGTCCCTTTTACCCAAGAAATATGCCCTCTTTCAAACGTGTTCAGTGCATGCCCCCTTTTCTCTTAGAAGTGCCCATTTTCTTTGTTTAAAATTGCCCTTTCGCCTTCTAATAAGTGTCCCTTTTTGTGTCAGATAAGTTACCCTTCTTAAAACCTTGAACCCCCTTTTTAATTACGCGCTGTTCCCTTCTGATAAGTACGCCGTTTACACTTAAAATGAATGTCCCCTTTTAAAATATGATTATCGTCCGCAGCTTTGAATTCTCTTTTCGTTTCTCATAGTGCAATTCCTCTTCTGCAGAGTGCCCCTTTTCATCTCTGATAATTGCCCCATTCAAAATCTGATATAAGCCCTCATTTACTTCTGATCAGTACCCCTTTTCCTTTGTGGTATGTCCTGTTTCTCCATAATTATGTTAATGTAAGTTAAATCCGTTAAGCACCGTTTTTGTTTTATGATAGTTTTCCATTTCCATTCGGCAAGTGCTTCTTTTTTAAATTTGATACATGCCCATTTGATATTTGAGGACTGCCTCTTTTCCTTTCTAATGAATTCCATGTCTCCTCACTATTAATGCCCCCTTCGAATCTGATAAGTGTCTCTTAATTTCTAATGGTATTCGGTTTGGTTATGATGAATGCCCATTCTAAGTCCCTTTTCGTTTAAAATAGTGCAATTCTCCTTCTGGTATAAGTGCCGCCTTCAAATACCGAATGGTATTGCGTTTGGTTATGGTGAAAGCCCATTGTAAGTCCCTTTTCGTTTAAAATAGTACAATACTCCTTCTGGTATAAGTGCCGCCTTCAAATGTGACAAACCCTCTTTTATCTCTTGCGCCATTTCATCTTCTTTTAATTTCCCTTTTCAACTCCGGTAAGCTCAATAAAGTCCAGAAAGAGCCATTTACCAATAGCTCCAAATAATCAGAGAGGCTTTACAGTGTGAGGCAGTGGAGTAGGGGACAGGAAAGGCTCCTTCATGTCCCACAGCGCCTCCCACAATTTTAGTTAGAAGGAAATGTGCCCCTAAACCGAAGCAATGTGGGCACTTTTCTTCTTTTCTTTCCAAAACCCGCTCGCTACACCCTTGCTTATCATATCTCGCGCAAGGCACTTCAAGTGTGTTATAACCATAAAGTCTTATTTGTTCTCCTATTCCTGGTGGTATTCTGCTTAAAGATTCATATTTTCCGTTTTGATAATAAAACACATACACATGTTGGTATGAATATATATACAGCACATCAATTTATTTGATGTACGATAAAACAGCAATGTAGATAAATACCTTACTCAAGGGGATAAGTACCGTGCCGGGGATCGAACCCCCGACTTTCGCCTCTCCAATCAAGCGCCTTAAACCACCACTCGACTACGGCGCCTCTGTATTCAACTTGCATATTTTTCTCTAACAAGATTATGATCGGTAGCTATGAGACCTCACATATGTATTGAGAACACTATAGCTTGGTCACTATGGTAAGGAAAACTACAGAGTAAATGGAAGAAAATAATGATAATTATGGAATACCCATAAAATGAATTTTCGGTTGCTTTTATCACTACTGGCCACTCTAAATATACTGCAAATACCATGGCCTTCAACAAAATATAATCAGCATCTTTGCTCGCTTGCTTCGCTCGCTCGCAAATGAGTAGGACAGAGCAATAAATATTGCAAAATAGCTTTTATGAAGTAAACATAAAAAATAGCATTTCGAAATGCCCTTTAAAAGTGTGTTATATGGAATGTAAGGGAATATTTTCCTTCTGTTCAGCTTTTGTAAGTGCCCCCTTTTCCTCCCCAAGTGCCCCTTTTCGCTGGTGCCCTCCTCCGACTTTGAAAGACTCTCCGTCGCCCCTGTATAGGCGCTACACAAGATTCACCTATGCGAGGAAACAAAATACATGTAGATGTTTTTTCCCCTCTATCTTATTACACTTCTTTTCCTTTTCCGTTGTAAGGGATTTCATATGGATTTATCACAATCATTATTTATCATCTTTGGTGGTTGCTTAGAGACAAAAGCAAAACTGATAACAATTCACAGCATGGCTGTGTAGTGGATTGTTTAATTATGCATTAGCACGTGCGGTTGGGTAGAGACAAGCACAGATTACTAAAAATCGACAGGGCTTTCGTAGACAAAAACTCACGGTTGATCGCGATACACAGATATGGCTTCCATAAAGTATTTTATAATTCGTTTAATAAGTGACCTAACATGTGAGGTTGTGTAGAGACAAGGCAAAGATTAAACGACCTGTACGATTTCGTGATTTTAGATTACAAGACAGTGTTTTTGAACGTAAAAACCCTACTTCCCCAGGCCAAGCAATATCTCATGAAATGAAACCAACTCGTCATAAATTATGATAATAAATCGTATAACAAGTGTTGTTTTTTTTAAATGCAATATCCCATCAAATGCATACAACTCGTCATATATCATGAAAATAAAACGTAATATGAACATTTTCATTTTCTTCCCAAACCACTGAATTTGTGAAAATGGAACCAGGAAAAGTTGAATTAACATAATATTTGCCTGGTAATGCTAATAACATGCTTAAAGCGAGATCTTACCGTTTGTTTGATACGAAGAACGGCCATAAATTGAACATTGAACCTCTCTATCCTTTATTTTTTGCGCGTAGACAAGGGAGGGGATCACGTGACATGGTAAAATTTTTGAGTCGTGTATTGTAGACCAGGAGCCGGGGGGGGGGGGTAGCTTAGCGAAAAAAGTACCCATTTTTCATGGACATAGCCGTAATCTACGAAAAAAAGGCGTGGTAGGAATTGCACGTCTACAGTGTACCATGTGGTGGGGGCGGTCATGGGGGCCCCAAAATAGGTCGAAAAATTTGAGCTAGATTAGCGAAAAAAATACCTTCATCAAAACTAGTAGATATTGAATAGCATGACCCCCATCTTTCCCTTCATCGTGGATGACCCCCGCCAGACATCGGTGTCATCGGTGGGTTGTGTCCGGCAGACGCCCCCAAAACAAGGGGTGCACGAAAAAGTGACAACTTTGAGGCACTACAAACTAAATTAGAAACCCCCTGAAACCTGTTTAAAAATTCATCACTGCACGAAAATAAAGCGATGACTTGATATAAGAAGCTAGATGAACCAAAATAAGAAAAACCCTGCTATACAATTTCCACTAGTTTTCATGAAGGTACTTTTTTTGCTAATCTAGCTCAAATTTTTGACCTATTCAGGGGCCCCTCCAGACCGCCCCCTCCACATTGTGCACGGCAGACGTGCATTTCCTTCCATATTTTTTCCCGCAGATTACGGCTATATGTCCATGAAAAGTTTCGTTAAGCTAACCCCCTTTGGCTCCCGGTCTATTCCCATCATTAGGCAATTTATTCTTCTTTCAGGACACCAGATTAATTTTGGTGTCCTTCTACAATTACATGTTATACCAGTTTCATTTACCAGTATGTAATAAGATACAGAATTCAATGTGTTGTACTTACGTAGGCCTACTTTTTAAAATCCCGCCGTCTTATTTTTTATGGGGTGCTTCTTTATTTCCAATCCATTTACCGCTACATTATATGAACAGCCTTGACGCTCATCATGCATCCGTATTATGAAACTCCCACAGTCAAGAGCTTCGAGCCTCCCTCACACATCTCCAATCTCCAAATTTCCAAATTTTATTGTCCGAGAAAGGAAATTCTTTTTGCCCAGTTGATCGTGGGCCCGGGAGCCACTGAGCAGCGCCAGATCGACGTTGCTCTATCCTTTTCAATTCTTGAACGCCAATGAAGGTAGCAGCAACTCCCATCTTTTAATGTCTTTTGGTATGACGCGGCCGGGGTTCGAACCCGCGACCTCCCGAATGTGAGGCGGACGCTCTACCTACTGAGCCAACACATATTCAAATTATTTATACATTTTTTATGTTTAATTTTCCCCCAGCTTCTTCAGTTGCGCTCTTTATCGTCAATGGTGGGATATACGCAGGTAACCTGTCCAGTGGGCAATCGGTCATAAACGCCACATTTGATCTGCTATCCATTAAGAATATAGGTAACGCAAGGTCCGTTGCCTACGATCCCGTGGAGAGGGTAGTATATTGGACTGACATGAAGGCAGCGATGATTTCTCGCGCTGCTATTGATGGGTCCTGGCAGAGTCCGATGGTGGAAAATTTGACAGGTAATCATCGTGATTCCCCGGTCACACCAACCGACAACAGGGCGAACAATATAATTACATTGATACAACTGGCCGAGAATTCGGGCGTTTGGAGCCGGTTGGCGATCGGTCGGTGTGACTGAGACCTTGTCTCATAGGATTATTTTCACATCAGGAAGCAGAAATCAGAAAAAGAACAGGAGTTTTAAGCTATAGGCCTATAATGTCTGCTCCAACTTTAGCTTCCAATTTTTTCCCCTTTATTTTCATTCCTCTTTTCCCCTTTTTAAACCTCTCATTTAAACAATATTATTTCTTCTTTAAAAGTGTGTGGGTGGTATATTTGTACACGCCACCCCCCCCCCCCTCCCCCGAAAAGGCGGAGAGCATATATATCCCCATCCCCAAATTTACGCCACTGGTGCGAAGAATTGACGAGGATTTCAGCATATATCAAACTTAAAGGCAAAATGTCAATGAGAACCACAACTACTTTATTAATCAGCTTTAGCAATGTTTTCGATTCCTTAAAAATTTTCCTGACTCCTTGCAAATGTCCAAACGGTTCTCTCCGGCGCAAGATTCAACTTTTGTAAACGTAAATAGAAACTGCTCTTTCAGCTCATTAATGCACTCGCTGAGGATTTTCGCAGGTGCCCCCCCCCCCCCCCTTCAACTTTGAAAAACGCTCCGCTTTTTCTGCTTTAAGTCATTGGAATTTTAAATTGATATCTCATTCGTTGTACTGGCTAATATGTTATCCATATTTATAAGCCAAGCTTACACAAGGCGGGACACGAGGTATCATTTACCATGTTTACTGATTTCAAGCCAGCGCAGCAACGGATGCGTCCTTATTAACGTCATGAAAGTCTTCCATTTTGAATCAAGGGTTGAACAAATACTTCCACCAGGAATCGAACCTGGGTCACTGCCTTAGAAGGGATGACAGCTCTGGGGAACATTCAGGAAGCTACGCAATATATTATTCTCCCATTTTCATTTCTTTCAGTATTTAATATTTACAAAGGAGTTGCCAAAGTTGCTTGCATTTGTCAAATTCCCTGCGATTCCCGGCGGAGACAATTTTTCAACCTTTCCAAATTTCCAAAATGGTAGGACAGCTCTGGGGAATTTTGATTCATGCTACGCTATTATTCTCTCAATTGATCTCACATTTTATATATATATATATATATATATATATATATATATATATATATATATATATAATTTTTAAGGCATAAATGGTGGAGAGCTGACGCTAGAATTTGAGGACAGACAGATCTACTGGGCCATTCCGCGTGGTGGCTCGATAGAAAGAGTGGATTTTAACGGCACTAACCGTAAAGCAATCCATCGTGGTCGCCCTTACCCTCGAGGAATAGCTATTGATAGTAAAAGCAGGTAAATGTTTGTAATAATGATGAAAAATAACGATAACCATTTCCGTCATCACTGACGATGATGACAAATTGACTAATGATAATAGCAACGAAATATTTGATAATAAATTTCAATGAAACTTATAATCATGGTGATAAAATAATGACAAAAATTTTACTACTAATAATAATAATAATAATGATGATGATAATGATAATAATAATACTATTCACAGTATTGATGATAATGATAGTAGTAGGAGAAGTAATAACAATAATGATAATCATGATAGTAATAGCATTAATAATAATGATGATAATATTATTATCACTATTTTTGTCATTATTATCATTATTGCCCTTTTTATTATTATTTATTGAACAATAATAAACATAATGATGAGGAAAATTAGTGTAATATAGCAATAGTAGCATAGTAGTAATGGCAATGATAACAGCAATATTACCATTTTTTGCACTCGGTGAGAGATGCTGCCGTAGAAGAATTACCAAGGACATACTAGACGAGCTAACTATCCACCTTTCAACTACAAGAACAAATATCACAATGACAAAAATCCCAATGGTTATATTGATTATAGTTATTGTAATGATAAGAAAAATAAAGAGAATAATTTTGATAATAAAAATAATGCTTAAATGAATATGATAATAATAATACTGATATGATAATGATAGTTTTGATTTTCTTTTCCGAAAAATGGCAATCATTTGATGTTTTTCCTTACCTGGGGAAGCCTGGTCAGTACCTTGTATTGTCCTCTTAGAGCGGCAGTGTAATCATATTATTACCCCAGCTCATAAAGAACAGCAAAGGTAGCACTCAGTGCAATCAATAAGTTGAAGTTATCGGGACTTTGGGAATAGATGGCGTTTTACACAATGCTTGTGAAAATTCCACAGGGCAGCCCCATGACAGTTTGCGAGTGTCGACATTTTTTTTTTCTTCTGTAGGCTCGCTCCTATAGCGATGTACATGTAGGCTCGGCGGAAGGGGATAGCTATGTCGGCATCTAATCGCGTACTCAAAACTAGACTGGTTCGTATACGGAAACAGTCAAAGTCTCGCTGCCCGTGAGATATTTGCAAGCGTTGCTTGAAGGCTCCATCTATTAGTCCGGACATCAACTTTAATTTTACCAGGTACTCACCTACTACAATTGGGTCGAGTGCTCAATGGCAAATGCAGTCTGATGATTTGTCAAAGAATATTAGTAATATTCGAATCTCGTAATTTTGCTTTCATGCATAGTCTGAAGCCTCTTCCACTACATCAAAACACTACTTCTGCTACTGCTGCTACTACTACTGCTACTGCTACTACTACTTCTACTGCTGCTGCTACTACTACTACTACTACTACTACTACTACTACTACTACTACTTCTACTACTACTACTTCTACTACTACTACTACTACTACTACTACTACTACTACTACTACTACAATTCTAGGACGGCTTGAATAACAATGACTAAATATTTTGTCCTAGTCTTCTTCTTCTTCTCCTACTCAGTCCTCCTCCTCCTTCTCCTTCTTCCGCTTCTTCTTCTTCTTCCTCCAATATTTTTTATTCTCATTCTGTTTTGCAAGGGTGCTCTTCTGGGGGGAACGGTGGCGTGTGATGCGCTCTGACTTGAATGGAAGAAACGTGCAAACGGTAGCAGAATCCTGTGGACCTGACCCACCATGCATTGCCTTCGACTCACATGGTAAGTAATGATATATCAATGTATATATGTACACACACACACACAGAGAAGAACACACACTGACATATCCTCTTAGAAAAATATGCCACTTAGAACCATTTTTGGTCCCGTATTTAGACACCTCCAGGGGGCGTTTCATCAACATTTGTTGTCTGACAAGTTGTCAGATCTGACATCTTTCCTTGATTTTGACTGAAAGACAAGCATTGTTACTATGCCAACTGTCGGATAAAACAGACTTTGTCGGATAAAACATCCGACAAGTCCTTTCATGAAACGCTCCCCTGATAAAAGGTTTTATAAAGGGTTCTTTCTATTTTTAAGAACCCCCAACAAAAAAATGATTCTAAAACCAAAATAGAACCCTTTATACAACATTTATAGGCAATAAGGGTTATTTGAAGAACCATTAATGTTTAAAGGTTCCCAATATGGGACAAGACAAGGTTCTAATTCAGCGCAATTTTTCTAAGAGTGTACATGTATATACTCTATATTATACAAATATTGACTGCTTCGAGGGGCATGCTCTAAAGTGCAGCCAAAGATCATCTTGAAAAAAGACTGTGCAGCCTCGAGATCGTTGAGGAACTATAGTTTAAACCGTGAAAGCAGTCAAGGTTTGTTTTGTTTTGTTTTGTTTGTTTTTTTTTTTTTTGGGGGGGGGGTACTTCCATATTCTGGGCGTAGACTCCCCTAATCATTTCGACAAAATTTATCAAAGGAAAACCAATCTAGAGTAGCGCGTGTATATAACAGCGCGTATCTATCCGTCATACCCATCTACCGATCGAGTCAATAAGCGCAAGTAGATATATGCCTGGGGTGGTATTCTGAGAGTCATTTTATCTTTATTTTTTTTTTATTTTATCTTTAAAATGAAATCGGTATTCTGAGACCACTTTAAAATCTCAAATTTTATCTTCATTTTATATCGGTCCCTCATCTCCAGCGCGTGTACCTTTACAGACAAATGCAAAGCTTTTGTGCTTTTGCCCAGTTAGTTTGAAGGAAAAGATGAAATAAAACTTAAAATAGGGTAGGGTTATTTTATCTCTTGGACCTCCAGTATGTACGAAGTTTCTTGATAAATTCGCTAAAAGTCTTCAAATAAAGATAAAGAAAATTGTCATAATCATCGACTGCATTACTCTAGCAACATTCCCGTATGATGATTGAATTGAATTTTTGTTGACTAATATCGGTCTTGAAATGATCCTTGAAAGGGCATGCTGATACCTCGGCAAATATCGAAGTTTTTTCTCACAAAAATACCAGTCAAAATACGTTTGCGTTTGAATGCAAACGCAAGCAGCGTATCAAAATTTGTATAAATAACGCATCCGCGCTCTTCTGCCCCACCTACTGCCATAAAGCAATTTCATTGGCTGTGCAAGATGAGAGTGCGAGTTAACACCATTTCTTATTGGTTACTGCATCGAAAATGGGTGTGTCTTAGATGAGATAAAATCGAGATAAAATGGTTCTCAGAACACCGATTTGAAAAGATTTTAAGGGTATTTTATCTCACTGATTTTATATGAGATAAAATTTCAGATTCTGTCTTAGATAAATTGGATCTCAGAATACCACTCCTGGTCAATATCTTCGCTATTCAGCAGTGAAATCTTAGCATGTGTTATATGAATATGGATATGAATATGAATATGAATATATATGTATATTCATTTTTTCATATTTATTCAGACAATTTAAAGAATATCTATGTCTTGTAACGCTCTTCTCAAAATTTATATTGCTGCTTGAATAATTTTACAATGACATTGTTCTCCTTCTTGCAGCGAAACGCCTTTTCTTCGCCGACAAGGCTACCCACGCCGTATATTCCATTCAACCCAACGGGACCGACCTTTCCCGGCTGATCCACCTGAACGGTACTATTTTCTCTCACATCGCAGCGTACAGTGGTATGCTTGTTTGGAGTAGTTTTACCGAAAAGCATGTGGGACAGGTTTCCCTTGCAAATAGTAGTGCCTTTGAGATTCGCGATAACCTGCCTACTGTGAAAGGCACACGTCGAATTGTTGGCATTAGTAATGTCCATATATATTCTGGAACGGATTAACAGACAGCATCAATATTAGGGTATTGCTGCATGGTGATAAAGTCCATGAAAAGTCGTATACACTGAACCCCCTTATTCCTCACGCCTTATTAGCTGTCTCACGGTTGGCCAGTGTCTAGTCCAAATGAGCAAAAATTCATATTTGATATGAGCTTGAGCAAAACAACAAATTCCGGGAAATTTCCAAGTGTTTTATATGACATTAAAAACATTTAGAATATCATTAATCGTGCTCTGGATAAGGGTAAGAAATCCAAGTCAATTTCTGAGCTGCGTGTTGATGATGTCTAGATAATCATGGAATAGCTTATACCTTTAACACATATTTTTCTGAAGTATTATTCCATGTGATAAATCCTTTCACAAATCTCTGAAAATGCCAAATAACAACTACATTTTCTTTACCCCCACACATAGGCAGGAGTTAATGAAAACTTACTATGGCATCAGGGCATCAGAGGGAATACATTGTAGTGGTATAAGAGTTACCTTACAGGTAGAGTACAATTTGTTAGCGTAAAGAATTCTGACTCTTCCGGTCTATTCAACTGCGGAGTAGCTCGGGGAAGCCTGGGCTCGCCTTCATTTGTAATTTATGTGAGTGATATTAATGATATTCAATATTTCATTCTCTTTGCGGATGACTCCAATCTGTTCTATACATATCATGATGCTAATGAACTCGTCACTGTTTTGAATACCGAACTTAAAGACATTGGTTAACATTGTTATGATTTTAAAAAATCTTGTTTTGTTACTTGAAAATGGGATAAACATAAAGGTTATAGTGTAAAAATTCCAGTCTGAAAGTTTCAAAGTATAATATCCACAGGAAGTATTTCTAAATATCAAAAATGTAAACCAATGTTTGAAAACTATACGAGGGTTGGTTGCACAGAATAGACATAAGGAGTGCGCATGCGAGTATGACTCACCTTACCATACTGTGTGTATTGGCGTATCACGCGGCGGGAGGCACATAACGGCATTTTCAAATTCAAGCAAAGTGGTCCTCTTAGTGATTGTCTCGTGAGACGAAGGATAATAAAATCGCCGTTTGCATCTAACTTACACATTTTTCATTCCAAATTATGGTTGGTTTCAGGGTTTTTGAGTACAAATACAAGTACTCATACACATGTTTCATCTTAGTTTGAGAATTTTTTAAGTCAGCTACTCACAAAGTTAGCCAATGCCTTTAAAAAGGTGACGGGACTGTCACCTAAAAGCTAACAAATAATCTTTGAAATTACAAAACAGAAATTATATGCTATTTAGTAACTTATTATCCCACCTTTCTTATCAAATTATATTTGACAGCATTGATAACTACCAAATTTTTAGGCCTTACTTATTGACAATAGATTAACTTGGAGTTCGCATATCGATAACACAACAACAACAAAAAAACATATCAAGAAACATTGGAGCCATATATAAAATTAAGCATGCTCTTTCGTTATCAGTCCTTCTAATGTTATATTCAACCCTCATTTTACCATATGTAAATTATGGCATTCTGGCCTCGAGAAACGCAGTCAGTTCCAGAACAGATAAAATTTTACTCTTGTAGAAAAAGATTTTGAGAATAATGTAGAATAAATTTACGATCTAAAAGAGCACAAACTGACATTTTGTTTCGCCATTTGTTTTGAAACTGTTTGTAAAGAAAAAAAAATAATAACACTTTACACAAGTACTACACATGGCAAGCAAACGATTATCATTTAAAACTCATACGACTTTTGCCAGTAAAACTAAAATTTATATTTTTCAACGTTCCGAAATATTGGAATTCATTAAAGCATAATTCAAAATTTCTCCCTAACTTATGTAAGTTCAAATATCTTGTGAAGAAATACTTGACTGATTTATAATGATGTAAATATTTCACTCTGCTTTCATTTTTTCCATTTGAATTATCTATGTTTATTTTACTGATCATATTTCCACTCGAAAATTATTTTATCATGCATTAATCATGTTAATGTTATTACGTAATGTTAAGGATCGCTGTATATATTGTATTATGTAGTTTTCATTAGTTTTTTCCTCTTTCAAATATTAATTACTTTCATTAATCGAACTAATTTTTTGAAAACCTGTCAATTAGGGAGTCTACATCATACAAGCTAGGTTTTTTTTAGTAGATTCCTCCACATATCTTTGGTCACCTTTCTATGTCGTATTCATGCATTTTACGCTTTTTGCAGTGATTGTACATATTTTTTGTCAAATATGGAATCTGAATAAAGAAATCAAATCGATTCAAATCAAATCAAATTTTGACCCGTGGAATCCGATAGAATACCCCCAACCGCATATAACTTCAGCACAATGCCTATATTTTTACAGCGAGGGACGAAATCCGGGCCCCCCCCCCCTCCCCAAATCATGAAAAGAACAGACCTCAGTGTGGTTCAACGAAGGTTCTCTAAGTAATAATTTCTTAATGCTTACATTTGTTAAAAATTAAAATGGTTGTATGAAGAATTTCAGGCAAACATGCTTGTTCCCTATTTACTCAATATTAGGTAAACCTTTTTTTAGAGTGCAGTAGTAGTGGTAGTATTGATTGACTTAATTAGGACGAGGCGATTTTCTGGTTATTCATATGATAAGTTAAATTGATTCAAAGTATACTCTGCCATTTAATTTGCACCACTGTTGTCTTGAATATTTGCAGTACTCCCCCCCCCCCCCCCCCCCCTCCCTTGTGAATGATCTTTATCTCTGTAACAATGAGGCAGTGGTCTGGCAAAACTACGTATCTCTATTTTAGCGATTTCGAGATATTCACGTTTGAAGTTTAAGTGCTTGCCTTTTTTTTTCATGTATTTATTTTTACAACTTGGAATTGTGTTCTGTAAGAAGAGGGAAACGTATTTTTTTTTTTTTTTTTTTTTTTTTGTTTAACTCAAAATACGAATTCTTCATCAACTATTTACGAATATTTTGCCGTTTTTTAAAAGATACGTGTAATTCTGCCAGGTCAATGCAGCATACTCACCAGCACAATGGTCTGGCAAAACTATGTAACCTGAGATACACCGGGGGGCACTCAGTATATAATGCGTGGTGGGTATGTGCCGCGGAGAAGACCCCCATTTTTACACTCAAATTTCGGTTCCAAAGCAAAGCATTTTTATCTGATTGAGAAAAAGAACAAAAAAGCCGTTCCAAAGCATAGCATTTTCTTTTTATCGAGAAAAAAAGAAGAAAGAAATTCGTTCCAAAGCTTCGCATGTTTTTCGTTACGCCGTTCCGGCCGCATTGATCCGCTACAATGAGCTGCATTTTTGGTGAAAAGCGGCCCGCAGAGCGCTGTCCGACCATCGCCTCTGCGCGAGCGCACCTGGCGCCCGTGCCGCCGGGCCTAGCTGCATGCTCGTATGCCCGTTCCATAGGGATACATACGCACTCACACACAGGCGAACCGTTCCAAAGACCCCCGTTTTCACAAACATTTGTAGTTCCAAAGCCCGTTTCGAAGACCCTCCTTTTCACAATAAGCCCGTTCCAAAGCCCCCGTTTTTTGTCTCGCCCGCGGCACACACCTACCACTTTTGGGGTCGAGTACCCCCCCCCCCCCCCCGGGGAGATACACAGTTTTGCCAGATTACAACCGATCCATGCCACATGTGACGCGTGCGCTGGGATCTGGCAAAACAGTGTATCTTCCTAGTGCGCATAGCTAGTGTGTTTTAAATTCGGCACGCACGGTTTTGCCAGATCATAAGAATAAGTGCAGCACGCGCGTATGAGATACGTAGTTCTGCCAGCCGCATTAGCTTTACTTACGTACCTTTACCTGAAAAATAGACGATAGTCCATTTCCGATCAAAAAGCTCAAGTTACGTAGTTCTGCCTGCCAAATTACGTCACTTTTTCCGAAAAACGGTGGAAATTTGTGAATTTTGTTTTTAAAACGACAAATAGTTATTATATGACATTTGGACATATTAAACATGATGTTTTCTAGATTATCTTAGATCAAAAAACTAAAAAGGTCAAAAAAATTGAGATGTGCAGTTCTTCCAGATCACGGCCGAATGTCTATTACATTTTTTTTAAAGACAATTAGTCAAAAAAAAATAATGTTCTATATTTGTGAAAAACAGTCTTAAACGTCGTTGAATTTTGCTGTTGTTGTTAGTTGTTGGTTTGTTTTAAATTCACGTACCACTTCAAGGTTCTGTCAGTTTAAGTGAAAACAATTTACCTGAACAGTCATTTCAATAATAGTTTAACGATTGTTATTAAAGATAAGTGAATCACATCTTTTTTTTTATTATTTTCCTTAACGTTATGTTATCATCATCATTGTTTTACAATTCTATGTTATGTTTAGCATTTTTGAAAACTTTTTCTCTTCTGTCAAATATGTTGCTATCATTTACCATATCATTTTGATGATGTATTTGTTGGGCTCCCTTGTAAAGCAGGCCCTCTACGGCTCTGAATAGGACCACCCTACTGTTCATAAAAATAAAACGTGAATAAATGAATAAATAAATAATGTTGCCCAAACATATATCACTAGCAAGCTTACTGTGAAAGGTTCCTCCCATTTCTTTCTTCTTTTTTTTTTACACTCTGCCTTGCAATAAACGATAAAGGGTCTAGTAATATATCATTCACTCTGCGTTAAGACAGTTTTGAACTATTAGTATTCTACTGAAGTCGATGACCTGCTGAAGAGGGTTAGTCATTGCTCAATGGTAAGCACTAAATAGGTACCAATCCTGGAGACCCAAGCTCATAAATATTCTTAAATATTCATAGGATTAGGATTAGGATTAGGTTTAGGATTAGGGTTAGGGTTAGGGTTAGGGTTAGGGTTAGGGTTAGGGTTAGGGTTAGGGTTAGGGTTAGGATTAGGGTTAGGATTAGGATTAGGGTTTCAGCTTGCGTCTGCAGGATTGGTACCTATATAGTGCTTACCTTGCTCAATCATTTTACTAGTCTAGTTCGGGACGTATTTATTTATCTCTCTCCACCTCTCTGTCCGGCCCGCGTAAACTGCGAAGGCAACTAACTGATTCACTCTCCCCGCAAAATTAACCTTCATCGTATGTGTAGGGAAAGTAGATGAGTGGACGTCGCTCCATCAACGCTGATTCGCGTAGGGATGGGGTATGGTATATGATGTACATATCATGTGCATACACGGTTCAGGAAAGAAATAACTACATACGTCCATATCTAGACTATGATCTTACCTTGATGGCGTTACTTTGGATGATTGCTTATTCATATTCTTCAAAGAGTTTTACCCTTTGATAGATGTTGTATCGTAAATTTAGCACATGTATGAATCATTCATCTTAATTCTGTTATTTCATATCAAAGGATTAATCAGTAAATTTGATAAAAATGACATATTTTCAAAGTTCATACTCTGTCGTTTATGTTTATTTACCTAAGCCTACTGTTGTTCCCTATACTTGGTGGTAATATCTCGATATCAAAATTATTATAATCAAATAAGAAATAAAGACTGACTGTCGTCACGTTCATCACTCTGCCATCACTATCCTCTCGTCCGACGGCCCCCCCCCCCCCCACACACACAAACTCACCCACACACGCATCAAACTTTAGGCTTGTTCACAAATATTCAACGATGGGCGCGCGGTAAGTAAGCAAACAAAAACCAACATATCGAGGTTGTCTTTTTATTGTTGTTGTTGATCTTCTTCTTCTTCTTTTTCTAATTCTTCTTCTTCTCATTATTATTATTATCATCATTATCATTATCTCATCATTATTTTAGCGCAGTGCAATTCACATTTTGATGACAAAACATCAAGCGGCTGGTTTTTGGACGCGGTTTGCATTAATTGCGGCTGCTTGTCTGAGCAAGTCTTTTTCCTTTCAGTGTATTGTATGGTCTGCTTTTTTAGCGACTGTCAATCACACGAAAAAAATAACAAAAAGGATTCCCCCCCCCTCTCTCTCTCTCTCCCTGTCTCTAGAAATCATTGTATTCCCAATCGAGAAAAAAAGCACAAAAAGTTAACTTTATGATCGATAATCTGCGAGAGACGAGTAATTTGTAAACGATGAAAAGAAGTTATCATATAACATCCTTTTTCTTTTTTCAACTGTCAATCATATCGATGTAGAGGGAAAAGGGATCATTGCTCTCTCATTTTCCATTTTTGAGAGAGAAGTGTATTGTATCCCTTTTATTTAAGCAAATAGGATAACGCAATTAATCTTTCAAAGGGCAAGAATATCTTATAAAATTATGAAAAGAACGTATTGTAATCATTATCTGTCTTTTGCGTCTGTAAATCATAATTCAGACAAAAGAAGAGAAATCTCTCTCTTTCGCTTGAGGTCAGTGCACGCCATCCCCTTCATAAATAAACAAAGGATAGTACTTACGGGCATATCCAGTCTACCGACCATTATTTGCAAAAGTTTAAGACCACCCTTCCAAAATATGATAACTCAAAAGAAAAAAAAACAAAGTTAAACACATTTATTTTTCAGACATACATTTATTTGCAACCCATTTATATGGACTTATACCATTACTGTTAAAAGTAGTAAACATGTTATGTAATCATTCAGTATTTCAATAAGACAAAAGAATGTATTCCAAATTATCAAATAGTACAAGCTAAAGATAATATATGTATGAGAGGGACGTAATATCGATTATGGTAATTGCAATTTCATCTTGTGTAATCATGGATATAAGTTTAGTCTTCCTAAATATCCAGCGATTATACCCCTGTCACATCGACAAGAATAACATCGTAACGATAATAAATCGAGCAAACAAGGACATTGCCTTAGATGGCCAATAATCCGTTCTCTTTGAGTCGGTTTGGGATGTGTTGAGTGGTGGGACCTATATCCTTCGAGAGGGGGAATTGACGGTAAAACGCAGGTAATTGCCTGCCAACGGCCTTTATTCACAGCTTGCAATTAATTGATTAAGCATCCATCATGATGATGAAGTCAATTTCCTGGGTCGTTTGTGATATAACCTTAATCAAACTGATGCTTCATTACTCACTGCCAAAAAACAGAATTCCTAATTGGAAAATAATCAGGCATTCCGTAACTTTCTCCTTCATTTTCAGTTATCCCTTACAGTTCGCATGTGTTGTATGACAAGATTTTTCTCCTTTATAAGCCAAACTTAATCTCTCAGAGAATTACGATCAAGTCTATCATCTCTAGGCCTTGTCATAATTAGAAATCGGAAATGGTGAGTATGAATAATATCATTTTTCTAGACATTTATGTTTTATGCATTAAATATAGCAGTTTTTAAAATGATTTTTCCCCCATAGATTATATGTGAATTTCCTTTCAATGTCCTTTTCGAAAATGTTTGTTAAAGGAGAATGCAACCCAGACATTAGTGTGCTTCCATGAATGAAGAAAAACAAGAAGAATAAACAGTGAAAGTTTGAGGAAAATCTGACAATCTGTTCAAGAGTTATGAACTTTGAAAGTTTAAGTTAATCCTTATTATAGGGATCCTGAAATTGGCAACTTTGCCAGTATCTGTGATGTCATCGTGGACAACTTCCCATTCACTTTGTACACAGAATTCAACATTTTATTTATTTTCAAGAGAAGCAAAAATTCTTTTGACTTTATGTTTGAGTATGACATGGCTATATCAATTCTGCAAGCATATTGGGAAGAATTGTGTTGATTCCTGACTTGAAATTTTCTATAAATCAATATTTTTGAAAAATTATGTACAAAATGAATTGAGAGTTGTCCACGATGACATCAGAAATACTGGCAAAGTTGCAAACTCAAGGATCCTCACAACAGGGATTTACTGAAACTTTCGAAATTCATAACTCTTGAACAGACTGTTCGATTCTGCTCACACTTTCACTATTTACTCTTCTTGGTCATCTTTATGTACTAAGAGCACACTGATGCTTGAGTTGCATTCTCCTTTAAAGATGCAAGGTCGTGGGCTTTCAGGGGGAATTTGACACCATGGGTGCTTACCCAGCAACAGGTGTTGTCCACCACTATGAGTTTTATGACCAACAGACCTTATGTAATGTTCTGTATATTCCACCCTTTGCCACATATGGCAAAGTCTTTATCTCCCTTTTACTGGCCAGAGAATGCTCGAAGCAGGCAAAAGAATGTTTATGGTGGGACAGCTTGTTTTGCTGTGCTCCAGAAACGTTGCTCTATTACAGGTATTTCCAGTGCTTTTCACAAAGCCTGGTGTCAGCAAATTATGATTCACTCCCCATGAAAGCCCACGACCTTGCGTCTTTAACAATCTCACCCTTAATACAAAAATGAGTCCGGTAACTCCTTTCTGAAGTTCCTGAAAAAAGAACAGAATCAAATTTGTATGTCGTCACTTTTCTTCATGAAAAAATGACTAGAACCTTACGAATTTTTGAAGGAAGAAAATGAATAGCAGCGAAAAGCAAACAACAAACACAGAAATACTTCAATAAACAAATCAACTCTTTTTAATTAAACTCCCATGCACTGCATTTGAAGATTTGCATATGGTACAATCACGCCTGGGAAATGAAAGTCTTGTCCACGCTCGTCAAGAATCGGTCTTCTCCTTAATCATGTTAATAAACACAAGTTTATTGTGGAATAGGAAATAAACATGCAATTTCTATTATTTATGAGCCTTTTTTGTTGTTGTTTATTGGTTCCGAGAGCTAACCATGATTTTTCGACTTTTCTCCTTTTCCTTTTCCCCTTTTTTTATTTCGATAGACATCACCATTTGCTTTCTGGTTGATGAGTGTCGCCATCACTCTTGAGAGTGAGTACACATTCTTTTGAGTATGATGACAATACTGAAGATAATAATCCATTTGAAATGTATTAATACTTTGGTTTTGAAAGCGATAACTCAAATATTACATAAGGATTTTTCAATACGCAATGTAATTCCTTGTTAATGGACACAAAATATTTTGCATGAAGCTTACAGAGAAGGTGAAAACTTTATGTAATTGTCCAATAGTTTTGTCATTAAAAATCTGATCAAACTGAGATCTTTTGCTCACACTAAAATTGTATTTTGGATATTTAACCGTTTTTAAGTAGTATATGGTTTTGCATTCATCTACATTTTTGCAAGTCAATTAATCGTGTCACGCTTTGATATTTGCAGCACCAGTGATACTCTCTGCTTGTGGAACCGTGCAGCTACTTGATGGGTCGCTTATAAAGTTGGTACCAACAAGCCTGATGGGTACAACATCTTCAAATAACTTGAAAAGACTTTCCCATCGGCTTTCAAGCAACCCTTTAATCTGTTCATTGCCAGGTATTTTAAATTCTGTATTCACTTTAACTTCAAACTTTTATGTTTACCAATGACCTAAATATATTTTGCCCTGTTAGTTAGGGGTTTCTCGCCAATATATTAATGTGTATATTCAAAATATAAGCTTTAGATATTTATTCTGTTGAAAAGATATTGCGAGTTTGGAAGTTTGGAAGTTTCTTTTATTTCCACATAATGTAAGTAGCACAATTAAATAAACATACATATTCTTATTCTTGGAATAACAATATTTGAAATAAATTTGCATATGAAAAATAATACATTTTACTGTTTGTAAGTATTAAGTTAAATTAAGAAAAATAAATTAGTGGAGGAGTCTATTTAAAGAAGCAAAGCTTGTATTGTATAGACCCCTGTCTGGCTTACAAAAATGATACAACAACAATAATGCAATACGAACGTATATGCGCTTATATGTTATTCCACCCCCCCCCCCCCCGCCCCGCCCCGCGGCCCCGACCACAGAAAAGAAGGAGTAATATGATTTACATTAGTTGGTACATGTAAAATACAAAAACAAAAGAATGAAAAAAAAAATGAATTCAGAGAGAGAGAGAGAAAGGGAGAGAAATGGAGGGATGTAGATGAAGGATGAAAATAGTGAAGATAAGATGAGGGATGGAGGACGGGGAATTTTACAAATTTTTGCAAATCTTTAGATCTTATTATAGTGTTATTTTCATTAACAAGTTTATGTCGAATAATTATGCATTCCATTCGTGCTGACAATTAACAGTTATATCTATCTAAAAAGAGTTTTTTAAGTTTACGTTTGAATGAAAAAATAGTTGGGGCTGCTTTAATGGTATTATTCAAAGGGTTCCACAACTGTTGTCCTGTGTATCAGAGGCGTCGATCCATTTTTCCGATGGGGGGGGGGGGGGGGGGGGAGGGGGCAAGACCCCGGGCAAGACGACCAAGCGGAGATGAACCCACGGCTACTATATGTACATACACACACCCTCACATATATACATATATATATATATATATATATTGAAAGAAATTTGACAATTGCAAACAACTTTGGCAACTCCCCTGTAAATAATAAACACTGAAAGAAATGAAAATGGGAGAATAATAATTGCGTAGCTCCCTCAATGTTCCCCAGAGCTGTCATCCATTTTGAATCAAGGGTTGAAAAAATGCCTCCGCCGGGAATCGAACCCGGGTCTAGTGGTAAGGCATTGGCGTTCTAAGCCAGTGACCCGGGTTCGATTCCCGGCGGAGGCATTTTTTCAACCCTTGATTCAAAATGGATGACAGCTCTGGGGAACATTGAGGGAGCTACGCAATTATTATTCTCCCATTTTCATTTCTTTCAGTATATATATATATATATATTTATATACACTTGGTGAATTCTATCCTTGTAATTAAGAGTGCTCGATGTCCGTGATGAGGCAGAGCATAAAATAAATAATAAGTTTAAGTTAAATCAGTACTTTATTGTATCGCTACTCGGAGTTTCACGCACCATGAGATGCGATCTTCAGGCAACTAATAAAGTGGCAATACCATTTGAACATTAACAATTCACTGAAAAAGCGCGCAGAGCGCGCAACCCCATTTCACGCAGATGGAGCGCAAGCTACCATGGTAATTTTAGCGCGCTGAGATGGTTCCACTGAGAAGAAAGAGAGAGAGAGAGAGAAAGAAAGAGAAAGAGAGAGAGAGAGGGAGGGGAGAGAGAAGAGAGGATGAGAGAGAGCGGGGGGGGGGCATGAAGCGACAATGCACCAAAGGCCAATGTTATATATATATATCTAACATAGACCTATATCAACGTGAAGCATTTTCAAATTGGGGAAATTATTGTGAACCATCCTGCTTTTTTTTTCAACTTTGCGAGCGAGCGAAGCGAGCGAGCAAAAAATAGCAAATTTTCTAGTTATGAGAGAAGGGTTTAGTTATCATATAGGCATAAAAGATACCTAATATGTATGTATATGGTTACCTCGCTGCCAAATATGAACTCTATTTTGTCACACCGCTGGTCCATTGTTGCTGCCCCCAAAACCACTCTGTTTTTTTTTTTTAATAGCGAGGAAGCACACACTGTTTTTCATGATAGATGTAGTAAACCCTTCTGCAAATTATGCTGTGAGGCAATGAAACATCTACATTATCTATTTGGTCTCATCTCACCAAATTCGTTTGCTTTTCAAAACCATTAATATGAAACGAGCGAGCGCAGCGAGCGAGGAAAAATATACCCTTTTCCATATGATAGAAGTGTTATTTCGTCATCATAATAATGTGATAAAAATGTGATATGCGCTATACAAGAACGGAATATTATTATCATCATTATCATCAGAATACACTATAAACCTGTCATGTCTGTATGATATCTAAATAATACATCCGATCACCTGTGTGCCGAATATGACACTATTTTAGCTACCTCGCTTGCAGTCCGAATCCATTCTGTTTCTACCATAGCGAGCAAAGTCAACGACCGATCCCGGCAAAATTATATGGATTCGTCCAAAAATCTTTGTCAACCACCTTGCTGCTCAAATGTAATGATGTTTTGGAATCTCGCTGCTACACTAAGCTACTTGCTGCTCGAAATCATCTTGTATCTAGCTTTTACCAGCGAGAGTATATAGCGAGCGAGTTAACGAAACATATGCTTTTGTTTTGCGTTTTTCTTTTTATCCAGGCCGTTATCTCCTGAAAGTTTATCTATTTTTAGGTCAACTGGCCGCTCGATTTCTAGAAGTGATATCATGTTTGGTTATATTACTTCCTATGAGTAGAAGAATAGTATAACATTAGATAGAAACACAAGATGCAAACCGATTTCCTTTCATAAGAATAATAATTATCATCGGCATTGGTTAAGATACTTAAATGCGAGCGAGCGAAGTGAGCGAGCGCTTCCCAGTGTCCCATTTTCTTTCTTTTTTCTTGTTTTACGCTTTCATTTCACTTCCTTTCTTCCTTTTCCTTTCTTTTCTCTTTTCTTTTTCTTTTTTTTTTTTGGTTGGGAAATTATTGGGGGGGGGGGGGCAAAATGATATCTTTGCCCCCCCCCCGAAATTTTCTTTGGGGGACAACTGCCCCCCCTGCCCCCCCCCCCCGGCCCCCCCCCCCCCCAGGATCGACGCCTCTGCTGTGTATATAAATGTCTTTTGAGTAGGAAGTGTTCTGGTCAGTGGGAGATGTAACACATTAGATTGTCTTATAGGATAATTGTGAACTTGATTGTTTCTTGAGAATATCTGTAATAAATGTTCCGGTAATTGATTTTTTCCAAGTGGTACATAAAGCATCCAAGGCTATACATGTATAGCTCATCTATTTTTAAAACTGTATTATTTAAAAATAGAGCGCTAGTGTGAGAACGATAGCTTTTATTGCAAATTATTCTCATCAGTTTTTTTTTTTGTAAAACTAAAACTTTATTGAGATATTGCCTGTTAGAGTGACCCCATGCGAGTATACCATAATTCAAAAGAGATAGGACGAGAGTGCAGTATAATAAATGTAGGGTGGACTGGGGGAAGAAATGTTTAATTTTGTTAATGACACCGATATTGAGCGATACCTTTTTACATAACAGGGTAAGATGAGGTTTCCAGAATAAACGGTCATCAATTATAACACCCTCAATGAACATTAATGTGACTCGCGAGTATACTAGTCGACGTACGCTTACGCACGACTATCAGGACTATTTATTAGGGTGTTTCCGTGTGTAATGGTCTCATGTCATTTTCATTTTCTTCAGATTTTAAGCCTACTGATCACTTCACCTTGAAGTGTATGTTGTGGGTACAATAAAAAAACCCTGTACTATCTAAAAAGCTATTTTCGGGTTTGCTAACAGTTATGTTTGTTTTTGTTTGTTTTGTTTTGTTTTTTTTTATCTAAATATAGTTATTACGTATTTTCCTTTAATTATCATGACTATAAAAATCTCTCTAGTCTGATTTTCACCCCATGGGTAAATCATTTGAAACACTTTGGTATTCACTTCTGAGATTGCCTTATACATAAGATTTCAGTATAATTTTGCTACTATTTAGCTTTTTGAAATGATTAATGAATTCATTTCTATTTTTTTTTGCTGTTGTTGTTATTCATTCATAATTTTATTTTGTCACTCATTCTTTTAGACGTAGCCCAGATGAACGATGATTTGGAATCGACGCAAGTGAAATGTAACTGTCCATTAGGTCGTTTGGGGGAGCAGTGTCAATACGGTATGAAAAATTCAAAATGCTTTAGTGCGTATGAATGTTAATAATTCAAATAAAATCATGAGAGGGTCAACTAGTTGTCAGTGTAAAATAAAATTTAACAAATGATGTGTCGGATACATTTGTTCAAAATGTTTGCCACTTGAAATCATTTCAATTGATTTCTCGTAGTGAGATTTGGAAGGTAGTAGAACAGTAGCTTTGCTCTTTTTAGAAACGATGTACTAGTTGGTCAAACACAGGTCGAGTTTTTTTCAGGCTGTTGTAAATTTTTGTACACCCCGCCTCAGAATGTCGAGTGACACTGGCGTGATATGCCGAAAAAGTATTTGTATGTTTATAGAATTGTGTCTGATTGTTTCCTGTTTTTATCTCATGTAGATAAAAATGAATGTGAAAGCAGCCCTTGTCTTAATGGAGGTACATGCGTGAACCTGGAGAACAGATACAATTGTGTCTGCCCTGCTGGAATAATAGGACTCAAATGTGAGATTGGTATGTTCAGGAATGATATGATTAGAATTTCAGTACATTATTTTCATCTCAGAAATCTGAAAGTTGCTCTGCGTCGCCTGATCAAAAAAAAAGAGAGATAGAGAGAAAAGGACACACTGTACACCACTTACAAAAAAATCTTTGTGCATCAATGTGAAATGCATAACAGTCGACAGTCTAAATATTTTTCACCTTTTCCTTCAGCACACGTTTCATTAAATGTTGAAGATGTGTCCATCATATGCATGTTCTATACAGTGCTTATGAATAAAAAGTATACCCAAATTTGAAATCCTTTGATTAGAAGGTAGTAGCATATATGCCCTTGAAACTTATCATATCTAAAAAAGCAGCTGTTCAATTCTCCACAGCACCATTGAATTTGATTAAGGTGCATCTAGAGCAGTACATGGACTGAATCTGCTAAACTCCGTGGTAATTCTTGGAATTGCAAATAGATAAGCATGTGCAGTCAATTACCAAATTAACAGAAATCAAAACTTCACCATAAAAAATCTCGAATAAAGTTTTTCTAATTTGAATAACTCCGTAAAAGGGCTTACCTCAAAAAGTGGAGTGCGCTAATAAAGCAAAGATTGCGTTATCATCGCAATAAGGGCAATAAGGGTTTGACTGTTATATGCATTTTCTGAAGTTTATATTGAAATATACGTTATTCTAGTCAAATGCAGATTATTATATGAATATTGCTCCAATCCTATACAGACTATTTCAAATGCATGATGGTTCTTTATTCACATTCGCTGCATTAGCGCAAACTAGGTACAGGGGGATTTTGAAAATGAGTTTGGAAAAGCCTGCTGCTCAGTAATCTATGGCCAGAGTTATGGAAAATGTATCAATAGACGGAATATCAGATGCTCTTTCGGATATGCACTGTATATTGTCGTAATTTTACTTTCATTATTTTTAAATTCAGATATCAACGAATGTGAGAGCTCTCCTTGCTTTAATGGAGCAACCTGTCTGGACCATGTTAACGGATATGAGTGTTGGTGTTTTCCTGGATATACAGGATTCAACTGTACTACAGGTATTTGTTTGAAAAAAAACCCACAGATTTAAACACTACGATAGAGGATGTTTTGTCTTACAACAGCAATTATCATTCCCTTGCAATCATTATCATTATTGTTATTATTATTATTATTATTATTATTATTATTACTATTATTATCATTATCATTATTATTATTACTTCCACTATAATACGGCAGCAGTGGTAGGTCGCGTAGTAGTAATAGTACTAGGAGGGGTTATTGTTGTTGTAATTGTTTTTGTGATTACTTGCATTGTGTCTATTACAAAGAGGCACAATTCATAATGATATTGAAAAGAAAATAGTAATTATAATTATCAACAATAATGATAACAACAATGATAATGATGATAATAAAAATAACAACAACTTTAATCATAATAATAATACAAATATTACTAAAATAATAGTAATCCATTTTGCATAGCGTATGTCATATCATGAGCTTCCAATGGACCTTGAATATTTTACACAAGAATAAATCCTACCAGGTACCCTCTTTCCACACGAGTCGAGTGTCTCAAATGTAGAATAATGTCTTGGTAAAGGACGTTAGTGCATAGGCAGGGATTTGAAAACCGTACTATGCTGTTCACGGCACGGAGACTAAGGTGCTTCACCACTACACCTGCCTTAAACAGCCTGAAAGCAACAGCACTGACAGACCGTTATAGCTCAGCATTAGTATCCGAAAATAAGTTTACTAAAAGTACAGCCTCCTTGACCATTTCGAAAAAAGGGTCGAGAGGCCAAGATGTTTTTTTTTTTTTTGGGGGGGGGGGTGTTATGGTACCGTCCGTCTTCCGACCTTCGGGTCACTTATTTTCGCCCTGGAAATTATTTTTTAAAAAGACTTCAGTTGATAATGAGGGCTGTCATATTGTGACGCAAAGCTTGGCCACAATTTTTCATGTAATGAAACTCGTTGAACTGAAGGTAGGCCTGCATTAAAATTGAAAATTTCAGAATGTAATAGCATTCTCTTTCACCAAACCCATTCCAGAATCGTCCATCGCATTTCTTGTAAAGAGCAACTTCATACTTGCCGGCAGCTTTGCACCAAATGTCTCTCTGTTGGACGCTCAGTACACTAGACTTCCTGTTACCTCACCAAGAGGAATTGCATACGATCCGCAAGACAAATTGATGTACTGGTCAGATAAGGCGGCCAATATCTCCAGGGCCACCTTAAACGGAACTGCTCGAGAGGTCATCGTTTCAGATCCAGGTACACGTATAGCCATTACCAGGTCCCCGTTTCATAAAACTTGCTATCACAACTGTCACATTTCTATGTCAAATTTGCTCTCAGCCAATCATATGCAATGATTTCAGTAGGTTACAGCAGTTATGGCAACTTGTTATTGATAACAAGTTTTACGAAACGGTGACCTGATTTGATACCTCAAACCATGGACCTATGCTCAGTTAACGCAAAACCGAATCTACGCGAACTCAAAATCACCCACGTCTTCGTCAGTTGCTCGGTATGTTTTCGTTCCGATATGTCATTGGTGAAATGAAGTTATTAAGTTGATTACATGGAACAATGTCGAACGACGAAAAACCTTAGCTTAATTGTATTGTGCATCAGAATTGTTAAAAGTGGTAATCAACAAATGCCGAATTATAATGTTGCCTAGCGTCAATGAAAAACAGACATAAAGAGATAAACCTATTTTCTAAAATTCTAATAGGTAAGATGAGAGCATGAATATTACCGTACATGCGGTAAAAGACAGAGGAAAGGATATTGAGAAGTAACCAGAAAAGCTGTTCTCTCGGTAAAGCTTTGACCTCTTAATAAAGGAACTTACTTTGTCAATCATCAACACAAAATGCGTGAAATTTCATACTTTGGGTATGATGTGAAGTGATTGCCCTGTTTTATTTTACATCTTTAAAAAGCTTGCTTTTCAGTAAATTGCATTTAATCAAAAGTAAAGGATTAAAGCTTGTTCAAATAAAAGGGGAGAACTGCTGGAGGGTAGTGTTTTTGTATACAAAGTGAATGGCAATGACCCGGGGCAATGATCGACGTAACAAATTAAAGGAATGCGCTTATAATTTTTCGCACTCATTCGCCTCCATGTGATCAAATTCGCTTTTAAAAAAATCCCTCGGAAAAATCCGTGGCTTCCCCCTCATATTTGAACCACGTGAACGGGCCTTTGAAGCGTAACATCATTACAAGACACACAATCGGCCACAAACCCTGGCAAAGGGAATTGCCATTTTCGTGTTGTTATTAGGCATTATTCCCTTAAGTAAAGCAAACGCACTGATTATTCTGAAAGACTTATGAGTCACTCGGACACAAACGCTGAAATCCTATTAAGGACAACTAGTCGTACTTCGTTTATTGCGAGGAACTATTAACCAAAGCAACTGTGAAAATTTTTGTACGGTTAGCTTGCCATTAATATAATATCTACCTTTTGCATGTTATGTGTTATTTGTGGCCCAGTTATTTATCCAAGTGATGTAAATAGTCACCAAGAATAGTTTTCAAATGATGAAAATTTGAAATGATTTTGGAGTCAGCATATATATATATATATATATATAACACAATATATATATATATATATATATATATATATATATATATATTTATATGTTATTATTTGGGGGTGGGTTAAATAAATGTTAGAATCATCTACAGATTGACTTTCTTAGACTGTCCCCGTGCCTTTTTGTACACACCTCCTGACAAGGAAGGAAAACGCTCTATATTCACTGTGCGATGTGCGCTGTTTGTCTGTAGTAGGATTTCAGCGTTTGTGGCTAAATGTAGTCTGTATTGTCATGATAACAGTTATATTAATGTTACTTTCGACGTTGCTTTCCTATTTCTTTCTTATTCAATTGACAACTCGCTGGTCGAATTTTGGTTTTAATAAAAGGCGTAATTTAGCCTTCTCCCTCGTCCACTGAAACATGAGAACATACAAACTTTGATAATCCGGGAATGACCTATATTCTTTACAATGCAATAAAATATAGTGAGTAATTGAAAGCATGCTCCATTCAGGGGCCGCGGAAGCGGGGGCTGCAGTCACCCCCCCCCCCCCCCACCTATTTCGTTTGAGAAACAAAAGATGATTGTGAAAACTTGATATCTAAATTGTAAATTGGTAATTTCATAGGTCTGCAGAACCATGAAAAACCAAGGGCTTCGAGGGGCTGCGCCCTGAATCCCCTCCAGGGGGCTCTAGAGCCCGGACTGGACTCTGCCCGTTCGGGTGTCAGCCCCAGCCTCCCCCCTACAAAAACGCCTCTGCTATACTTGATTTCTCGGAAGACTTAACCATGGTGTTACTGACTTTTCTGTATATAAAATCAGGTTCAGGAGGTGCTGTTGTAATCCTTGAGTTTGCTGACAGGAAGATCTATTGGTCCAATTCAGATGTGGAACGAGCAAATTTTGACGGGAGCGATCGTGAGGTCGTGGTTGCTGGTCGTCCGTACCTTAATGGACTTGCCGTCGATAGCGTGAATAGGTAAGCAGCGGGGAACGAAACACGGGAGCGATTAACTACCCCGCACATTACGCCAAATTTATCACCTATGCGCGTACCCAGATAACCCCAAGGACAAAGTAATTCCCTTTTTTTTTTAAGAACGTGCAGTTCTTCTAATACTGGAATTTGTTTTAATGTCATCTTTCCGATATGCAGCAGTATCGGGGTGACCAGGGGTGGGGGGGGGGGGCTGTAGGTGATGCACGTGGGTGGGGGTGCGTGTGGGTTGTGGTGTGCATGTGTGTTCGTTTTAATGAATGACAGGAGGGTGTGAGTGACGTAACAAAGGACTTACGCCTCTTCTATACCTCTGTTTTGTAAAAAGATTTTTAAAAATCCAAAGCTCTCTACCGCATGTTAAAAGTTCGAAGATTTTCTGAACAGGGGAGCATTTTTACAATGTTTCATGAAGTGCCTTGTCAGTGATTTTTACTGAAAGATGCAAGGATTTCAGTAGCTTATAACAGTTGTAAAAATCACTGACTAGACACTTTATGAAGCGCTCCCCAAGCCTGTTAATTATTCATCTTTTTTTCCAGGAAATTATTTTGGTGTGAGCAATGGAATGTGATGCGGTCAGAACTTAACGGCACAGACATTTTCCGAGTAGTAAGGCGAGAAACATCACCCTCAGTCCGTTTATTTTATTATCAACAAGGTAATATATTTTGTTTGTTTGTTTGTTTATTTATTTTCACCATGCATAATAAACAATCACATTGACAAGAACAGCGTATTACATCAAAATAGAATACATAATAGGAACAAAGCATAAACATAAATGTTTGAAGCGCAGAGTCCCTAGAATAACATAGTAGGTAATAAATTCGTTTCGTAAAACATGGCTTGAAATAAAACATTCATGATTTCGTTTAATCGACAGAAATAAAAACAAATAAAAATAAGAAAAAAAAAAATGTTAATCGTGCCCCTATATCGTACTATACCTCCTTACCCTGCCATAAAAAGACAGAAACACTTAGGTGTACCTCAAAAGCTATTATGATGAATATTTGGAGAGGAGTAATTCTTTCATATTCCTTTTAAATGATATAATAGTGCTACAATTTCGTATATGAGATGGTAATGCATTCCAAATGTCAGGTCCTACATATCTAATTGATTTATGTGCTAAAGCAGTTCTTGGTGTAAACAAATGAAAATCAGAAGAATGTCTAGTTGGATAGTTATGAATGTCTCTATTTAAAGTGAAATCGTCACAAAATGATAAAGGCAATTCGTTTTTGTTTAAGCGGTACATGAACACTGCAATTTGCATGAAATGAATATCAGTAATTTTCAATGTTTTTAGTCTAGAAAATAAAGGATCAGTATGATCAAAGTATCCAGACCCAGTACAGAGCCGTACGGCTCTCTTTTGTAGTCTTAAAATAGTATCAGTATTTGCTTTGCAATTTGCCCACTCTATGTTACAGTAAGAGATGCGAGAATGAATAAAAGAATTGTAAATAATAAGCAAAACACGAAGCGGGACAAATGACCGCAGCCTGTACATTACACCAATATACCGAGACAAAGTTCGAGAAAGGTCACGTACGTGCTCATGCCAAGAGAGGCACTCATCGATTAGAATTCCTAAGAATTTGGTGTTTTTCTTTTGTTGGATGGAAATGCTATCTATCTTTAATGAAATACTTATTTCTTCTTTCTGAGCACGACTTTTAAAATATAAGAAGTTGGTTTTATCCAAATTTAACGACAGTTTATTACATTTAAACCAATTTGATAATTTGGGCAGTTCAGTATTCAACATATGAACAAGAGTTTGTAAGTTTGAATTGGAACAAAAAATATTGGTGTCATCCGCAAATAATATATATTGCAATGAGGTGGAGACATTAGAAATATCATTAATATAAATCAAAAAAAGAAGCGGACCTAGAATAGAGCCCTGCGGCACACCACATGTAATTGATGACATAGATGATTTTGCATTATTGAAGGTTGTATATTGACTTCTACAAGAAAGATAACTACGGAACCAATCCAATGGTACGCCACGAATCCCATAATGGTAAAGCTTCTTTAAAAGCATACTATGATCAAGGGTATCAAATGCCTTACTTAAATCCATAAAAACTCCTATGACATGTTCATGATTGGTTAAGGCAGATGATACCCTATCATATAACTTCACAATAGCATATTCAGTTGAATGAAATTTCCTGAATCCATATTGATCATTATTAAGTAACTTATTGGCAATCAAAAATGTATATAACCTATCATAAACGAGTCGTTCTAATATTTTTGAAAAACATGAAAGTATAGAAATGGGCCGATAATTGGTAAATGAGCTAGCATCACCTTTCTTATAGATGGGTATTACTTTTGAAATTTTCATCATTGAGGGAAAACTACCAGAGGATAATGACAAATTAAAAATGTAAACGAGAGGTTTAATTATACTTCCAATAATATTCTTTAGCAAATGTGTATTCATCTCGTCATGTCCAGTTGAATAACTGGAATTAAGTGATGCAACAATCCTCGTGACCTCAACTGCATTTGTTGAGTTAAAAAATATACTATTTACGGAGGGATTAAATAGAAAGTCTTGGAAATTTTGACTACATCCCTTAACTTTAGAGGCCTGTTCGGCACCTATGTTTGCAAAGAAATTATTAAAACCATTTGCAATCTCATGTGGATCACTTACAATTCTATCACCGTGTTTAAACTGAGTTGAATGGGAAACATTACCCCTTTTCAGAATATCGTTTACTATTTTCCACTTTGAAGAAGAGTCATTAGCCTGTTCAAACTGTTTAGTGTAATACATTCTTTTGGATGTACGTATAACATGAGTTAGTTTATTTCTGTATTGCCTATATTCCAATTTCTTCAGGTCGGTAGGATTACAAAGGCTTTTTTTATAAAGCCTATTTCTATGTTTAATAGATTTTAAGATTCCTTTAGTAATCCAGGGATGTTTGGGTACATTTTTCAGAGCTTTGGTTTGAACTTTTGGTATATTGACATTCAAATAGTTTGTTAATGTTTCTATGAACCTTTGATAAGCAACATCGATGTTATTGCTATTGAAAACATCATTCCAGGTTTGCGACATTAAATCTGTTTTAAATTTTTCTATATTTTCTCCTGTGAATTTACGAGCTTCAATGGCATTCCTTTTAGTTCTTTTTTTTATATAACTGGGAAGAAACAAGAAAATAGGCAAGTGATCAGAAACTTCAGAATAAATAAGGCCTGATTCAATATCGTAGTCAGAAACATTGGTAAATATATTATCAATTAAGGTACTAGTATTTTTATCTATTCTTGTTGGTTTAGTAATTGTCGAGAACATAGCATGAACATTTAATAACGTATTTAAATTATCAGTAATATCATTGTCAGAAAGCAAATCAATATTGAAATCCCCCATAAAATGCATGTTTTTGTTTTCTTGATTCAAGTCATGTAAGAGGTTATCGAGATCGTCCAAAAACACTTTCTTGTCCTTGTTTGGGGGTCTGTATATGATACAGATTACATCATTTTTGCCAGAAAGACAAGAATCAATTTCAATAGAAAGAAGTTCAGCACTATCATTACAAAGAGAGAGATCAGAGCGAAGTTTAAAAGACAGAGCGTTGTTGACATAAAAAACCTACCCCTCCTCCTCTACCCTCTAGTCTATCAGAACGTATCAGTGAATAATTTGGAATGTCATACAGAGGAGGTGAATTACTATGTAGCCACGTTTCGCAGACACCTACAACAGAAAATGTGCAATCGAGAGAATCTAACAGCAGTTGTACATTGTCAAAATTCCTAGCAAGACTACGAGCATTCATATGCAAATAAGTTAGCCGTCGACCTTTTTTCTGGAATCTCGTCTTAAACTCAGCAGGTAAATAATATTCACATCTAACATTTGGAGATATGATGGGATCAATGTCATCCATAGTTAAAACCACACATCTCAGAGTAATACATGCACTTGCTGAGGTACAAGTGTTGCTGAATAAATATAGTCATTTGAGGTACATACTCATAGTAGTAGTAAAATACGATGGGGCAACATGAAAAAATAAGAACAAAAATCATTTCTATCAAAATACATGTACGTTTAGCGTATAGTGGCATTTGAACGAAACATGAAGTGTCTGCCATATATACCCAAGCTAGAATTTTCAATAGAAGGTAAAAACAATATGAGCACAATTAAATAATTTGTATAAAGAAGTAAGGGTATCAGCATTTCTAGGTTTTTACCCCTTATCATCGATACTATGTTTTGTTTTGTTTTGTTTTGTTTTTTTGTTTTTATTTCAGTTTTTTTACTTTAACATCGTACGCTTGTATGTGAAAAAAAAGAGAAAATGAACCCTACCTTAAAACTTTTGTCAAGGTTTTAAATAGTTATACAAGTGTAGGCAAATAAATCAGAGTCTTCATATTCGTTAAATTGTAAAAGGTTGTTTCACCTACATGTATATTATTACACAACTCAATAAATAACAGTTTCAATATTTTACTGAGAGCACAAAAAAGTTAAGTCATCAAATATCTTGTAACATAACAAAACGGGCGAAAGAAGATTTCTCAATATTTGAAATCAGGAGTTTCAGGATTCGGATCAGGACTATGTTTTCCCAATAACTGCTGAAAAAGAATAATAAGAGCATATAGTACAGTATTTTGTAGCCCCTGAAAAAAAAGAATCAAGCTCCAGATCGTAGCATCAATCTTCGTGTTAATAGCAATAAATAGAGAGGTTCTAATGAACAGTCAACTGAAGAAATAATATTTAGATTCACAATGGATCGTGACTGTCAAAGTTGGTAACACAACAATTACAGGAAATGAGTTAGGAAGAAAAATCAGTACCTTGTTGACGGGTGGTAGTATTAATCCCCTTATTAATCCTTGTAATCAATCCACTTAGACGTGCCTTTTTCTTTTGACTGTAAGCACACATCCGTGCCTCTAACGAAGATTTTCGTAGAAAGCCCGAGCTCTTTACGCATTTTGTAGGCTTCTTTGGCTAGGAAAGCGCGACGACTTTTCATGGATGGTGGGAGATCCGATCGCACGGTGATCCGTGATTGGGGCTGGGGCTTGGGGCTTTTGTGATGTTGTGGTGTAGTTGACAAGTCTCTCAGGGGCGGCGCTGCCGTGAGGCAACCTGGGGGTCACAGTGCCTCCCTCCCACTTTTCGAATCACCCAAAAAAGTGCCCCTTTTACCCCTTTTTCGTTCATTGGCCAGCTTTCAATTTACAAGGGCCCGTCTTCTTTGTTAATAAGTGCCCTTTCGCCTTCTAACAAGGTCCGCTATTCGTTGCAGATGAGTAACCCATCTTACAAACTAGAAGCGCGCCATTTTGATGACTAAATAGTGCTATTTCCTTTTTCATAGGTTCGCTTTTGAGAAGTGTGCCTTTTGCACTTTAAATGAATGTCCCTTTCCAAATATGATTACTGTCCTCTTTGACTGCCTCTTTTCGTTTCTCTTCTGCAGAGTGCCCCTTTCCACCTCTGAAAAGTGCCCCGTTTGAGATATGATACATAACCTCATTTAATTTTGATAAGTGCTCCTTTTCCTTTCTAATTCTACGTCCAAATTCTCTCTCTGTTAATGTGAGATAAGTGCAGTAAGCGCACTTTTGTTTTCTGATAGTGTCCCTTTTCCATCGGGCAAGTGCCCCCTTTTTAAAAAATGATACATGCCCATTTAATTTCTGATAAGTGCCCATTTTCCTTTCTAGAATGCCATCTTTCCTCACGATTTCATGCCCCCTTCGAATTTGATAAGTGCCTCTTTTCATTCCCTTTTCGTTTAAAACAAAATAGTACAATTCTCCTTCTGATAAGTGCATCCTTCAAATCTGATACATGCCCCTTTTGAAGTCGGATAAACATGCCTCTCTTGTGCCATTTCCTGTTCTTTTAAATTTCCCTTTTCACCTAAATTAAGCTCCTCAAAGTCCTCAAAACAGCCACTCTGTAACCAGTTCTCTACTTTCTTTGCCAACAAGATTGAGAAGATTCAAAGAAGTCTGGGAAATGTCTCCTCAAGCTCTTAACCCTTACTTCGGCTTACTTCGAAAAATCGGGTAATCGCGTCGGGCCTTGTAATCGCGTAACCCGACATTTCGTGAAAACAGCCCACTTGATTTGCGAAAGGTCGGGTCTACCATTTGAGAAATACGCACCTTAAATCTACGAACGGTCGGGTTCAAAGAGTGAAATTTACCCGACGCTTCATAAAAATAATACAACAAAAATACGAATAGTCGCGTCCCCTTGCGTACAAATAAATACGGCAAAAACGGCTTGAATGAAAGTTAACAGTCTATCCACACAAAGTCAGGATTTTTAGGAAAAAAAGAGGTGAGTACAGTTTAATTTTCGCTAATTTGTCAAAAAATACAATTTATTCATAATAAGTTCTACCATTGTGACGAATGTGCGTTAATTTCTTTACATTTTCAAAGAACTTCCTGAGATGTATGCCATGACATTATGTGCAGAAAAACTCTTTGCCTGCTGAATTAATTAAGAGGGGATAATAATGACAATTGTTCTTTAGATATTTACTTTGAACTCTGCTTTCCTTAGAGCAGTATTGATGTAGGTCATTGCACACTAGCTGGGTTTTATTTCTTCTGGTACAATGGTAAAGGAGAAAACTAATTATTATGATTGTTGAATTTGATTGTGCCAATAGTTGACAAAAACTTGCAAAGAGTTAATCATGCTTCTTCTCCCTGATTTCACATACAGACTATAGACTAAAAAAAATCTTTGTTGAGAGGTAGTTCTGAACACCCCACTCATTCATCTGTTTTGACTTTGTTCATTAGATACCTAGGTTGAAACTTGAGGCTGCATTTATGTCTGCAGCCACATCAATAATTTTGGAGATGTAGGGGATGATTGCTTGTTGACTGAGAATGAAGAAAATTTTTGCAAGGAATGAATTAGTTACAACTCCAGTAATGGAAGGTAAGTGAATCTTGCATGAGTTTGGTCAGCTTGCAATCAACATGTCAAATTTCAGCCAGGGTTTAGCATTTTTAGAAGGCCATTGGGCCTTAGTTGCATTTATAGACTCATTCTGGAATTTCTGAGTAACATTTCAATTCATTACTGTCTCAACTTGGAGATAAGGCTTGGGGGGGAGGGTAATCATCTTCCATGGACCTGGTTTCTTTTTTGTTCCTTTGCAAATGTTATCAGTCAAGTTTGATAGATATTTTTCTTCCTTGAATAGGCACCAGGATCAAAATATCTTGCCAACATTCCTTGCTCACAAACAATACACTTGCATTAAGATATTTATTTCTTCGTTTGCATGAAGATTTTAAGGGAACGTTAGTTATCAAAAGCCTAATACTTAAGTTTTACTTGTTCAGTTTTCCTGACAAGCAGAAGCTATGTTTTGTTTTCTGATTTTCTCTTACATCATTTACAAGTTTTGTTTTTTTTTTATTATCAAATTTTAAGCTGAAACATGAATTGTACAATGTGTGTATTCTTATGTATTTCTATGAATATTAGTTGTTTTTGAGAACTGAGAAATAAAATGAACTAAACTGATTGTAAACCTTGGTCTGCAAAGTTAAAAAATTACTAGCAGTGTTCCTACTGTTCATACTTTGTACATGTACTTTGCATTTACCATAATTCAGGTCAACTTTCAATCTTATCTTGTTTTCATTAACAGACTGAAAGAATTTAGCTTCATCTCTTCAGTGCGTTGGACCCCTTTGGAAATCTGCCTCTCACTGAGTGAGGAGTCATGGCCCTGTGTGCAGCAGGGGGCAAGGGGAGCAGTGGCCCAACTCAGCAATTTTTAGACTTGCATGTTTTTTACTGAAAATTCTCAAAAATTCAACCAAATATTTGCACCAGATCCTTCAATATATATCTTAACCCACCATGTTACATAAGTTACATAGGTAATTTCTTGGGTTTAGGGTTGGGTGCAAGATCATGTAATTATTTGAAGGAACAAGCAAGGAAGGGAGTGATCAGTAACCAAGTGAGTGAGATTGCAAACTGAATGATATAGTGCACACTTTGGGTAGAATTTGGGGGAAATTTTGAATGAAAAAGGTTGAAGATTTTCAGGGGAAGGGGGCTGCATAAAGATATGCCTACCACCCAAACCTTAATTTAGCTTTAATCTGTAAGAATTAGATTCATTTGGGTGTTGAGTTACATGAATCCTAAAATAAATGAAGATGAATTATCTGAGAGGGCTTTCTAATAAATGTCACCATTTCGTATAACTTGACTAGTTGCTCCACAATTCAATTCAGATTTGTTGATATACATTCCACAATTTGGGATTATCATCAAAATGTTTTACAATGTCATTGGACAGGAAGAAAGAGATGAAAAATCGTTTCAGACGAGATTATTACTAAATGAAGATGAATTATCTGAGAGGGCTTTCTAATAAATGTCACCATTTCGTATAACATGACTAATTGCCCCACAATTCAATTCAAATTTGTTGATATACATTCCACAATTTGGGATTATCATCAAACTGTTTTACAATGTCACTGGACAGGAAGAAAGAGATGAAAAATCATTTCAGACGAGATTATTTGATGAAATTTCGAGGGTGTCAGAGAGGGGGGGCAGAGAATTGGAGATGATGGAGTAATTGAGAGTTTGTGAAGGAGATAACTGCAAAAAAAATATATAAATTTATATACATTTTGGGTTGATCAGATTTTCAAAGTGAATTGTCCCAAGGTCATGGGCCTATTCGTTATTTTTTTTAAAGGGGGGGGGGTACAAATGTATAACATCATAATATCATTCGGGATAACAGTAACACTTGATACATTCTTTAGCGCAAGTCTTTCCACGTACTATCATCTCATGTGATTACCCCCCCCCCCCCCCCCGATTATTAGTGGTTGTAAAGAAAAAAATATTTGGCATTTTCGGGGCATTTCCATGATAGTCTGTTACTGCATTGAAAGAGATAAATAGCTGGCCTATATCAATAATTTGGTAATGCAAGCGTATTCGTTTTAAACAGCCTGTAGATCTATTGTTTTTCCATTTAAATCGATAGGTTAAATTTCAACAAAGTGGAACCTAATTATCATTTACGTGCATCATAAAAGGATGAATATCAATGATTAAAAGGGTTTAGAGATTTCGTAATACGCATGCGCAATGATTCAGTGGCAATAGTATTTGCTCTTCATCATCGCTGCAATTTAGAATTCTTAACGAGAAAATTGTTTTAAATTAATTTTACCCGATACTTCGTCAATTGAAGGTAGATTTTTCACGAATGTTCGCTTAAAAGATTAGTCTTATGTCAATGACGACAAGAGCTAAAAATCAATTTTTTAACATCCGATTTACCCGACCTTTCGCAAATACAGGGGACTGTTTTCACGAAAGGTCGGGTTACGCGATTACACGGCCCGACGCGATCACCGATGGTTCGAAGTATGCCCTTTGAATCTAGACCACTTTCATGGATCTCCACCTATGGTCAGTTTAGATTTAACAACTGAAGATGAGATATTGAAAATCATCAAGGGATCAAGGGACTATCTGACCCACCTTTCTAAAAACTTTCACTGTATTAGAAAAATGCATTATACTTCCTTCTTGTTGGTCAAATCAAAACATTTGCGTTTCGGAAAACAAATGCCAAGTCCGTGTTTATAATAATCCTTCTTTATTCGTCTGAATTTCTTTCTTTCCATGACTCTCTTATCAGAATCACGGCTGCTTTTTCCGGATTTTGGAGTCAGATTGGTGCGGTCGGTAAGGTCGGACGGGACTGAACTACATGATGTATTCCATTGGAACAGTAGCAGTGTTTTACACGTCACTGCTCACAACTCTATCCTTACTTTTGGAAGTCAAGATGGCTACCTTGGGGAAGTACCTCTATATAACATCACAGCGGTTAGAGGTATTAAAACTGTTACAACACCCAATGCCACTTATAAACTGAAGCTGAAAGACCTCTATGTATATCACCTCAATTAGTCTTCACTTTCAATCTCTTGACTATCACTCATAGCAAATTCGCATAGTGCTGTTCCTCATGTGTAGAAGCACTAAAATTAAAAGAGACGTTATGGTAAACATGTTAAAGAAGAGTCTCTGGACTGTTAGCTACAATCTAAGGGGTTCAAATCCCTGGTTATTACCTAGAGCACACATTTGGCAATTCATTCATCAAAATTTGCCACACTCAACCCAGGTGAGGTAAGTGGATACCTGGCAGGAATTGATTAACCCATTCGTGACAGAGGTCCACATTTGGTTGTTTGACCTAGTAACTTTTGATGCAAAGCTCTGAAAATCATACCAAATACATGAGCAGAAAGAGCAAAAATTTCTACACAAGCGGTTCTCATTTTGGCTGCTTCAATATTTGTTGTTTGATGCTGAAATTTTTAAAAAGGAAAATAAGCATTAAAATCCTTAAATTGGCAATGTGATGGAGAGTTAAAAATCCTTTTTTCTCCTGCAAATTGGCAACTTTTTGACCTCTTATCATACTTTTTGTCAGTTTATTTTTATTTTAGATACATGATGTTTATAAAAAAAAATGGAGCAATAAAATAAAAATGTTGGTGTTGCAAATTTGAAGTATAAAAGCTGATCAAATTAGGCTTCAAATAATTCCTGTCACGAATGGGTTAAGTACTCAAAATGCTTAAGCGCTGCAATGGAAGCTTGACTAAAGCTGGGGTGATAGTAATGGATTTCTACAGGAATGGAAAACGTACGAGACCTGTGGCCCATTGCATAAAACTTTTGCCGGAGTTTTTTAATGGTAAAATTTGAGAAATTTGAAACTACGGCCAAAAAAAAAGCGTCATTGTTTACCATTACATAAAAAATTGCCAGACTTTTTTGCCAGAAAAAAAGTCTGGCAAAAGTTTTATGCAACGGGCCCCTGGGCGCCTTATAAAAGCTCCATTATTATCATTAAATTTGCTTCTGCTCTTTACTGCGGATAGAAAGAGAGATTGGTGAAAGTTCAAATGCCCCGCTTGAACTAACTCTAGCTTCTGGATTTTTTAAATTGCATTTTTGTTAGCCTTAGTACAGCCGTAGCTGCTATAAAACAGCACTGTAGACATGGTACAAAGGCACAGGAGAAAAAAAGAATCGGGGCCCGAACCTACAGGCTCTCCGGATCATGCCATCACTCGACTTGCTGCGTACAGTGTTGTTTCTCAGCAGCCACGGCTGTACCACGGCGAATAAAAAGATATCATACAAAGTGTACAGAATCTAGATTAGCTTCAGCTTGGACGGAGACGCAAAGTTACAATTATTTTTGTTTCACAATTCATGGGAAAAATATACACGCAGATGTTCGATATCCGCATCATGATGCCACCGAATATTTTTATTTTCTCATCCCACACGTTCAAGAATACCTGAGATCGTCGATAATTCATATGTTGAATCGATGGAAAAGAAAACAAAAGTTCAACCGCCAGATTTAAAAAACCTGATACTTTTTAGGATCCAATTTCTATTGCGAAGTATACTTTTTCCCACAACTTAATGGAGATTATGGAAAATGTAGTCACGCTTTGTTGAACTTTGGGAAAGCTTTGGGCTTCACGTTTTGCACTTCATATTCATGTCATTCGTAATTCTACGAACAGCTTTATGAAAAACCTTTTAATAATTCTTTCATCATCCCATCTGATTCTGTTAAGACTCATGGTGTCTAAATATATTTATGTTTCATTATCCATGTCTAACGTAGTTATTTCACTTTGTAAATCTCTGAAATTTCATCTGTATAATACCGTAAATGCTCAAAGAAGAAGCCTGTAACCATGCTATTCGAGCCCTTTTGATTAATGTTTAAAAATAAAAGAGATATTGAGAGGTTGTAGCGCATCCAAAATCGAGCCGTCAGGATTGTTTTGAAAGCAAAGAAGCAGGATAGGGCTCCTTTGTTGAAACAGTTACATTGGTTGCCTGTTGAAAAAAGAATTTCCTACAAGGTTGCCTTAATTGCCGGCTTAATTGTAATAAGTGTATACATAAATTGGTAACTTAGTACTTTTATACTTTACTGTCATCACCATACCGGTCAAATTACAGACTCCGATCTAGTGAAGATACATTAATTTTACACGTTTCTGGGGTTTATTCGAAAAAGGGTGAAGCCAGCTTTGACTTTTGTGGTCCAAAACTATGGAATAGCTTGCCAGCGCATTTACGATCACGTTCATCTGTAAAATTATTTAAGGGGAATCTAAAGACATATCTGCTTGTATTTTAGTGGTGTAATCTTGGAGAGCTGTATATAAAGCGCACAGAGCAGTTTTAACTGATTTTGCGCCATATAAGTGACAGTTTATCATTATTTTATTATTGATGATAGAGCAGTGAAAAGTGGTGCCACCCAGAGGAGACAAAGCTTATCTATGTTCTCCACTTTAAACGGATATGATAACTTTGTCTAGGCTTGATTTAATAAATTGTTGAATTTTGATTTCTGTGTTGTATAACTGTATTAAGATATTCAGAAGGATAAATAAACAGCCAGGCATAAAAAGATTTTGAAATGTAAGATGTTATTATCAATATATCTTTCACTGAATCCTATCATTTGCAAAGACAGCCTGGGTATGCTTTTGACTAAACCGCTCTTTATAAAAGTCTCTCATTTCCGGTCACTTGGTATATTTCATTTTTGTGATGCACTTGCTAATGCTTTTGAATTGCAGTCGTCAGGAAATTACACTTATACAATATTATATACACTGAATAGCATGTAGGGCCACGCAGCTCAGATATTTAAAAGTTACTCAGTGGCTTTAATACAGTGTACAGTGTAATACAGCAAGTGGTAATGGTATACAGTTTATTCAGCGAAATATCGCACTTCTTCATGTCATCGAATATTCCAGATTCATAGTTCGTCTGGAACTCCAAAGTGATTTTCAATGTATTGCATGTTGGTTTCTTTGAACGGTTTTTCGGAAAAGGTAGTTCAAACGGAGGGATGGACAGTTGAGCGATGTAATTTTGCACAGATCAACAGATCAAAGTGGTTAAACCATGTATAAACCTACTGAGATTCTTACATTGTCAAGATTCTCGAGTCTAAGATTAATGTATACATCTGAACATCGAATTTTTAAGATTTTAACCAGTGAAGTCTTTTCAAGAAACGGTAGGCGATAGAGGAAGCGGTATAGCTCAGTTGCTAGAACACTGGTCTGTTATCCGGTGACCCGGGTTCGAAACGACGTCCATGCTGCGCTAGTGCCCTTTGGTGATTAGACATTCACCGGACCTCTGTTTACTTTAAGACAAGCATACTTTTGTGGTGTTTTTGTTGTGTTTGTTGTTATTATTGTTTTGTTTAGCTTTTTATTAGTCCATGTATTCTGTAGTCTTTAGAGATTGACTGAGCGAATGTTTTGTGATTCCACGTTCAACAAAAAACTTACGGAAGAATTTAGCTTGCAATTGTCAGGGTACACTTTTACATATTTTGAATCTGTGTACAGCTATACAGCAACAAGTGTCCTACGCTTTATTGTATGATCGCCAGTGATCTGAGGAGAAGTGATGAGGTCAATGACGTTTCCCTAACTAAAGGTTGGCCTATATATCCCCTAATATCATGCATACTCCTTTAAAAAATAAACCGGCTATTGTACACTTGGATCAAGGGGGCGCGTCCAAAATGATAGCGAGGAAGCTCACCGTTCCTTTCAAAATGAATAACCAGAGAGCCAGAGAAAGGACGTTAGAACGATATGCACAACTTAACTAGGATAGTAAGTGAAATAACTGTGAATCGTTGATCTTGGATCTGGATCTTGGATTAGTAGACCCCATAAACGTCTATTGTGGAGTTTTAACTGAGGTTGCGTAGAGGAGGAAGGATCGGCAAAGAGAAATGGGTGAGAGTGCAAAGTTGTTCCATGCTCTAATAGTGCATGGGAAGAATGAAAACTTGTAGGCATCGGATGAAGTTTGGTCTATTACGAACTGTTTTGTGTGTCCTCTTTCCTCTCGTGTAGGTTTGCGTCCGACTTTGTTATTGTGCTGTAAATCCAGTTGACCATCATGATCATTACTGATATGTTTCGACGTGGATAATGGAGGTGTTGTAACTAAACAAAGCAGATCAAAACAGACCCTCCAGTCATGCCTAACAGTTTGCAAAACGTCATATTCATAATTTTAATAGCTTTTAATAGCTAATAGAAACGGATAAATTTATTGGAATCTTAAGTGATAATAATATGAAATGGAAAAGTCAAGTTAAGATAAATTCCCACATTGCTAAAAGTATAGGTCTCTTAAATAGGCTGCGTGAATTTGTACCACAAAATATCTTGTTAATGTTGTATAATACCTTAATATTATCATACCTGAACTATGGATATCATTGCCTTGCGATCTTCAATAAATGTTTATTAATCAGAACCTTAGTTTTACAAAAACGATTAATCAGAATGATATCTCATTCTGGTTTCAGAGCACACACACAGCCCCACTTTTTCTAAAGTTTAAAATCTTGCCACCATGTGTATTATATAATTATTGGTATCTTCATGTATTTCTACTATAAGAAAATATTGCCATTAAACTTCCATTCTTTCTTTATTCTGTAGAAATTCTGATATTCACAATTATGATCAAGAAGAAAATTTGATTACCGTGTTCCATGTGGAAAATTGTTCTTATCTAAGAAATCATTATCTCACAGTGGCCCTGTATTTAGGAACAGTCTACCTGAAAATATTAAGAATTCACATTCCCTTATTATGTTCAAATCCAAACTTAAAACCTACCTTTTACATAAACTATAATTCTGCTCATTTTGCCTCAACTATGTACTATGTTTATTCCTATGAATTTTGTTTCCTTGTATTATTATCCTTATCTTCAATCTTTCTTTCCCAACTTGAAACATTATTTTTAATACAAAGTCGGGGTTATGTTATAAGTCTCTGACTTTTCAAATAATCCCCCACATTTACATAATATGTCCTTATTGTTATTTATCTTGTTCATATTTCAGCTCATTATTTGTTGTTTTTTAAAATGTCATTTCCGTATTCAACTATTGATATGTATATATTGCATATTGTTCTTTTACATGTACTGTTGTTGTTTCTATTAAATGTGGAAATAAATGAATCTGAATGTGAATCTAATAGACCCGTTGTGTTATGTCGTTTACGACGCTGCAGCTGAACCTCAGTGGAGCGATAAGACACTCTTGGACTAACTGTATATTTTTCATCCTCTTAGGCTACTTCACACCTACTTGACTCCATCCTTGCCGATTTTTCGTCTTGAAGTGTGTAAATAGACAGAAATAAATACTTTTTATCCTCGTCCTTATTTAAGGAATACACATCAGTCTACAGAAACCACTTACATAAACATATTTAAGAATCGACGTTTACGAATGACTTTACGAACGACTTGAATATGGCAAGCCAAAATGGAATTTTCAATCATTATAAATCGTATCAGCTAAAGGTGAAATATGCAGACATAGATTGAAATATTATTACTATTGTTCACAAACATTATTACGAAATATATTTTTCCACAATTTAATCGATATTGTGGGAAATGCAGTCACACAGTCAAAAACTTTGGGCATCCCATATGGCACTTCATATTCAAGTCGTTCGTAAAGTCATGCGTAAATTCTCCCATAAAGAATGATAAATCTTGAGCCTAGAAAATGCAGGCAACAAATTCTGATGCTAGCTGCTTAGATTTAATGAAATAATTCGGAAAGTTTATGAAACCTGAACAATTTTTTTCGCCAAATGAGAGATTTGTTAACCTAGCTGTACATTTTCTGTGGAAGCCGGAAGAACTCTTGGCAAATCGTCGGTACAGGATTAATCTGCGCATGTGCTGACCTGTGTGGTGTGCGGAAAATGTTCTCCCTCTACTGGTAAATCTCGTTTTTGCGATGGGGAGAATTTGAAAGAAGCTTTACGAAACACTCCCAAGGATTTATTTTTCACGTTATGAATAAGGGTAATATTGAAGAAAAAAAAAAAGTAATAAGAAGTATACCTCTCACTGCTAGAATGTGCATGACTGAAGAGTGCGAAGACCTGATTCGAAAGATTGACTGCTTGACTGGGTGTTGCCTGCCAGGAGAGCCCGGTCACACCACATTGTCACATGCCCCGTCTAGGCCCCCGTCACACTTTATAACCACTGCTGTGGTGATACGCAAAGAGATTTTTTTTTTTCAACAAAATAGAGAGAATTCTCTCTTAACCACCTCCAATTCAGAATGAATCCCACTGCTCTTGTTCTCTCATCCTATCTCCCTTTCTCTTTTTTTTTTCTCACACACTGCAATGTCATAGGTCAGTAATTTATGCACACTTGATTGCAAAATATTTAGACACACCAGGGGACCATTTCATGAAATTTGACAGCACTGACAAGTTGTCGGTCACTGACAGTTACCATAGTAACAGTCGGTGATCTGCGCTTCTGAGTCAATCAAAACCAAGGATTTTGCTGAAATTATCAGTGACCGACAACTTGTCAGTGCTGACAACTTCCATGAAACGGTCCCCTGATACCACACTAGTCATCCTAAACGAAACCATACTTTTGGTAAGCCATATTTCACATAATAGTTCTATACTATCGTTCAATCATTTATTAGGTTACTTTTAACGATTATTGTAGTCATGAATGTATACCCCGATATCAATGATGTATAACATTATTATGCAATGTATATTTTGTCATCACCTGCAATATAAAAACACACGCTCACATGTGTGTATATGTATTGAAGTATATACTATATGTTTGTGATATCTTCAGAACCTGAAGAAAACCGAGAATGCCAAAAGCTTGATCTAATAAAGTTGAAGTTCAGCTACGTCCCTGTCTCCTGTCTCATCAATCCTCACACTTTCCGAGAAGCCATCAAAAAGTTCAAACCTCCAAACTCCAAACTACACAAGTTAATCACCCTACAAAAAGAAAATCATTCGTATGATTACAGGTACTGCTCCCCGTGGCCATGTCGACCATTTGTTTAAACAATCTAACATACTAAAACTTAATGATATTAATAAACACCAGCAAAGCTCATTTATGTACAGATCCACTAACACCTTATTACCTGAGGAACTTTGTCACTTAATTCAAAGTATTCATAAATACGAAACCAGACATGCAGATCACATCCATTTACCGACACAATGGACTTTACTTTTCCAAAGAAATATCCGATACTCGGAACCTAAGTTATGGAACGATATCCCAGATACTATAAAAATACTCTGCATCTCTTGCGAGTTCTCATGAAGGATGAAGAAACATCTTACTTCATCCTATAAATAATTTAATTCCATTACACACTCCCCCACCTTCCTTGGGATTTCATCTTTCCGCTTTTTCGTTAATTTCTCTTTGTCTATACTCCTTTTCTTTTGCACCTCCTACTCTTTCTATATTCGATTTCGCCTATTTTTTTTTTCTCTCTCTTTCTCAAGCTCAGCGGTTCTGGGTTTTTTCCCCTGTGTGCGTGTGGGTGCGTGGGTGTGTGAGGGTGTGTGGGTGTGTGCTTTTTTGTGTGCTCTTTGTTGTCTCTTCTTTTTCTTATGTTTTATATACTTTTTCAAACTAATAATAATTATACATATTCATTATGTCTTAGGGCACCCTCGACCCAAGCTTTTGCTTTTAGAGGTGTGTCCTCCAATCATTTATGTAATCACGATGATTGTATATTATGTAACATTTTGTTATCAATATCATGAATGTCAATTTGTTGTTTCATTATTTTGCTGGGCCTTTTTTTTTTTTTTTGGAAAAATTTGAAATAAATGTATTTGAACTGAGCTGAGCTGAACTGAACTGAAAAGTGGGGTATCTACACACTCACACCCACACTCACACATGTATACTGAAATAAAGGACTACAGGGTTGTCGTAGCTTCTGTAATATCTTCATTCCTGGTCAAGCTTTCGATCAACAAATATCTTCATCAGCACTCTATAAAAACACAAAAACACAAAATGATGGCTGGCACCAACTTCCGAATATGTATACAGTACACAGAATTCTTAATAACTATTACTACTATCAATATCATTACTACAGAAGCTAGGACCATCTTGTAGTCATTTATTTCAGTAAACTACTTCAGTAACCTACTATGAGTGACAGCCAGCGTTTTTCTTCATGGAACATTTCTACATACTATACTACATCAAATAGTACAAGCTAAAGATAATATATGTATGGAGAGGGACGTAATATCGATTATGGTATTTGCAATTACATCTTGTGTAATCATGGATATGAATTTAATCTTCCTGAATATCCAGCGATTATACCCCTGTCACATCGACAAGACTAACATCGAAACGATAATAAATCGAGCAAACAAGGACATTGCCTTAGATGGCCAATAATCCGTTCTCTTTGAGTCGGTTTGGGATGTGTTGAGTGGTAGGACCTATATCCTTCGAGAAGAGGAATTGACGTTAAAACGCAGGTTGCCTGCCAATGGCCTCTATTCATAGCTTGCAATTAATTGATTAAGCATCCATTGTGATGATGAAGCCAATTTCCTGTGACGTTTATGATATAACCTTAATCAAACTGATGCTTCATTACTCACTGTCAAAAAACAGAATTCCTAATTGGAAAATAATCAGGCATGCAAAGGCATTCCGTAACTTTCTCCTTCATTTTCAATTATCCCTTGCAGTTTGCATGTGTTGTATGACAAGCTTTTTCTCCTTTCTAAGCAAAACTTAATCTCTCAGAGAATTACGATCAAGTCTATCATCTCTAGGCCTTGTCATAAATTAAAATCAGAAATGGTGAGTATGAATAATATCATATTTCTAGACATTTATGTTTTATGCATTAAATATAGCAGTTTTTAAATGAATATTTTTTCCATAAATTATATGTGAATTTCATTTCAATGTCCTTTTCGAAAATGTTTGTTAACAGTCTCACCCTTGATATGAAAATGAGTCCGGTAACTCCTTTCAGAAGTTCCTGAATAAAAAAAAAGGAATCAAATTTTTATGTCGTCACTTTTCTTCATGAAAAAAATGACTGGAACCTTAAGAATTTTTCAAGGAAGAAAATGAATTGCAGCGAAAAGCAAACAACAAACACAGAAATACTTCAATAACAAAATCAACTCTTTTTAATTAAACTCCCATGCACTACATTTGGAAATTTGCATATGGTACAATCACACCTGGGAGATGAAAGTCTTGTCCACGCTCATCAAGAATCGGTCTTCTCCTTAATCATGTTAATAAACACAAGTTTATTGTGGAATAGGAAATAAACATGCAATTTCTATTATTTATGAGCCTTTTTTGTTGTTGTTTATTGGTTCCCAGAGCTAACCATGATTTTTCGACTTTTCTCCTTTTCCTTTTCCCCTTTTTTTATTTCGATAGACATCACCATTTGCTTTCTGGTTGATGAGTGTCGCCATCACTCTTGAGAGTGAGTACACATTCTTTTGAGTATGATGACAATACTGAAGATAATAATCCATTTGAAATGCATTAATACTTTGGTTTTGAAAGCGATAACTCAAATATTACATAAGGATTTTTCAATACGCAATGTAATTCCTTGTTAATGGACACAAAATATTTTGCATGAAGCTTACAGAGAAGGTGAAAACTTTATGTAATTGTCCAATAGTTTTGTCATTAAAAATCTGATCAAACTGAGATCTCTTGCACACTTTAATTGTATTTTGGATATTTAACCGTTTTTAAGTAGTATATTGTTTTGCATTCATCTACATTTTTGCAAGTCAATTAACCGTGTCACGCTTTGATATTTGCAGCACCAGTGATACTCTCTGCTTGTGGAACCGTGCAGCTATTTGATGGGTCGCTTATAAAGTTAGTACCAACAAGCCTGATGGGTACAACATCTTCAAATAACTTGAAAAGACTTTCCCATCGGCTTTCAAGCAACCCTTTAATCTGTTCTTTGCCAGGTATTTAAATTCTGTATTCACTTTAACTTCAAACTTTTATGTTTACCAATGACCTAAATATATTTTGCCCTGTTAGTTAGGGGTTTCTTGCCAATATATTAATGTGTGTATATTCAAAATATAAGCTTTAGATATTTATTCTGTTGAAAAGATATTGCGAGTTTGGAAGTTTGGAAGTTTCTTTTATTTCCATATAATGTAAGTAGCACAATTAAATAAACATACATATTCTTATTCTTGGAATAACAATATTTGAAATAAATTTGCATATGAAAAATAATACATTTTACTGTTTGTAAGTATTAAGTTAAATTAAGAAAAATAAATCAGTGGAGGAGTCTATTTAAAGAAGCAAAGCTTATATTGTATAGACCCCTGTCTGGCTTACAAAAATGATACAACAACAATAATGTAATACGAACGTATATGTGCTTATATGTTATTCCACCCCCCCCCCCCCCCCCCCGCCCCGCCCCGCGGTCCCGACCACAGAAAAGAAGGAGTAATATGATTTACATTAGTTGGTACATGTAAAATACAAAAACAAAAGAATGAAAAAAAATGAATTCAGAGAGAGAGAAAGGGAGAGAAATGGAGGGATGTAGATGAAGGATGAAAATAGTGAAGATGAGGGATGGAGGACTGGGGAATTTTACAATTTTTTGCAAATCTTTAGATCTTATTATAGTGTTATTTTCATTAACAAGTTTATGTTGAATAATTATGCATTCCATTCGTGCTGACAATTAACAGTTATATCCATCTAAAAAGAGCTTTTTAAGTTTACGTTTGAATGAAAAAATAGTTGGGGCTGCTTTAATGGTATTATTCAAAGAGTTCCACAACTGTTGTCCTGTTTATCAGAGGCGTCGATCCATTTTTCCGATGGGGGGGGGGGGGGGGCAAGACCCCGGGCAAGACGACCAATTACCATGTTATGAGAGAAGGGTTTAGTTATCACGGTCCATTGTTGCTGCCCCCAAAACCACTCTGTTTTTTTTTTATAGCGAGGAAGCACACATTGTTTTTCATGATAGATGTAGTAAACCCTTCGGCAAATTATGCTGTGAGGCAATGAAACATCTACATTATCTATTTGGTCTCATCTCACCAAATTCGTTTGCTTTTCAAAACCATTAATATGATAGAAGTGTTATTTCGTCATCATAATAATGTGATAAAAATGTGATATGCGCTATACAAGAACGAATATTATTATCATCATTATCATCAGAATACACTATAAACCTGTCATGTCTGTATGATATCTAAATAATACATCCGATCACCTGTGTGCCGAATATGACACTATTTTAGCTACCTCGCTTGCAGTCCGAATCCATTCTGTTTCTACCATAGCGAGCAAAGTCAACGACCGATCCCGGCAAAATTATATGGATTCGTCCAAAAATCTTTGTCAACCACCTTGCTGCTCAAATATAATGATGTTTTGGAATCTCGCTGCTATACTAAGCTACTTGCTGCTCAAAATCATCTTGTATCTAGCTTTTACCAGCGAGAGTATATAGCGAGCGAGTTAACGAAACATATGCTTTTGTTTTGCGTTTTTCTATTTATCCAGGCCGTTATCTCCTGAAAGTTTATCTATTTTTAGGTCAACTGGCCGCTCGATTTCTAGAAGTGATATCATGTTTGGTTATATTACTTCCTATGAGTAGAAGAATAGTATAACATTAGATAGAAACACAAGATGCAAACCGATTTCCTTTCATAAGAATAATAATTATCATCGGCATTGGTTAAGATACTTAAATGCGAGCGAGCTAAGTGAGCGAGCGCTTCCCAGTGTCCCATTTTCTTTCTTTTTTCTTGTTTTACGCTTTCATTTCACTTCCTTTCTTCCTTTTCCTTTCTTTTCTCTTTCTCTTTTCTTTTTCTTTTTTTTTTTGGTTGGGAAATTATTGGGGGGGGGGTCAAAATGATATCTTTGCCCCCCCGAAATTTTCTTTGGGGGGACAACTGCCTCCCCTGCCCCCCCCCCCCAAGATCGACGCCTCTGCTGTGTATATAAATGTCTTTAGAGTAGGAAGTGTTTTGGTCAGTGGGAGATGTAATACATTAGATTGTCTTGTAGGATAAGTTGTGAACTTGATTGTTTCTTGAGAATATCTGTAAATGTTCCGGTAATTGATTTTTTCCAAGTGGTACATAAAGCATCCAAGGCTATACATGTATAGCTCATCTATTTTTAAAACTTTATTATTTAAAAATAGAGCGCTAGTGTGAGAACGATAGCTTTTATTGCAAATGATTCTCATCAGTTTTTTTTTGTAAAACTAAAACTTTATTGAGATATTGCCTGTTAGAGTGACCCCATGCGAGTATACCATAATTCAAAAGAGATAGGACGAGAGTGCAGTATAATAAATGTAGGGTGGACTGGGGGAAGAAATGTTTAATTTTGTTAATGACACCGATATTGAGCGATACCTTTTAACATAACAGGGTAAGATGAGGTTTCCAGGATAAACGGTCATCAATTATAACACCCTCAATGAACATTAATGTGACTCGCGAGTATACTAGTCGACGTACGCTTACGCACGACTATCAGGACTATTTATTAGGGTGTTTCCGTGTGTAATGGTCTCATGTCATTTTCATTTTCTTCAGATTTTAAGCTTACTGATCACTTCATCTTGAAGTGTATGTTGTGGGTACAATAAAAAAAACCTGTACTATCTAAAAAGCTATTTTCGGGTTTGCTAACAGTTATGTTTGTTTTTGTTTGTTTTTTTTTTTTTTTTTAATCTAAATAAAGTTAGGTATTTTCCTTTAATTATCATGACTATAAAAATCTCTCTAGTCTGATTTTCACCCCATGGGTAAATCATTTGAAACACTTTGGTATTCACTTCTGAGATTGCCTTATACATAAGATTTCAGTATAATTTTGCTACTATTTTGCTTTTTGAAATGATTAATGAATTAATTTCTATTTTTTTTTTGCTGTTGTTGTTATTCATTCATAATTTTATTTTGTCACTCATTCTTTTAGACGTAGCCCAGATGAACGATGATTTGGAATCGACGCAAGTGAAATGTAACTGTCCATTAGGTCGTTTGGGGGAGCAGTGTCAATACGGTATGAAAAATTCAAAATGCTTTAGTGCGCATAAATGTTAATAATTCAAATAAAATCATGAGAGGGTCAACCAGTTGTCAGTGTAAAATAAAATTTAACAAATGATGTGTCGGATACATTTGTTCAAAATGTTTGCCACTTGAAATAATTCCAATTGATTTCTTGTAGTGAGATTCGGAAGGTAGTAGAACAGTAGCTTTGATCTTTTTAGAGACGATGTACTAGTTGGTCAAACACAGGTCGAGTTTTTTTCAGGCTGTTGTAAATTTTTGTACACCCCGCCTCAGAATGTCGAGTGACACTGGCGTGATATGCCGAAAAAGTATTTGTATGTTTATAGAATTGTGTCTGATTGTTTCCTGTTTTTATCTCATTTAGATAAAGATGAATGTGAAAGCAGCCCTTGTCTTAATGGAGGTACATGCGTGAACCTGGAGAACAGATACAATTGTGTCTGCCCTGCTGGAATAATAGGACTCAAATGTGAGATTGGTATGTTCAGGAATGATATGATTAGAATTTAATTACATTATTTTCATCTCAGAAATCTGAAAGTTGCTCTGCGTCGCCTGATCAAAAAAAAAACAAAAACAAAAAACAAAAACAAAGAGAGAGAGAGAGAAAAGGACACACTGTACACCACTTACAAAAAAATCTTTGTGCATCAATGTGAAATGCATAATAGTCGACAGTCTGTAAATATTTTTCACCTTTTCCTTCAGCACACGTTTCGTTAAATGTTGAAGATGTGTCCATCATATGCATGTTATGTACAGTGCTTATGAATAAAAAGTATACCCAAATTTGAAATCCTTTGATCCTTTGATTAGAAGGTAGTAGCATATATGCCCTTGAAATTTATCATATCTAAAAAAAAGCAGCTGTTCAATTCTCCATAGCACCATTCAATTTGATTAAGGTGCATCTAGAACAGTACATGGACTGAATCTGCTAAACTCCGTGGTAATTCTTGGAATTGCAAATAGATAAGCATGTGCAATCAGTTACCAAATTAACAGAAATCAAAACTTCACCATAAAAAATCTCGAATAAAGTTTGTCTAATTTGAATAACTCCGTAAAAGGGCTTACCTCAAAAAGTGGAATGCGCTAATAAAGCAAAGATTGCGTTATCATCGCAATAAGGGCAATAAGGGTTTGACTGTTATATGCATTTTCTGAAGTTTATATTGAAATATATGCACTGTATATTGTAATTTTACTTTCATTTTTTTTAAATTCAGATATCAACGAATGTGAGAGCTCTCCTTGCTTTAATGGAGCAACCTGTCTGGACCATGTTAACGGATATGAGTGTTGGTGTTTTCCTGGATATATAGGATTCAACTGTACTACAGGTATTTGTTTGAAAAAAAAAAACCCCACAGATTTAAACACTACGATAGAGGATGTTTTGTCTTACAACAGCAATTATCATTCCCTTTCAATCATTATCATTGTTATTATTATTATTATTATTATTATTATTATTATTATTATTACTACTATTATTATTATTATTATTATTATTACTTCCACTATAATACTGGCAGCAGTGGTAGGTCGAGTAGTAGTAATAGTACTAGGAGGGGTTATTGTTGTTTTAATTGTTTTTGTGATTACTTGCATTGTGTCTATTACAAAGAGGCACAATTCATAATGATATTGAAAAGAAAATAGTAATGATAATTATCAACAATAATGATAACAACAATGATAATGATGATAATAATAATAACAACTTTAATCATAATAATACAAATATTACTAATAATAATAATAATCCATTTTGCATAGCGTATGTCATATCATGAGCTTCCAATGGACCTTGAATATTTTACACAAGAATAAATCCTACCAGGTACCCTCTTTCCACACGAGTCGAGTGTCTCAAATGTAGAATAATGTCTTGGTAAAGGACGTTAGTGCATAGGCAGGGATTTGAAAACCGTACCATGCTGTTCACGGCACGGAGACTAAAGTGCTTCACCACTACACTACACCTGCCTTAAACAGCCTGAAAGCAACAGCACTGACAGACCGTTATGCTCAGCATTAGTATCCGAAAATAAGTTTACTACAAGTACAGCCTCCTTGACCATTTCGAAAAAAAGGGTCGAGAGACCAAGATGTTTTTTTTTTTTTTGTTGTTGTTGGGGGGGGGGGTGTTATGGTACCATCCGTCTTCCGACCTTCGGGTCACTTACTTTCGCCCTGGAAATTATTTTTTAAAAGACTTCAGTTGATAATGAGGGCTGTCATAATGTGACACAAAGCTTGGCCACAATTTTTCATGTAATGAAACTCGTTGAACTGAAGGTAGGCCTGCATTAAAATTGAAAATTCCAAAGTGTAATAGCATTCTCTTTCACCAAACCCATTCCAGAATCGTCCATCGCATTTCTTGTAAAGAGCAACTTCATACTTGCCGGCAGCTTTGCACCAAATGTCTCTCTGTTGGACGCTCAGTACACTAGACTTCCTGTTACCTCACCAAGAGGAATTGCATACGATCCGCAAGACAAATTGATGTACTGGTCAGATAAGGCGGCCAATATCTCCAGGGCCACCTTAAACGGAACTGCTCGAGAGGTCATCGTTTCAGATCCAGGTACACGTATAGCCATTACCAGGTCCCCGTTTCATAAAACTTGCTGTCACAACTGTCACATTTCTATGTCAAATTTGCTCTCAGCTAACCATATGCAATGATTTCAGTAGGTTACAGCAGTTATGGCAACTTGTTATTGATAACAAGTTTTACGGTTTTACGAAACGGTGACCTGATTTGATACCTCAAACCACGGACCTATGCTCAGTTAACGCAAAACCGAATCTACGCGAACTCAAAGTCACCCACGTCTTCGTCAGTTGCTCGGTATGTTTTCGTTCCGATATGTCATTGGTGAAATAAAGTTATTAAGTTGATTACCATGGAACAATGTCGAACGACGAAAAACATTAGCTTAATTGTATTGTGCATCAGAATTGTTAAAAGTGGTAATCAACAACTGCCGAATTATAATGCTGCCTAGCGTCCATGAAAAGCAGACATAAAGAGATAAACCTATTTTCTGAAATTCAAATGGGTAAGATAAGAGCATGAATATTACCGTACATGCGGTAAAAGACAAAGGAAAGGATATTGAGAAGAACCAGAAAAGCTGTTCTCTCGTTAAAGTGATTACACAATGGTAAATATTTTTTTGATATATGATCGAGAATGGAATTATAAGAAGAATAACATTAGAAATTTGATGATTTTCAATCGAAATCAATGCATTTTTGCTAATTTTCTCATAAAAAGTCAAGAGTTGACCAAAAAATTTGAGGATGGGGTATGACGTCAAAGTGGGTACCCTGCTTCGCGCATTGCAGTTGTGCTACGCGCTAGACTGTACAATATGTATTATACCTTACGCGCATTTTGCTAGAATTGCGCGACATGATATCCACTTTTACGTCATTTTGACGTCAAAGTGGGTACCCAGTTGAAACTGGGTCTCAGCTGAGGGGTCAAAAATATACTGAAATCTTACCACATTTTGGGGTTTCCTTGGCAACACGACTTTTTAAAAAACTTTAGGCAGATGATTTTCTGCTAATGAAATCACGCTCTTTTAAATGAACTAATATGTTTCAGCATTGGGTACCCCCTTTAAAGCTTTGACCTCTTAATAAAGGAACTATACTTTGTCAATCATCAACACAAAATGCGTGAAATTTCATACTTTGGGTAGTAATGATGTGAAGTGACTGCCCTGTTTTATTTGTCATCTTTAAAAAGCTTGCTTTTCAGTAAATTGCATTTAATCAAAAGTAAAGGATTAAAGCTTGTTCAAATAAAAGGGGAGAACTGCTGGGGGGGGGGGGGTAGTGTTTTTGTATACAAAGTGAAAGACAATGACCCGAGGCAATGATCGACGTAACAAATTAAAGGAGTGCGCTTATAATTTTTCGCACTCATTCGCCTCCATGTGATCAAATTCGCATTTAAAAAATTCCCTCGGAAAAATCCGTGGCTTCCCCCTCATATTTGAACCACGTGAACGGGCCTTTGAAGCGTAACATCATTACAAGACACACGATCGGCCACAAACCCTGGCAAAGGGAATTGCCATTTTCGTGTTTGTTATTAGGCATTATTCCCTTAAGTGAAGTAAACGCACTGATTATTCTGAAAGACTTATGAGTCACTCGGACACAAACGCTGAAATCCTAGTAAGGACAACTAGTCGTACTTCGTTTATTGCGAGGAACTAATAACCAAAGCAACTGTGAAAATTTTTGTACGGTTAGCTTGCCATTAATATAATATCTACCTTTTGCATGTTATGTGTTATTTGTGGCCCAGTTATTTATCCAAGTGATGTAAATAGTCACCAAGAATAGTTTTCAAATGATGAAAATTTGAAATGATTTTATATATATATATATATATATATATATATATATATAGTATATATATATATATATATATGGGGGTGGGTTAAATAAATGTTAGTATCATCTACAGATTGACTTTCTTAGACTGTCCCCGTGTCTTTTTGTACACACCTCCTGACAAGGAAGGAAAACGCTCTATATTCAGCTGTGCGATGTGCGCTGTTTGTCTGTAGTAGGATTTCAGCGTTTGTGGCTAAATGTAGTCTGTATTGTCATGATAACAGTTATATTAATGTTACTTTCGACGTTGCTCTCCTCTTTCTTTCTTATTCAATTGACATCTCGCTAGTCGAATTTTGGTTTTAATAAAAGGCGTAATTTAGCCTTCTCCCTCGTCCACTGAAACATGAGAACATACAAACTTTGATAATCCGGGAATGACCTATATTCTTTACCGTGCAATAAAATATAGTGAGTAATTGAAAGCATACTCCATTCAGGGGCCGCGGAAGCGGGGGCTGCAGTCACCCCCCCCCCCCCACCTATTTCAGTTTGAGAAGCAAAAGATGATTGTGAAAACTTGATATCCAAATTGTAAATTGGTCATTTCATAGGTCTGCAGAACCATGAAAACCCAAGGGCTTCGAGAGGCTGCGCCCTGAACCCCCTCCACGGGGCCCTAGAGCCCGGACTGGACTCTGCCCGTTCGGGTGTCAGCCCCAGTCTCCCCTACAAAAATGCCTCTGTTATACTTGATTTCTCAGAAGACTTAACCATGGTGTTACTGACTTTACTGTATATGAAATTAGGTTCAGAAGGTGGTGATGTAATCCTTGAGTTTGCTGACAGGAAGATCTATTGGACCAAATATTACAATTCTGTTGTGGAACGAGCAAATTTTGACGGGAGCGATCGTGAGGTCGTGGTTGCTGGTCGTCCGTACATTAATGGACTTGCCGTCGATAGCGTGTATCGGTAAGCAGCGGGGAACGAAACACGGGAGCGATTAACTACCCCGCACATTACGCCAATTTTATCACCTATGCGCGTACCCAGATAACCCCAAGAATAAAGTAATTCCCTTTTTTAAAGAACGTGCAATTTTTCTAATACTGGAATTTGTTTTAATGTCATCTTTCCGATATGCAGCAGTGTTGGGGTGGCCAGGGGTGGGGGGGGGGGGGCTGTAGGTGATGCACGTGGGTGGGGGTGCATGTGGGTTGTGGTGTGCATGTGTGTTCGTTTTAATGAATGACAGGAGGGTTTGAGTGACGCAACAAAGGACTTACGCCTCTTCTATACCTGTATTTTGTAAAAAGATTTTTAAAAATCCAAAGCCCTCTACGCATGTTAAAAGTTCGAAGATTTTCTGAACAGGCGAGCATTTTTACAATATTTCATGAAGTGCCTTGTCAGTGATTTTTTACTGACAGATGCAAGGATTTCAGTAGCTTATAACAGTTGTAAAAATCACTGACTAGACACTTTATGAAGCGCTTCCCAAGTCTGTTAATTATTCTTTTTTTTTTTCTAGGAAATTATTTTGGTGTGAGCAATGGAATGTGATGCGGTCAGAACTTAACGGCACAGACATTTTTCGAGTAGTAACGCGAGAAACATCACCCTCAGTCCGTTTATTTTATTATCAACAAGGTAATATATTTTGTGATGTTGTGGTGTAGTTGACAAGTCTCTCAGGGGTGGCGCTGCCGTGAGGCAGGCTGGGGGTCACAGTGCCTCCCTCCCACTTTTCGAATCACCCAAAAAGTGCCCCTTTTACCCCTTTTTCGTTCGTTGGCCAGCTTTGATCTAAGAAGGGCCCATCTTCTTTGTTAATAAGTGCCCTTTCGCCTTCTAACAGATTTCAGATAAGTGACCCATCTTACAAACTAGAAGCGCGCCCTTTTGATGACTAAATAGTGCTATTTCCTTTTTCATAGGTTCCCTTCTGAGAAGTGTGCCTTTTGAACTTTAAATGAATGTCCCTTTCCAAATATGATTATTGTCCTCTTTGACTGCCTCTTTTCGTTTCTCAGAATGCAATTCCTCTTCTGCAGAGTGCCCCTTTCCACCTCTGAAAAGTGCCTCGTTTGAAATCTGATACATAACCTCATTTACTTTTGATAAGTGCTCGTTTTCCTTTCTAATTCTACGTCCAAATTCTCCCTCTGTTAATGTGAGATAACTGCAGTAAGCGCACTTTTTGTTTTCTGATAGTGTCCCTTTTCCATCGGGCAAGTGTCCCTTTTAAAAAAAATGATACATGCCCATTTAATTTCTGATAAGTGCCCCTTTTCCTTACTAGAAATGCCATCTTTCCTCACGATTTCATGCCCCCTTCGAATTTGATAAGTGCCTCTTTTCATTCCCTTTTCGTTTAAAACAAAATAGTACAATTCTCCTTCTGATAAGTGCATCATTGAAATCTGATACATGCCGCTTTTTAAGTCGGATAAACATACCTCTCTTGTGCCATTTCCTTTTCTTTTAAATTTCCCTTTTCACCTAAATTAAGCTCCCCAAAGTCCTCAAAACAGCCGCCACTCTGTAACCAGTTCTCTACATTCTTTGCCAACAAGATTGAGAAGATTCAAAGAAGTCTGGGAAATGTCTCCTCAAGCTCTTAACCCTCCTTTGAATCGGCTTACTTCGAACCATCGGGTAATCGCGTCGGGCCTTGTAATCGCGTAACCCGACATTTCGTGAAAACAGCCCACTTGATTTGCAAAAGGTCGTGTCTACCATTTGAGAAATACGCACCTTAAATCTACCAACGGTCGGGTTCAAAGAGTGAAATTTACCCGACGCTTCATAATAATAATACAACAAAACTACGAATAGGCACGTCCCCCTTGCGTACAAATAAATACGACAAAAACGGCTTGAATGAAAGTTAACAGTCTATCCACACAAAGTCAGGATTTTTAGGAAAGTTAAGAGGTGAGTACAGTTTAATTTTCGCTAATTTGTCAAAAATAACAATTTATTCATAATAAGTTCTTTCATTGTGACAAATCTGCGTTAATTTCTTTACATTTTCAAAGAACTGTCCTGAGATGTATGTCATGACATTATGTGCAAAAAATCGCGAACTTTGTAATGTTTTTTCATCGTCGGCAGTTCATGTTACCGGCTTACCGCTGCATTGTGCTAAGCACCCTGTCACCACGCAACATCTTGTCCAGACTTTCGGGCGGACTGCCGATGATTGTAAATGAAATGCAAATCAGTTTATAGTGATATGAGTCTGAAAGTATATCCAACTGCTGTAGTGTTGTGTGTTGACGAATCGGTTATCGTAGTTACATGATGTAGCTGTGTGCTGCGCCTCGACGCGGCGCGCTGGAGCCTAACATTGGCTCGAAAGTATAGGGGCGGCCTTTTGGGGGCACCTATGACTGTATGTAACTTACAGTTTAGCTCAGCTTCTGAAGACTGATAAGCAAGCATGAAGAGAGGGGGTATGATTTAACTCTTTGCCTGCTGAATTAATTCAGAGGGGATAATAATGACAATTGTTCTTTAGATATTTACTTTGAACTCTGCTTTCCTTAGAGCAGTATTGATGCAGGTCATTGCACACTAGCTGGGTTTTATTTCTTCTGGTGCAATGGTAAAGGAGAAAACTAATTATTATGATTGTTGAATTTAATTGTACGATTGTGCCAATAGTTGACAGAAACTTGCAAAGAGTTAATCATGCTTCTGCTCCCTGATTTCACATACAGACTATAGACTAAAAAAAATCTTTGTTGAGAGGTAGCTCTGAGCACCCCACTCATTCATCTGCTTTGACTTTGTTCATCAGATACCTGGGTTGAAACTTGAGGCTGCATTTATGTCTGCAGCCACATCAATAATTTTGGAGATGTAGGGGATGATTGCTTGTTGCCTGAGAATGAAGAAAATTTCTGCAATGAATGAATTAGTGACAACTCCAGTAATGGAAGGTAAGTGAATCTTGCATGAGTTTGGTCAGCTTGCAATCAACATGTCAAATTTCAGCCAGGGTTTAGCATTTTTAGAAGGCCATAGGGCCTTGGTTGCATTTATAGACTCATTCTCGAATTTCTGAGTAACATTTCAATTCATTACTGTCTCAACTTGGAGATAAGGCTTGGGGGGGAATCATCTTCCATGGACCTGGTTTCTTTTTTGTTCCTTTGCAAATGTTATCAGTCAAGTTTGATGGATATTTTTCTTCCTTGAATAGGCACCAGGATCAAAATATCTTGCCAACATTCCTTGCCCACAAACAATACACTTGCATTAAGATATTTATTTCCTCGTTTGCATGAAGATTTTAAGGGAACGTTAGTTATTAAAAGCCTAATACTTAAGTTTCACTTGTTCAGTTTTCCTGACAAGCAGAAGCTATGCTTTGCTTTCTGATTTTCTCTTACATCATTTACAAGTTTTGTTTTTTTTATTATCAAATTTTAAGCTGAAACATGAATTGTACAACGTGTGTATTCTTATGTATTTCTATGAATATTAGTTGTTTTTTGAGAACTGAGAAATAAAATGAACTGAACTGATTGTAAACCTTGGTCTGCAAAGTTAAAAAATTACTAGCAGTGTTCCTACTGTTCATACTTTGTACATGTACTTTGCATTTACCATAATTCAGGTCAACTTTCAATCTTATCTTGTTTTCATTAACAGACTGAAAGAATTTAGCTTCATCTCTTCAGTGCGTTGGACCCCTTTGGAAATCTGTCTCTCACTGAGTGAGGAGTCATGGCCCTGTGTGCAGCAGGGGGCAAGGGGAGCAGTGGCCCAACTCAGCAATTTTTAGACTTGCATGTTTTTTACTGAAAATTCTCAAAAATTCAACCGAATATTTGCACCAGATCCTTCAATATATATCTTAACCCACCATGTTACATAAGTTACATAGGTAATTTCTTGGGGTTGAGGGTTGGGTGCAAGATCATGTAATTATTTGAAGGAACAAGCAAGGAAGGGAGTGATCAGTAACCAAGTGAGTGAGATTGCAAACTGAATGATATAGTGCACACTTTGGGTAGAATTTGGGGGAAATTTTGAATGAAAAAGGATGAAGATTTTCAGGGGAAGGGGGCTGCATAAAGATATGCCAACCACCCAAACCTTAATTTAGCTTTAATCTGTAAGAATTAGATTCATTTGGGTGTTGAGTTACATGAATCCTAAACTAAATGAAGATGAGTTATCTGAGAGGGCTTTCTAATAAATGTCACCATTTCGTATAACTTGACTAGTTGCTCCACAATTCAATTCAGATTTGTTGATATACATTCCACAATTTGGGATTATCATCAAAAAGTTTTACAATGTCATTGGACAGGAAGAAAGAGACTGAAAAATCATTTCAGACGAGATTATTACTAAATGAAGATGAATTATCTGAGAGGGCTTTCTATACACCATTTCGTATAACATGACTAATTGCTCCACAATTCAATTCAAATTTGTTGATATACATTCCACAATTTGGGATTATCATCAAAATGTTTTACAATGTCATTGGACAGGAAGAAAGAGATGAAAAATCTTTTCAGACGAGATTATTACTAAATGAAGATGAATTATCTGAGAGGGCTTTCTAATAAATGTCACCATTTCGTATAACATGACTAATTGCTCCACAATTCAATTCAAATTTGTTGATATACATTCCACAATTTGGGATTATCATCAAAATGTTTTACAATGTCACTGGACTGGAAGAAAGAGATGAAAAATCATTTCAGACGAGATTATTTGATGAAAATTCGAGGGTGTCAGAGAGGGGGGGGGGCAGAGAATGGGAGATGATGGAGTAATTGAGAGTTTGTGAAGGAGATAACTGCAAAAAAAAAAAAAAAAAATATATATATATATATATATATATATATATATACATCTTGGGTTGATCAGATTTTCAAAGTGAATTGTCCCAAGGTCATGGGCCTATCCGTGATTTTTTTAAAGGGGGGGGGGGGTACATATGTATAACATCATAATATCATTCGGGATAACAGTAACACTTGATAAATTCTTTAGCGCAAGTCTTTCCACGTACTATCATCTCATGTGATTACCCCCCCCCCCCCCCCCCGATTATTAGTGGTTGTAAAGAAAAAAATATTTGGCATTTTCGGGGCATTTCCATGATAGTCTGTTACTGCATTGAAAGAGATAAATAGCTGGCCTATATCAATAATTTCATAATGCAAACGTATTCGTTTTAAACAGCCTGTAGATCTATTTTTTTCATTTAAATCGATAGGTTAAATTTCGATAGAGTGGAACCTAATTATCACAGTGAAATTAAGTCATTTACGTGCATCATAAAAGGATGAATATCAATGATTAAAAAGGATTTAGAGATTTCGTAATACGCATGCGCAATGATTCAGTGGCAATAGTATTTGCTCTTCATCATCGCTGCAATTTAGAATTCTTAACGAGAAAATTGTTTTAAATTAATTTTACCCGATACTTCGTCAATTGAAGGTAGATTTTTCACGAATGTTCGCGTAAAAGATTAGTCTTATGTCAATGACGACAAGAGCTAAAAATCAATTTTTTAACATCCGATTTACCCGACCTTTCGCAAATACAGGGGACTGTTTTCACGAAAGGTCGGGTTACGCGATTACACGGCCCGACGCGATCACCGATGGTTCGAAGTATGCCCTTTGAATCTAGACCACTTTCATCGATCTCCACCTATGATCAGTTTAGATTTAACAACTGAAGATGAGATATTGAAAATCATCAAGGGATGAAAGGATTATCTGACCCACCTTTCTAAAAACTTTCACTGTATTAGAAAAATGTATTATACTTGCTTCTTGTTTGTCAAATCAAAACCATTGCGTTTTGGAAAACAAATGCCAAGTCCGTGTTTATAAAAATCCTTCTTTATTCGTCTGAATTTTCTTTCTTTCCATGACTCTCTTATCAGAATCACGGCTGCTTTTTCCGGATTTTGGAGTCAGATTGGTGCGGTCGGTAAGGCCGGACGGGACTGAACTACTTGATGTATTCCATTGGAACAGTAGCAGTGTTTTACACGTCACTGCTCACAACTCCATCCTTACTTTTGGAAGTCAAGATGGCTACCTTGGGGAAATACCTCTATTTAACATCACAGCGGTTAGAGGTATTAAAACTATTACAACACCCAATGCCACTTATAAACTGAACCTGAAAGACCTCTATGTATATTACCTCAATTAGTCTTCACTTTCAATCTCTTAACTATCACTCATAGCAAACTCGCATAGAGCTGTTCCTCATGTGTAGAAGCACTAAAATTAAAAGAGACGTTATGGTAAACATGTTAAAGGAGAGTCTCTGGACGGTTAGCTACAATCTATGGGGTTCAAATCCCTGGTTATTACCTAGAGCACTAATTTGGCAATTCATTCATCAAAATTTGCCACACTCAACCCAGGTGAGGTAAGTGGATACCTGGCAGGAATTGATTAAGTACTCAAAATGCTTAAGCGCTACAATAGCAACTTGACTAAAGCTGGGGTGATAGTAATGGATTTCTACAGGAATGGAAAACGTACGAGACCTGTGGCTCATTGCATAAAACTTTTGCCGGAGTTTTTTAATGGTAAAATTTGAGAAATTTGAAACTACGGCCAAAAAAAGCCATTGTTTACCATGACATAAAAATTTGCCAGACTTTTTTGCCAGAAAAAAAAAGTCTGGCAAAAGTTTTATGCAACGGGCCCCTGGACGCCTGATAAAAGCTCCATTATTATCATTAAATTTGCTTCTGCTCTTTACTGCGGATAGAAAGAGAGATTGGTGAAAGATCAAATGCCCCGCTTCAACTAACTCTAGCTTCTGGATTTTTTAAATTACATTTTTGTTAGCCTTAGTACAGCCGTAGCTGCTATCAAACAGCACTGTAGACATGGTACAAAGGCACAGGAGGAAAAAGAATCGGGGCCCGAACCTGCGTACAGTGTTGTTTCTCAGCAGCCACGGCTGTACCACGGCGAATAAAAAGATATCATACAAAGTGTACAGAATCTAGATTAGCTTCAGCTTGGACGGAGACGCAAAGTTACAATTATTTTTGTTTCACAATTCATGGGAAAAATATACACGCAGATGTTCGATATCCGCATTATGATGCCACTGAATATTTTTATTTTCTCATCCCACACGTTCAAGAATACCTGAGATCGTCGATAATTCATAAGTTGAATCGATGGAAAAGAAAAAAGTCAACCGCCAGATTAAAAAAACCTGATACTTTTTAGGATCAAGTTTCCTCTCCCTGCACATCAGGTAAAGCAATGCAGTCAAATTCTGTTCGGAAAATGTCAAGACAATGTAAGGACACAAATATCCTGAAAGAGTACCGATTATGTGCTGAAAACTACCCTTATTTAATAAAGTGAAAAAACATTTTGGCCAAAAAAATCATTTTGCAAATCTGTGACCCCTATGTGATGCCTTTGACCCCTCCCCCCCCCCTTAACTGCATTACTTTGAAATGTGACAAAATTAACCTATTTTTCGGAAATTCCGGTGAATTACAAGCAGCGGAGAAAATTTCTGATTAAAACTGCACAATATCCAGAAATAAGATCCCCCCCCCAAAAAAAAAAAAAAAAAAAAAAAAAAAAAACATACACACACACAAAAAAAAAAAATCCTTTTTTTCTCTGTCAGGGAATATGAAATCTGAAATTTTCTGTTATGATCATCATCATCCATAAGCATTTTGTATCTCTTTTTATTGCCATATATGTGTCATGTTTTATGTTATGGCTCAATCATACCATTGCCCACAAAAGGCCAAAATTGCAGATAACTTTGTATCAGTTTCTTTAGACAGTTCATTTCGCCTTTCAAAAATAAAAATGATGTAAGTAATTGTATATGTATTAAAGTTTCTGGATTGGTAGCATGAACTGATAACTTTTAGTCCAAAAAATTGGACAATTTTGGCAATATACATGTCATGTAATTTCCTGCACATTGCTTTATTTCGTCCATATCTTATCGGGAGGGGGGGGGGGGGTCATAAAGCTGTCCGTAAAGTTACGAATGACTTTACGAACGACCTGAATATGGCGAGCCAAACAGCATTCCCAATCATTATAAGTAGCATCAGCTAAAGCTGAAATACGCAGACGCAGACTGACATTACTTTTGTTTACAAAAATTTCTATTGCGAAGTATACTTTTTCCCACAACTTAATGGAGATTATGGAAAATGTAGTCACACTTTGTTGAACTTCGGGAAAAACTTGGGCTTCACGTTTGGCACTTCATATTCATGTCATTCGTCATGTCATTCGTAATTCTACGAACAGCTTTATGAAAAAACCTCTTGATAATTCTTTCATCGTCCCATCTGAATCTGTTAAGACTCTTGGTGTCTAAATATATTGATACTTCATTATCCATGTCTAACGTAGTTATTTCACTTTGTAAATCTCTGAAATTTCATTTGTGTAACGCTGGCATTTGTTTGAAACTTGCGAAGATTATTTGGGCTGCATGTTTTCATAATCATGTTTCCAAGTTCATGAAAAGACAAAATCCTTTTCCGGTCGGTAGATTCATGACTAGCTTATCCATAATAGTACATCTCATCAAATTTGATGTTTCATACCGCATGTATTCTACTTCAAATGTTTATTTTTCATGATATTTACTTCTTTTGTAGGAAATTAGAAAAAATAAAATTGAACTGAACTGAAGTCGGAATGTCCTTTTCAGGTTTTGCAGATTGCACATTTTTAAGTCGAAAAAATGAAAAAGCTCCTTATCGTGGGGGGGGGGGTACCCCCGGCTCGGTCGCTACACTCCCTCAGGATTGGTCCCTTCGCTCCTCGCAAAGACTGAGCCCCCCCCCCCCCCCAAGAAAAAAAATAATAATAATAAATAAATAAATATTTTGGCTCATTACGCCACTGGTAATAATGTAAATAAAGCCATGTTTTACGATATTTGACATATCCGTAAACCTTACTTTAATCATCGCTTTTGTGATCACCTTTGAGGCGAATAATATAAGGCTTTTTACGTGTCTTGTCAGTCATTAGTTTATCTGGATAGAGCACCAATTAACACGAAAGCAAAGTGGGATGCCTGTTGGAAATAAGAAAGATTGGGTTATGAAGAATCATCAGAATTAGTAGATGCGAATACACTTGTATCCATTTCCTCAAAATAATTTGTTTTGATTGAGTTACATTGCCAGTAAGACAAGGAATTTACACTGAATTTACTTTTACTCGGTTACAAAGCACAAAATGGTCAAGCTCCTAATAACTTGTGTGAACAAATATCAAATAATATGATAATGATATCAAATAAATCACATTCATGTGCACATAATCCTCGAGGCCAGACATTCTGGCCTTGGCCTCGTCCTTGACCTCGAACCAATATCCTTGGCTTCGTCCTTGTACACTAGTGTAATCCTAGGCAGTCCTCGAATGGGGCGACCGAGGCCGGGTAAAAAGATGCATGCGGACGAAAGCTGCGAGCTGCAGCAAAAAAAAAAAAAAAAAAAAAAAAAATGCACGGGGACGGAGGTGAATTCGCCCCGAAATAGGCCAAAAACATGATTTCGGGGGCGACGTAAAATCAGGGGCGGCGCTACAGGGCGGCAGGGTGGCGAATGCCCCCTCCCTCCTGTGATTTTTCATGTGATAAAAAAAGAGGAGAAAAAAAATAAAAGGAAAAAAGAGGAGGAAGAAGAAAGAAGAGGGTGGGAAAAGAATGTCAATAAATTGATCTATGTGTCATCTTGTCCCCGCCCCCCCCCCTATCAAAATACCCTGGCGCCTCCCCTGCGTGAAATTAAGAAATAACCCCCGTAATCAAGGCTAGGAATCAGTCAAGCCCGTTCCCGAGCTGAGGCGATGGCATTTGCAGAAAAGTTTCAGCACTGTTCGAACGCTCTGATCTGGCACACGTGCTTGACCTTGCGTTCGACGAAATTTTCCCGCCAGTGCAGTGCGATAAAATAACTGGCAACCAACTAATCTTCAGCAAAATGATACAGCCAAGTTTTCGGTGAAAACCATATAACTAATTTCTCCTTAGTTGTGCTACAGCTATATATACAAAAATTGATATATTTCTTTATCGGTTAGTGATTGCAAATCAGGTATAGAGAGACACTCTTAAATATTCAAGTCATGTATGAATATTCATGAGCTTCAGAAATGAATGATTCTGAGCTTCAGATATGAATATTTAAAAGCACCTCCATATACGTGATTGTGCAATAGTTACAATTTTACATAAAAAATTATCTTTATTGGTTAGTAATTGCACAAGGTAGATGGAGATGCTCATAAATATTCACAGCAGATCATGAATATTTATGAACACATGTTCATAGAAATGGTTTGTTTATCTCGCAATAAATCAATAACCACAAGATGGATCAACGTCAAACTTGGCTCATATATGCACATGGGAGGGACAATGACCCTATTAGATTTGGGGGTCTTAAGGTCAAAAGTCATAGAGGTCATTATATACACAGAAATTTTTCTAGCAATAACTCGATAACCATTTGACAGATCAACTTCAAACTTGGGTCATGTGGGAGTTAAAATGATCTGATTAGATTTTGGGGCCTCAAGATCAAAGGTCACAGGGGTCATTATATACATGAAACTTGCTTGTTCTTGCGATAAATCAACAACTCTGTGACTTGCTCTAAGATACATGCATATAATTATTATAGGCCAGTATCCCCCGGAATAAATAAACTCAGCAAATAGTAGCCACATGAATTAATCATAACATAGCCCCGAAATTGAAAAAGTAGCCCCTGAAAGGAGTAGCCCCCGAAAAGGAAAAAGGAGCCCCCGAAAGTTGAAAAAGTAGTCCCCGAAAAAATGGAAATGAAGCCCGCGAAATATTTTTTCTGGCGAGCTGTGATCCAGATCGAGGAAGCCAGTGTTGTACAAGTGTGCTATTATATTAGTTTATTATATTATTATTTTCAAAAGTGTTTAAATGACATATTTAATAGAAAAAATATATTTCTGTATATCTAAGTAATTATTTAGAAAATGTGCCGAGTACATATTTTTTCACACAAAAGATACTGTACTTTGTCACCACCCTTTAACGGCGATGGTGAATGGTAAATCTCTTTGTCAAAATCTCAGATTCCAAAAATAAGAGGCAGAGGGAATGTAACTTGTCCGAATTAAATCAGGAAATGATATAGTTATGTTATATTTACTTACCATTGGGATTACCGATTTCTAAACTGTAAAGCTCAGCAATCATGGCAATGATCACTCTCAGTGGCTAATTGTTCAATACATGAAGGGGAATCACTGGGTCGCTCTTACTCAGTAGGCCTCTATATAACGCTGGATTCGAGCGAAGAACAGAGGTATCGATTGATTCATTATAGCTCATGCGACTCTAAAAGATTATGAAAGGACATTGTATCCATGACAAAAAGTATTTTCGATGAATGACCTTTTTATAGTTGAAAAAATTAATAAATTCATAATTCAGAGTCCTGTCGATTTTAAGATGGATGTGGTCATCCGTGTGTGGTGGTATGAACAAATTTGATTTTAACTTGTTAACTTACATTTTGGCTGATGTATTTTCATTTTCTTGCTGAATTATGCAAGTGAAAATGACCAAAACCATGTGAAAAGCTTGGGTTATTACCTAGTCCATATGTTATGTATGTAGTTGAATTTGGGTATTTTTCTATGACACGCCCCACTCCTAGCTGCACTAACACAAATTTCAATTTGAATCCTTTATGCCATATGTCAGTGTGATGGGGTTTTTAACACCTGAGCAGTCCAGACATTTCTGATGTTCTAAAAATTGAAGCTTCTTTAACTCTCACATCAGTTAGTCCCATATTTGATATTAGATCAGATTCAAATCCTAGTTCTGGGACATTCAGGAGAGCCATGTCGTCAGTTTAACAGAAACGATGCAGACCTGGGGGTGTTTCACAAAAACTAAGAATGACTGAAATTGCACTTAACTATGGTAGGCCATTCATACCACTGTTGACATTTTTATAGTTCATTGATGAAGAAAACAAAAAATGATAATTCTGCAGATTTGTGACCATGATTTGCAAATCCCTTGAGGGACTGATGGTGCCATGTAGTGGCATGAATGGCCTGCCATAGTTAAGTGCGATTTCAGTCAATCTTAGTCTTTGTGAAACATCCCCAGTTTTACTGAATCTATTCGTCAGACGGTATGAATAATGTAAGAGTAGTGCATTTTGTTTTTGTTTGTTTTATTACTGTTTTTTTTAATTCATTAGTTGAATCATCAATATTGATTGACCGAGGACGACCCTTTTTGTCACATGACGTTTGCAATGAGTGACAGGTGTCAAAGAACGGAATTGATTGGTTTTACAAAAGTCTCTTTTAAATTTTTGAGAAGGTGAAAAAAAGGTGAAGCGAGGTCGACAACGAGAAGAGAATTTGTCAATTGTTAAAATCGATTTTATAAAGATATCATTAACTCTAAGGATAATAGCTTTCTGTTATTATGTTATTACAATTATCATTGTTCTTACTGTAATTATTGTTATCGATATTTTGTTGTTGCTTTTTTTAAAGTTGTGTTTCTTCAAATATGCGGACTAGATCAAGGATATGTAATGACCTGACTCCCTGAATTAGTTCCGTAAAATAACTATTTTGTTAAAATGTTTGTAGCCTGGCATTAGTTTGTTATTAATTGATTTGATAGGGTCGATATTATATTCGATAATACTTTGAAGGACTAGCTGATGTAGAATGGTGATATTTGATAGAGGCATTGAATTCAAAAGGCATAGGCGGAAGCTAATAGAAGGCCATGTAGATATACCTCGATGATCACGATGATAGACAAAAACTGCAGATACTTAACTAATAGAGATATCTAAAATATAATGATGAAGCCAGTGTCCGGTATAGCAATAATTTCGTTTGTACATGTACATGCAGAAACGGTTGGTGGAAAAGAGTTCAATTCAATTCAGTTTATTTATGAAATTCATTAAAAAAATTACGAATACAACTGAAACATTGAAACATTTAAACAATAAAATACATAAGAAATTGCAAGGAAATGCAGCAGAAAGACAAAGTCTTATATGGGAGCCGCACACCACGTGATGCATAACTAAATGAACAGTAAATAAATACAACACATTGTGCCCTAACACATCTACAAAAACACACGCACCCTCCCACCTCAAACATCCACACAGACACACACACAAACACACACACACACCCGCACTCACTAAGTAGCATAATTGTATTATTGCACATAATTCGTCTGAAGTAAATACATTTTATATTTTTTCTTTAAAACATTTAATGATGAGGTGGTTTTAATATAATTTGGTATTTCATTCCAGATTTTGGGACCATAATAAAGTATGGATTTTTAGAATAACGTGGCTTCTTGCACATGGAATATTATAATTTCTGTTACTTCGCGTAAAATAATTGTGTATGGAATTGTTTACATTGAAATATGACATAATTGAAGCAGGGAGAACTTTTTGAGAACACATATACATGAATATTGCACTTTGAAATTTTATATATATCATAGATATTGAGAATTTTAAGACGAGCAAGAAGTGGTGTGGTATGAGCTAAATATTTGCTATGTGTAATAATTCTTATAGCTCGTTTTTGAAGCTTAAATACTCTGTCAGTATTTTTTGGCAGTAGAATTTGCCCACATCAATATACAAAAGTTCAAATAAGGTGATGGAATGATATAATATGTCTTGAGGAAAATGTTTTAATTTATTTAGAATATCAATATTCTTAGACATAGTGTTACAGATGACACCAATGTGTCCGTTCCATGAAATTTTCTCATCAATAGTTACACCCTAAAATTTCAGTCTATTGACACGTTGTATTTCAGTCTCCTGCATTTTAATGACAAAATTTGAGGTATCCCGATGGACATTTGTGAATACCATATAATGAGTTTTATTTATATTCAAAACTAGTTTATTAATTTGCAACCAATGAATGAGTTTTTTAAGTTCTTGATTAAATTCAAGCTGTAAAATATTTATATCGTTATGTGACATAAACACACTGGTGTCATCTGCAAACATAATGAAATTTAATAATTTTGAAATAATGTCGTTAACGTAAATTGTAAAGGTACGCCACATTTACTTGTCAATAATTTGGAATTTACATTATCTGTACATACAAACTGTTGTTGATTGACTCAGTAATTTTTGAACCATAGTCAATTTACCCCCTTATTCCATAACAATATAATTGTCTTAATAGTATATCATGATTTAATGAATCAAAAGTTTTACTCAAGTCTAAAAATAGTCCTATGATTATTTCTTTATTTTCTTTAGCATTTAAAACATTATATAGAAATTGAATTAAGGCTGTAGAAGTAAAATGGCCGGGTCTAAAACCAAGTTGGCAGCTGGTAAGAATATTGCACATTTGTAAAGAAGAAAAAAAAACTATACAGCCTGGAATAGACCATTTTTTCAAATATCTTTTAAAAAATGGGCAAAACTGATATTGGACAGTAATTTGACATACTCTCTTTTGAACCATTTTTGTGAACAGGTATAATTTTAGCAATTTTTATTTTTTTCTGGAACAACACCTGTCTGTAAGGACAGATTAATTATTGCACAAAGAGGATAATAAATAATATGAATCACCTTTTTTACTATTGCAATATCAATGCCATCAAATCCTGGGCTTTTACCATTCTTAAAATTGCATTGTGATATCTATAATTTCCTTAGCATTAGTAGGTTTCAAAAATGCAGTATGATTATTTCTTTCAACATACTGCATATAATTGCCATCTTGTCGGAATGAATTTGCCAAATTGACCCCAGTATCAATAAAGTACTTATTAAAACTATCTGAAATTGCATCTTTCCCAATTATAGTATCATTATTGCACATCATAATATTTGGTATGGACATTAATTTGGATCTAGTTCCAAGCACAGTGTTTATTGTTTTCCATGTCACTTTCAGGTTTCCCATAGCGGAGTCAAACTTCAATGTAAAATATGTATTTTCGGCCTTTTTAATTTCCGGCCTCATTTACTTTATTTCTGCATTTTTATATACATCAAACCGATAATCTGTTTGATTGTTTAGGTATTTTTATACAACAAACATTTTTTCTTACACAGTTTATGTAGATAATTATTAAACCAAGGTTTAGTTTTATGCCTCTTATTAACACGACATATTTTATCAGGAAAACATTCATTATAATAACAAAGAAAAGTATTCAAAAAATCTTCATATGCCTCATCCACATTTTGACTCTTTAAATTCCAAGAAATACTATTGATTTTGTTTACAAAGTGTTCTATGTTTTCTTCATTTATTTCTCGTTTAAAAAACGATTGTGGGTTTTGTTTTAATTTAACATTAAGATTGGAAAAGGAAAAAAAAAGGAAAGTGGTCACTCACATCTGCTAACATAACACCTGAAAAGGTGTCATCTATATTATTTATTACACGTGTTGGGTTATGAATTAATGGGTACATGGAATATACCATTAACAGATCCAAGAAAGCATTAACATTGTGGCAAGAAGGTATATCCAACAAATTAAGATTAAAATCTCCTAGTAGATATACATGTTTGTGTTCTCTATTTACAGTACTAAAAATATGCTCCAGATTATCTAAAAACATTTGCACACAGATTGGTTCGGTGGTCGACAGATAACGCCAACAATAATATTTTTATTAGAATTACGTATTTCAATCAACAAAGATTCCATGAATGAAGTATTTACATCTAAGTCATCTCTAGGAACAAAATCCAAATCATCTCTAACATATAAACCAACTCCACCACCTCTTAGGTTTTCTCTTCCATGAACAAGAAAAGTGAAATTATCAATATCAAAAGATGAGTCACTATAACATAGCCATGTTTCAGTAATTCCTATTATACAAAACTACATTTGCAGAGATGAAAGAACAGATAATACGTTGTCATAATTAGCATTTAAACTCCTACAGTTAAAATGTATGGTAGTAAAACTCGATTGCTGCAAATGTCCATTAGAAAATAGCTCTTTCTGATGGTCATTGAATTCCTGAGGTGTAAAATTAAAAAATATATATTCTCATAGGAATTGGTATTGATATTGGGTGGTAAAAAGGTTTCAGACACTGCAGATAAATTTCTCAAAGAATTTAACAAGTTCTCATATTTTTTTTCTATCTTGCATTTTAAAATCAACACACTTGTATCAACACACACACATACAAGTGAAGGGCTCAACCACAAAAAAAAAAACACGCAATCTAAATTAAATGTCCAGTTATATGGGAAAGAAGTTTCAAGGTTCACACTCCAGGGAAAAAAAGTAGATCACTTAAAATGTCAGATCGGTAATACACAATAAGTCTCACGTGACATATCACAGGGCTGCAAGATCCGCCTCAGAGTGAATAACCTTTGACGTTGTACTATCATCCGAAGCTTGAATAGACGCAGTAATCCTGCCATCTTGGGTCCACGTAGCTAACACTTTCGGATGTTTGTATGTTCGATGGTAGAGTTTCGCGTTTTGTGTGTAAGGTCCTCTTGAATTGTGATCCCAGTACCTTTCAAGTTTATACGTGCTCGGATGATTTCGGTTCTCTTACGATACCAGCATAGCTTGACGATGATGGTCCGATGATGCTTTCCACCACGCTTGCCTACTCGATGTGAGCGGTCAATATCACACAGCGATAAGGGAATCCCGAGGTGGTCCTTGGCAATTCCACACATGATTTGATCCGTATTTTCTTTTGGTGTCTCCTTAACTCCAAAGATACGAAGTGAAGAACGCCTGGAGTATTGCTAAAGATCGTTGGTAGCGTACTCCAGCTTCACAATTCTTTCATCCTTCAGTTCAATCTCCCTTCTCTAACTCCTTTACACATCGGACTTTCTTTTCCATTTCTAACTGTAGATCATGTAGCTTACCATCATTCAGCTTAATCAGTTGATTGAGTTTAGCGAAAGTGGAATTAGCAACTTCATTGGCAATGGTCTTGGCGATAAGTTGAATTTCTTTAAAGAACGATTGATTCTTGAAGAGATCGATGACGAGTTCAGAAACAAACGGTTTGAGAAGCAGCTTGAGAAGCCGATTCCTTGCGAGTTGTCGGCATTGCGGTTGTTCTATTGATCACAGTACTGAGACGGCGTGAGTAACTGTACAAGATAGGATGTCGTTACACAACAGAGTTACGTAATAATTAAGTCAAATCAACGAAGGCAAGTAACGGCAGTAGAAAGAGTGCGGTACTAACTTACGTGACATGACAACAGTACAGTGGGACTGAATTCCCAAATTGAAGCTGGCTAGGAAGGCAGGCGAATGGAGTTAAAACAAGTCACAAAATCACTGTAGATGCATTCTAATTTCACAGTTTCCAGATATAGGGCATCCTTGGAGTATACAAAAGCTCAAGTTAATCTGACATAGAGTAACATTCACTAAAAGGTGAAAAATAAATCAATAAAATCAATGTCCTAGACGCATGACCCGACGTATCGACATATCAGATATTACGGTAGCTACTTTCTCTTCTACAGACGATCTGAAGAATGCCCACACCCCACACACGTCAGTGTGGAAGTTTATTACACTTTGCACGCAGGTCTACAGTCATACACTGTCTTTTACAAAACTTTTACTTTGGCGAAAGAAGAATCACAAAAAAACATGTTAAAAGAGTAGCGGAAGTGGAGATCAAGAAAATCTGTTTATTAACTTTATTGTTTTGGATCACTACAATCATACATGACAGTTTTGCCAGATTACAACCGATCCATGCCACATGTGACGCTTCCGCTGGGATCTGGCAAAACAGCGTATCTTCCTAGTGCGCATAGTTAGTTGTTTTAAATTCGGCATGCGCGGTTTCAAGCAGGAGATAGTTTTGCCAGATCATAAGAATCTCGCTAGTGCAGCACGCGCGTATACGAGATACGTAGTTCTGCCAGCCGCACAACCTGAATCATGTCGAGGAAAATGATCTGCCAAAACAACGTAGCTTTACTTACGTACCTTTACCTGAAAAATAGACAACGATAGTCATTTCCGATCGAAAAGCTCGAGTTACGTAGTTCCGCCTGCCAAATTACGTCACTTTTTCCCAAAACGGTGGAAATTTGTGAATTTTATTTTTAAAACGACAAATAGTTATTACATGACATTTGGACATATTAAACATGATGTTTTCTAGATTATCATAGATCAAAAAACTAAAAAGGTCAAAAAATTGAGATGTGCAGTTCTTCCAGATCACGGCCGAATGTCTATTACATTTTTTTTTAAAGACAGTTATTAAAAAAAATAATGTTCTATATTTGTGAAAAACAGTCTTAAACGTCGTTGCATTTTGTTGTTGTTGTTGTTAGTTGTTGGTTTGTTTTAAATTCACGTACCACTTCAAGGTTCTGTCAGTTTAAGTGAAAACAATTTACCTGAACAGTCATTTCAATAATAGATTAACGATTGTTATTAAAGATAAGTGAATCACATCTTTTTTTTTTTCCTTAACGTTATGTTATCATCATCATTGTATTACAATTCTATGTTATGTTTAGCATTTTTGAAAACTTTTTCTCTTCTGTCAAATATGTTGCTGTCATTTATCATATCATTTTGATGTTGTATTTGTTGTATTTGTTCTATAGCAGGGCTCCCTTGTAAAGCAGGCCCTCTACGGCTCTGAATAGGACCACCCTGCTTTTTATAAAAAATAAAACGTGAATAAATGAATAAATAAATAATGTTGCCCAAACATATATCAATAGCAGGCTTACTGTGCAAGGTTCCTCCCATTTCTTTCTTTTTTTTTCTTTTTTTTTACACTCTGCCTTGCAATAAACGATAAAGGGTCTAGTAATATATCATTCACTCTGCGTTAAGACAATTTTGAAGAATTAGTATTCTACTGAAGTCGATGCCCTGCTGAAGAGTCATTGCTCAGTCATTTTACTAGTCTAGTTCGGGACGTATTTATTTATCTCTCTCCACCTCTCTGTCCGGCCCGCGTAAACTGCGAAGGCAACTGATTCACTCTCCCCGCAAAATTAACCTTCATCGTATGTGTAGGGAAAGTGGGTGAGTTGACGTCGCTCCATCAACGCTGATTCGCGTAGGGATTTGGTATGGTGTATGATGTACATATTATGTGAATGCACGGGTCAGGAAAATCACAACGACATACGTCCATATCTAGACTATGGTCTTACCTTGATGGCGTTACTTTGGATGATTGCTTATTCATATTCTTCAAAAAGTTTTACCCTTTGACAAGATGTTGTATCGTAAATTTAGCACATGTATGAATCATTCAGCTTAATTCTGTTATTTCATATCAAAGGATTAATCAGTAAATTTAATAAAAAAAATGACACATTTTCAAAGTTCATACTCTGTTGTTGATGTTTATTTACCTAAGCCTACTGCTGTTCCTTATACTTTGTGGTAATAATATCTCGATATCAAAATTATTGTAATCAAATAAGAAATAAAGACTGAATTTCGTCACGTTCATCACTCTGCCATCACTATCCTCTCGTCCGACGACGCCTCCCCCCCCCCCCCCACACACACACACACAAACTCAACCACACACGCATCAAACAAGCGCCCTTTAGGCTTGTTCACATATTCAACGATGGGCCCGCGGTAAGTAAGCAAACAAAAACCAACATATCGAGGTTGTCTTTTACTTGTTTTTGTTGTTGATCTTCTTCTTCTTCGTCGTCTTCGTCTTCTTCTTCTTCTTCTTCTTCTTCTTTTCTAATTCTTCATCTTCTTATTATTATTATTATCATTACCATCATCGTCATCATTATTTTAGCGCAGTGCAGTTCACATTTTGATGACAAAACATCAAGCGGCCGGATTTTAGACGCGGTTTGCCTTGCCGCTGCATGTCTGAGCAAGTCTTTTTCCTTTCAGTGTATTGTATGGTCTGCTTCTTTAGCGACTGTCAATCACACAAAAGTTAGACACGAAAAAAATAACAAAAAGGATTTTTCCCTCTTTCTCTCTCTCCCTGTCTCTAGAAATCATTGTATTCCCAATCGAGAAAAAAAAAACCCACAAAAAGTTAACTTTATGATAATCTACGAGAGAAAAGAGTAATTTGTAAACGATGAAAAGAAATTATCATATAACATCCTTTGTCTTTTTCAACTGTCAATCATATCGATGCAGAGGGAAAAGGGATCATTGCTCTCTCACTTTCCATTTTTGAGACAAAAGTGCATTGTATCCCTGTTATTTAAGCAAATAGGACAACGCGATTAATCTTTCAAGGGTAAGAATATCTTATAAAATTATGAAAAGAACATATTGTAATCAGTATCTGTCTTTTGCGTCTGTTGATCATAATGCAGACAAAAGAAGGGGAATCTCTCTCTTTCGCTTGAGGCCAGTGCACGTCATCCCCCTCATAAATAAACAGAGGATAGTACTGACGGGCATATCCAGTCTACAGACCATTATTTTCGAAAGGTTAAGACCACCCTTCCAAAATACGATAACTAAAAGACAAAACAAAGTTAAACACATTTATTTTTCAGACATACATTTATTTGCAACCCCATTTATATGGGCTTATACCATTACTGTTACAAGTAGTAAACATGTTATGTAATCATTCAATATTTCAATAAGACAACAGAATGTATTCCAAATTATCAAATAGTACAAGCTAAAGATAATATATGTATGGAGAGGGACGTAATATCGATTATGGTAATTGCAATTACATCTTGTGTATCATGGATATGAATTTAATCATCCTGAATATCCAGCGATTATACCCCTGTCACATCGACAAGAATAACATCGTAACGATAATAAATCGAGCAAACAAGGACATTGCCTTAGATGGCCAATAATCCGTTCTCTTTGAGTCGGTTTGGGATGTGTTGAGTGGTAGGACCTATATCCTTCGACAGTGGCGTAGACAGGTTCTTACACCGGGGGGGGGGGGGGATGATATGCCGTTCACGAGAAATCGAGGATCAATTTCGTATACAGATATACACACAGCACATCCACACCCACACTCACACACACGCACACATCCTCACACATACACCCGAATGCACAGCACCGTCGCAAATCCACTTTGAGGAGGGGGGTATCAACTTTTTTGCCGATTTTTTTTTTCTGTCGAACTCACACTTACTTAAGTATAAACACACGCCCTCCCCCATCTGCACAGATCCCCTTACACACATCTTGATTATTAGCTTGCGAGCGAGCGAAGCGAGCGAGCAAAAAATTACCATTTTTTTCTGATTTTCAATTGCCTTTTCAAATAGAAATTCTATATTATGATGAGCGAGCAAAGTAAACGAGCCAAAAAATAACCACTTTTCTGGTTTTCACTCGCATTTTCAAACAAAAATTCTGAAATATGATGAGCGAGTGAAGCGAGCAAGCCCAAAATAAGTGCTTTTCTTGTTTTAAATCACATTTTCAAATAGAAATTCTAAAATATGATGGTAGTTTATGACAGATGACTAAAAATTTTATTAACTGATTAATTAAAACATCATTTCTTCCTTAAAAAGTGTGGGGGGATATTTGTACACGCCATTCCCCTCTCAAAAATGTGGGGGATATATCCCCATCCCCCCCCCCCAGGATTTACGCCAATGATGCACAGACATAAATAGAAGATATACGCATCGTGACAAACGAATATAGAATATGGACTGACACATATTATTGCATATTTGTATTACGTTATTTATCTTTTTTTTGGTAAATCTTTTTGTTACAATACTTCAGAAAAACTGTGACGGCACCGAATTTACCCAAAAGTAATATAAATAACTACATAAATCAGAATAATTATCGATATAGTTCTGATAGTAATCGTCATTTCAGTCACATTGACGATGATGATGATAACTATTATTATCATAAGCATAATAATAATAATAATACATTACTATTCATCATTTATTATTATTATTATTATTGCTGTTGTTTTTGTTGTTGCTGTTATTGTTGTTATTATTGTTGTTAAATGATAATAATTATTGTTATCATTATTGCTGTTCCTATCATTTCTAATTCAGTTTAATTGTAAGTGTCACAAGCAAGTCATTTTTAAGTCATCTAAGTAGATGTCCTTAAATTTTTGAATTATAGCTTTCGTCTTAAAGGAAGGGGAAGTTTAATTTAGCACTAAAGCCAAATTCTAAAATTTGTTATTTTACATAGAAAAATATTAACAGAAAAATTGATTAATTGTGTAATCCTGAAAGTTTTGTTTAAAAATAGAAAAAAAAATGTAAAAAATAATGATGAATTACTCATTTTGGCCTTGTGATGGCAGTATTGCTAATTGAGTTGTATAATGAAATCCTATGTATTTAGTTACTTTAACTAGGAAGGGCTATAATGTATTCAGCTCTTGCAGGTCCTTTTGTTGTGGGTTCCAGGTTCTAGTAACAGGTGGAATAAACACTTGACATTCCAAGACCCGCCCAAGGTCTATTGATTGTACAGTGCACCTAATTGCTCTGCACAGAGAGTAGGATCACTTTCATTTTGTTACTCTTTGAGAGAGGTCGTGTTCTGAGGAGCAAGGAAGAAATGACCCTCAGTTTTTGTTAATTTTGGAGGAGTTTTCCTACCCACAATGGTGGTGAGTCTATTTGATATTTTTATCAGTAAATTTCAGCTAAAAAAAAAAGAGAAGAAGAAGAAATAATAGATTCTTCAATCTAAAAGGTTATTTTGGTCTGTATTTTTGATCCAGATCTTGTAATAATTCTATTAAACAGATGCCTGTTTTCTGTCAATAACTTAGGCATAATATTACGCTGTGAGTTTTTAATAATTTCCGGCTTTAAATATTTATCACAATTACATTGCAGTGATGAAATGATTGTATTTCAGTATTTTTCAGAAGTGAATTTATGTCACATTTTTAGGATTGATACGTTTTGCTGATGAATTAATACTATGTAGATATTTTGTCGATGCTTATTAAATAATAAGAAAGACATGTATTGATCAAATGATTGATAAAAGTAATATTTGAAATGTTGAAAGTTAGGATTTGCCATTTTGGAAAATGGGAATATATTCAAGTTTCAAGGGTCCTTTGGTCAGGGAGCTGTTACCCATGGTCAGCCATTATATTCTGGGGCTACGTTAGACGCCTTCAGTTATTGTCAGCCCTGAGCCACGATGATTTATCCTGAGTTTTCAACCTTGAGTTTTTCTTGAGTTCCTCTCGACGTCATGCGTCAGGTCGAAAGCACCTAATCTTCGGTAACGCCATTCTTCGACAGTCCTCGTAGATCTTCGGCATTCGTCGATATTCGTCATTCTACTCATCGGTCTTCAAGGTCATCGGATATCCGTTGTTTCAGTCAACTTGTCGCCATTTTCATCGACATCATTTGGACTGCATCCATGATTAATCAGGGAAGTCCTATTATTTAATAAACCCTTTAATCTTGTCCGGACAAATTATTATTTTTCCCATCCCATATTGATTATTTTTCCCCATTCCAAAACTGAAATTCTCAACTGATAAAATCAAAGTTAATTTTTTTTTGTTTGTCATTTGAAAGTCAATGTCTTCTATATGTGAAATCATGTTGCATATATTGTTGAAATTTTCATTAAAAGATAATCTGATTTGAAACGAAATGATATAGTTGTAATAAACAACTTTAAACCGGAATGACTGTTGTGCAGTGCAATTACCTATGTGTACTTTGACTACATCATAGCTCTCTTCACTTTAAAAAAAGGATGCTTGGGGTATGTGAGGTTGTTTATGTGATTTGGGGTGATTGGTGACCCAATTTTTAGGTAAACAAAAACCCAGGTTTGATCCTGACAGTAAGCAAACATCCTTCCCTAAAACCTGGGGGGGAGATGATAGTACATGTCATCCCCCACCTTGTGAGGTGGGGGGATGCATACCCCTCATCCCCCCCCCCCCCCCCCCCCCCCCCCCCCCCGCTGTCTACGCCCCTGTCCTTCGAGAAGGGGAATTGACGGTAAAAAGCAGGTTGCCTGCCAACGGCCTTTATTCATAGCTTGCAATTAATTAAGCATCCATTGTGATGACGAAGTCAATTTCCTGTGTCGTTTGTGATATAACCTTAATCAAACTGATGCTTCATTACGCACTGCGAAAAACAGAATTCCTAATTGGAAAATAATCAGGTATGCAAAGGCATTCCGTAACTTTCTCCTTCATTTTCAATTATCCCTTACAGTTCGCATGTGTTGTATGACAAGCTTTTTCTCCTTTCTAAGCAAAACTTAATCTCTCAGAGAATTACGATCAAGTCTATCATCTCTAGGCCTTGTCATAATTAGAAATCAGAAATGGTGAGTATGAATAATATCATTTTTGTAGACATTTGTTTTATGCATTAAATATAGCAGTTTTTAAATGAATATTTTTTTTCCATAAATTATATGTGAATTTCCTTTCAATGTCCTTTTCGAAAATGTTTGTTAACAATCTCACCCTTGATATGAAAATGAGTCCGGTAACTCCTTTCTGAAGTTCCTGAAAAAAAAAAACCGAATCAAATTTTTATGTCGTCACTTTTCTTCATGAAAAAAAATGACTAGAACCTTACCAATTTTTGAAGGAAGAAAATGAATTGCAGCGAAAAGCAAACAACAAACACAGAAATACTTCAATAACAAAATCAACTCTTTTTAATTAAACTCCCATGCACTGCATTTGAAAATTTGCATATGGTACAATCACACCTGGGAGATGAAAGTCTTGTCCACGCTCATCAAGAATCGGTCTTCTCCTTAATCATGTTAATAAACACAAGTTTATTGTGGAATAGGAAGTAAACATGCATTTCTCTTATTTATGAGCCTTTTTTGTTGTTGTTTATTGGTTCCGAGAGCTAACCATGATTTTTCGACTTTTCTCCTTTTCCTTTTCCTTTTTTCTTATTTCGATAGGCATCACTATTTGCTTTCTGGTTGATGAGTGTCGCCATCACTCTTGAGAGTGAGTACACATTTTTTTAGTATGATTACAATACTGAATATAATAAGCAATTTGAAATGCATTAATACTTTGGTTTTGAAAGCGATAACTCAAATACTACATACGGATTTTTCAATACGCAATGTAATTCCTTGTTAATGGACACAAAATATTTTGCATGAACCATACAGAGAAGGTGAAAACTTTATGTAATGGTCCAATAGTTTTGTCATTAAAAATCTGATCAAACAGATCTCTTGCACGCTTTAATTGTATTTTGGATACTTAACCGTTTTTAAGTAGTATATCGTTTTGCATTCATCTACATTTTTGCAATGCAATTAACCGTGTCACGCTTTGATATTACAGCACCAATGATACTCTCTGCTTGTGGAACCGTGCAGCTACTTGATGGGTCGCTTATAAAGTTGGTACCAACAAGCCTGATGGGTACAACACCTTCAAATAACTTGAAAAGACTTTCCCTTCTGCTTTCAAGCAACCCTTTAATCTGTTCTTTGCCAGGTATTTTAAATTCTGTATTCACTTTAACTTCAAACTTTTATGTTTACCAATGACCTAAATATATTCTGCCCTGTTAGTTAGGGGTTCCTTGCCAATATATTACATGTGTATATTCAAAATATAAGCTTTAGATATTTATTCTGTTGAAAAGATATTGCGAGTTCATTTATACCCTCAATGAACATTAATGTGGCTAGCGAGTGTACTAGTCGAGTACGCTTACGCACGACTATCAGGACTATTTATTAGGGTGTTTACGTGTGTAATGGTCTCATTTCATTTTCACTTTCTTCAGATTTTAAGCCTACTGATCACTTCAATTTTAAGTGTATGTTGTGGGTACAATAAAAGAAAAATGTACTATCTAAAAAAGCTATTTTCGGTTTTGCTAACAGTTATGTTTGTTTTTGTTTGTTTGTTTTTTAATCTAAATATAGTTAGGTATTTTCCTTTTAATTATCATGACTATAAAAAATCTCTCTAGTCTGATTTTCACCCCATGGGTAAATCATTTGAAACACTTTGGTATTCACTTCTGAGATTGCGTTATACATAAGATTTCGGTATAATTTTGCTACTATTTTGCTTTTTGAAATCATTAATGAATTCATTTTTTTTTTTTGCTGTTGTTATTCATTCATAATTTCATTTTGTCACTCATTCTTTTAGACGTAGCCCAGATGAACGATGATTTAGAATCGACGCAAGTGAAATGTAACTGTCCATTGGGTCGTTTGGGGGAGCAGTGTCAATACGGTATGAACAATTCAAAATGCTTTAGTGCGCATAAATGTTAATAATTCAAATAAAATCATGAGAGGGTCAACCAGTTGTCAGTGTAAAATAAAATTTAACAAATGATGTGTCGGATACATTTGTTCAAAATGTTTTCCACTTGAAATCATTTCACTTGATTTCTCGTAGTGAGATTTGGAAGGGAGTAGAACAGTAGCTTTGCTCTTTTTAGAGACGATGTACTAGTTGGTCAAACACAGGTCGAGATTTTTTCAGGCTGTTTGTAAATTTTTGTACACCCCGCCTCAGAATGTCGAGTGACACTGGCGTGATATGCCGAAAAAGTACTTGTATGTTTATAGAATTGTGTCTGATTGTTTCCTGTTTTTATCTCATGTAGATAAAAATGAATGTGAAAGCAGCCCTTGTCTTAATGGAGGTACATGCGTGAACCTGGAGAACAGATACAATTGTGTCTGCCCTGCTGGAATAATAGGACTCAAATGTGAGATTGGTATGTTCAGAATAATATTAGAATTTCAGTACATTATTTTCATCTCAGAAATCTCAAAGTTGCTCTGCGTCGCCTGATCAAAAAAAAAAGAGAGAGAGAAAAGGACACACTGTACACCACTTACAAAAATCTTTGTGCATCAGTGTTGAAATGCATAATAGTCGACCGTCTGTAAATATTTTTCACCTTTTCCTTCAGCACACGTTTCATTAAATGTTGAAGATGTGTCCATCATATGCATGTTATGTACAGTGCTTATGAATAAAAAGTATACCCAATTTGAAATCCTTTGATCCTTTGATTAGAAGATAGTAGCATATATGCCCTTGAAATTTATCATATGTAAGAAAGCAGCTGTTCAATTCTCCATAGCACCATTCAATTTGATTAAGGTGCATCTAGAACAGTACATGGACTGAATCTGCTAAACTCCGTGGTAATTCTTGGAATTGCAAATAGATAAGCATGTGCAATCAGTTACCAAATTAACAGAAATCAAAACTTCACCATAAAAAATCTGGAATAAAGTTTGTCTAATTTGAATAACTCCGTAAAAGGGCTTACCTCAAAAAGTGGGATGCGCTAATAAAGCAAAGATTGCGTTATCATCGCCATAAGGGCAATAAGGGTTTGACTGTTATATGCATTTTCTGAAGTTTATATTGAAATATACGTTATTCTAGTCAAATGCAGATTATTATATGAATACTGCTCCAATCCTTTACAGACTATTTCAAATGCAGGATGGTTCTTTATTCACATTCGCTGCATTGGCGCAAGCTAGGTACAGGGGGATTTTGAAAATACTTTTGGAAAAGCCTGCTGCTCAGTAATCCATGGTCAGAGTTATGGAAAATGTATCAATAGACGGAATATCAGATACTCTTTCGGATATGCACTGTATATTGTAATTTTACTTTCATTTTTTTTTTAAATTCAGATATCAACGAATGTGAGAGCTCTCCTTGCTTTAATGGAGCAACCTGTCTGGACCATGTTAACGGATATGAGTGTTGGTGTTTTCCTGGATATATAGGATTCAACTGTACTACGGGTATTTGTTTGAAAAAACCCCCACAGATTTAAACACTACGATAGAGGATGTTTTGTCTTCCAACAGCAATTATCATTCCCTTGCAATCATTATCATTATTATTATTATTATTATTATTACTTCCACTATAATACTGGCAGCAGTGGTAGGTCGCGTAGTAGTAATAGTACTAGGAGGTGTTATTGTTGTAATTGTGTGATTACTTGCATTGTGCCTATTACAAAGGGGCACATTTCATAATGATATTGAAAAGAAAATAGTAATGATAATTGTCAACAATAATGATAACAACAATGATAATGATAATAATAATAATCATGATAATAATCATAATAATGATACTAATAATAACATTAATGATAATGATAATAATAATAATAATAACTTTAATCATAATAGTAATACAAATATTACTAAAATAATAGTAATCAATTTTGCATAGCGTATGTCGTATCATGAGCTTCCAATGGACCTTGAATATTTTACACAGGAATAAATCCTACCAGGTACCCTCTTTCCACACGAGTCGAGTGTCTCAAATGTAGAATAATGTCTTGGTAAAGGTCGTTAGTGCATAGGCAGGGATTTGAAAGCCGTACCATGTTGTTCACGGCACGGGGACTAGAGTGCTACACCACTTACACCTGCCTTAAACAGCCTAAAAACAACAGCACTGACAGACCGTTATAGCTCAGTATTAGTATCCGAAAATAAGTTTACTACAAGTACAGCCTCCTTGACCATTTCGAAAAAAGGGTTGGGGGTGGTTATGGTACCATCCGTCTTCCGACCTTCGGGTCACTTTTCGCCCTGGAAATTATTTTAAAAATGACTTCAGTGGATAATTAGGGCTGTCATAATGTGACGCAAAGTTTGGCCACAATTTTTCATGTAATGAAACTCGTTGAACTGAAGGTAGGCCTGCATTAAAATTGAAAATTCCAGAGTGTAATAACATTCTCTTTCACCAAACCCATTCCAGAATCGTCCATCGCATTTCTTGTAAAAAGCAACTTCATACTTGCCGGCAGCTTTGCACCAAATGCCTCTCTGTTGGACGCTCAGTACACTAGACTTCCTGTAGACGTTACCTCACCAAGAGGAATTGCATACGATCCGCAAGACAAATTGATGTACTGGTCAGATAAGGCGGCCAATATCTCCAGGGCCACCTTAAACGGAACTGCTCGAGAGGTCATCGTTTCAGATCCAGGTACACGTACATAGCCATTACCAGGTCCCCGTTTCATAAAACTTGCTATCACAACGTGTGTCACATTTCTATGTCAAATTTGCTCTCAATCATATGCAATGATTTCAATAAGTTACAGCAGTTATGGCAACTTGTTATTGAGAACAAGTTTTACGAAACGGTGACCTGATTTGATACCTCAAACCATGGACCTATGCTCAGTTAACGCAAAACTGAATCTACGCTAACTCAGAATCACCCACGTCTTCGTCAATTGCTCGGTATGTTTTCGTTCCGATATGTCATTGGTGAAATGAAGTTATTAAGTTGATTACATGGAACAATATCGAACGATGAAAAATCCTAGCTTTATTGTATTGGGCATCGGAATGGTTAAAAGTGGTAATCGACAACTGGCGGATTACAATGTTGCCTAGCGTCCATGAAAGCAGACATAAAGAGAAAAACCTATTTTCTAAAAGGCAAATGGGTAAGATGAGAGCATGAATATTACAGTACATGCGGTAAAAGACAAAGGAAAGGATAATGAGAAGAACCAGAAAAGCCGTTCTCTCGTTAAAGCTTTAACCTCTTCATAAAGGAACTATACTTTGTCAATCATCAACACAAAATGCGTGAAATTACATACTTTGGTTATTAATGATGTGAAGTGATTGCCCTGTTTTATTTTCCATCTTTAAAAAGCTTGCTTTTCAGTAAATTGCATTTAATCAAAATTAAAGGATTAAAGCTTGTTCAAATAAAAGGGGAGAACTGCTGGAGGGTAGTGTTTTTGTATACAAAGTGAATGGCAATGGCCCGGGGCAATAATCGACGTAACAAATTAAAGGAGTGCGCTTAAAATTTTTCGCACTCATTCGCTTGCATGTGATCAAATTCGCTTTTAAAAAATCCCTCGGAAAAATCAGCGGCTTCCCCCTCATATTTGAACCACGTGAACGGGCCTTTGAAGCGTAACATCATTACAAGACACACAATCGGCCACAAACCCTGGCAAAAGGAATTGTCACTTTCGTGTTGTTATTAGGAATTATTCCCTTAAGTGAAGCAAACGCACTGATTATTCTGAAAGACTTATGAGTCACTCGGACACAAACGCTGAAATCCTAGTAAGGACAACTAGTCGTACTTCGTTTATTGCGAGGAACTATTTACCAAAACAACTGAAAATTTTTGTACGGTTAGCTTGCCATTAATATCTACCTTTTGCATGCTATGTGTTATTTGTGGCCCAGTTATATATCCAAGTGATGTAAATAGTCACCAAGGGCTTACTTCGAACCATCGGGTGATCGCGTCGGGCCGTGTAATCGCGTAACCCGACCTTTCGTGAAAACAGCCCCCTGTATTTACGAAAGGTCGGGTAAATCGTGTGGTAAAAATGTGATTTTTAGCAATTGTGGTCATTGACATAAGACTAATCTTTTACGCGAATATTCGTGAGAAAACTACCTTCAAATGACGAAGTATCGGGTAAAAAAATAAATTTTGATAATAATCCATTTATGATATGCAAGTACTTCAGTTTCATTATAATTAGGTTCCAATCTGTCGCATTTTAACGTATTAACAGACTTCCATGGAAATGCCAAATATATATCTTTTCTTTACAATCACTGATCATGGGGGGGGGGGGAGGGTGGCTAATCACGTTTGATGATAAAATTTTGGTGAATTCGTAGGATACCGGGAAGACCTATACCAAATAATTTTTTAATTTATATCCATAAAGGAATATGGCTTGTAGATGTACGACCTTGATCTTCAAAAGATAATGCACTTTGAAAATCTGTTAAATTTATACTGCTTTCACACCAAGGTACGGTCGCTGCGACCGGTCGCTGCGACCGATGAAATCATAATGTGAAAGCATTTCATCGGTCGCTGCGACCGATCGTTTTGGTCATAAACGATCGGTCGCTGAGTACGGTCGCTGAGGTACTTCAGCGACCGATCGCGACCGATGCAAGCTAGATGTGAAGGCACATCGTACTCAGCGACCGATCGAAATGCAATGACCCCAATACATGCCTACGCACTATCTCTACTTCCGCTTCCAGCTAGGTCAGCTATACAGCGACCGATCGCTCTGGGCCTGACCAAATTTTGACGCTGGGTACGGTCGCAGCGACCGGTCGCAGCGACCGTACCTTGATGTGAAAGCAGTATTAATCAACACAAAACACATATACATTGCTTCACAAACTCTCCACTACTCCATCCTTTCCCATTCTCTGCCCTCCCCCCACTCTCTCTCTCTCTCTCTCTCTCTATCTCTCTCGGACACCCTCGAATTTTCATCAAATAATCTCGCCTGAATTGATTTTTCATCTCTTTCTTCCTGTATATATCTCTGTCTCTCTTTCCAACCCTTTCCATCTCTCTTGAACACACCCTCTTGGTTGCTTCATTTTTCACCTATCCCCATATTCATTTCATAAGAGGGGGCTTCAGTATTTTCTTAGTTCTGCATGTATACATGTATTACAATTATCACATTCTTTTAAAAATTTCCTGGGGATTACACAATCAATATCAAAGTACACTTGTAGTAAAAAAAAAAAAAAGGATTTGCTATGTAATGATTATTTTTCTGCATGGTGATTACAGTCATGTACATGTTGAAATAGGTTCATTCCGATAAAAAGGAAACTACATCAGCCTTCATTCATCACTTAAAAGTAAAATATATTTCATATTACTCATAACAATTTTTTAAAATCATATACTCTGTTCACAACTTACAACAAAATAAAGAACAGACTATAGAGTTTTACATCACTACCATTTAAATGTTAGTAATTCAAATTGCCAACATGTATCAAGGCCCAATAGAATCCTTTTCCACTTTAAATAATACTTGTAAATAAATCATTAACAGAGCTCATAGTCAGATGTTGTGCACAACTCAGGAAGAATGAGCTATTCCACATCCCTTTAGAAGAAATTGATAAAATCAATTAAAACGCAACTGAAAAACAGTAATTTTGAAACTTACATACTCATCATTCAATTCAAATTTCTAGTACACTGTACTGAATTTATGAATTTTCAAATCCTCAAATGAAACAATAATCCGCTGTAAGAGTTTCAAATAATTCGCACACACCTATGGGGAAGGGTTTAGTTTCAAAAATAATGCAATTATTTGTTTGTAACTTTGTTTAATGACATTGCACAACATTTTGTATGTCGATAATAATCCAAAATTGTTGATTGCATATCAATAAATTTGAATTGAATTGAATTGTGTGTTGGGCTACTGCTCCCGTCCCCTCCCCCCCCCCCCCCACCCCTGCTGCATACAGGGCCATGACTCCTCACTCATTGAGAGACAGATCTCCAAAGCAGGGGTCCAATGCAATGAAGAGTAGAAGCTGAATTCTTTCTGTTAAAGAAAAAAGATGAGATTGAAAGTTGACTTGAATTAGGATAAATGCAAAGTACATGTACAAATTATAGACAGTAGGAGCACTAAATATTTTAGGCCATGGGCTAGTGGGGGTCATAGTGCACCCCCGGTGTGACTTACGGAAATGGTTATTTTCATGTAGCCCTGAGTCTAGCAATTCAGAAAATTGATGTTGCCAGCAAAAAAACTAGGATGGGAGATACCCCCCAAGGACTTTTTTTACCACGCCCACTTTTACAGCTGATTGTAGAAAATTAGGGGTATTGGTAGTTTGTAACTGCTCTAACTTTGCAATTCTGCAATGTGTATGTTGTATGACCCCTTAAAATGTCGGCCTAATTGAGTTATACAAGTATGTGCTGCGTTTTATGCAACTTTTTATAGTGAAAAAGGACACCAGAGGTCAAAAGGTCATAAATTTTGACCTATATAGAGCAAATGCATGGATTTTTTTATCACAAAGACCATATAACATATTTTTTTCATTGAAATTTGATAAAAATTGAAAGTTACATATGTCCAATCATGTTCTTATTTAATATCAGAAAGTTAATGTTGCCAGTGAAGAAACTGGGATGGAAGATACCCACATGACCACGCCTACTTTTACAGCTGGTTGTAGAATATTAGGGGTATTTATAGTTTGTAACTGCTCTAACTTTGCAATTCTTCAGAAATATATATCATATGACCCCTTAAAATATTGGCTTAATTGAGTTCTACAAATTTGTGGTACATTTCATGCAAATATCTTTATGGTCAGTGAAAAGGTCACGTGAGGTCAAAAGGTCAAAAAATTTGACCTTTACATCTAACATAGAGCAAATGCATGGATTTTTTTTTTCTGTCACAAAGACTCTATAACAGACTTTTTTCATTGAAATGTGATTGAAATTGAAAGTTACATATGTCCAATCATGTTTTTATTCAATATCAGACAGTTAATGTTGCCAGTGAAGAAACTGGGATGGAAGATACCCCCATGACCACGCCAAATTTTACAGCTGGTTGTAGAAAATAAGGGGTATTGACAGTTTGTAACTGCTCTAAGTTTGCAATTCTTCAGATATATATATATATATTATATGATGCATTAAAACATTGACATAATTGAGTTCTACAAGTTTGTGGTACATTTTATGCAAATATCTTTGTGGTGAAAAGGTCAACAGAGGTCAAAAAGTCATAAATATTGACCTTTACATCTCTAATATAGAGCAAATGCATGGATTTTTTATCACAAAGTCCGTATAACATTTTTTTTTCATTGAAATTTGATTAAAATTGAAAGTTACATATGTCCAATCATGTTCTTATTTAATACAAGACAGTTAATGTTACCAGTGAAGAAACTGGGATGGAAGATACCCCCAAGACCACGCCCACTTTTACAACTGGTTGTAGAAAATTAGGGGTATTGATATTTTGTAACTGCTCTAAATTTGCAATTCTTCAGAAATATATATCATATGACCCCTTAAAATGTTGGCATAATAATTGAGCTCTACAAGTTTGTGCTACATTTCATGCAAATATCTTTATGGTGAAAAGGTCACCAGAGGTCAAAATGTCAAAATATTTGACCTTTACATCTAACATAGAGCAAATGCATGGATTTTTTTTCTGTCACAAAGACTCTATAACAGACTTTTTTCATTGAAATGTGATTGAAATTGAAAGTTACATATGTCCAATCATGTTCTTATTTAATATCAGAAAGTTAATGTTGCCAGTGAAGAAACTGGGATGGAAGATACCCCCAAGACCACGCCCACTTTTACAGCTGGTTGTAGAAAATTAGGGGTATTGATATTTTGTAAATGCTCTAAATTTGCAATTCTTCAGAAATATACATCATATGACTCCTTAAAATGTTGGCTTAATTGAGTTCTACAAATTTGTGATACATTTCATGCAAATATCTTTATGGTGAAAAGGTCACGTGAGGTCAAACGGTCACAAATTTTGACGTTTACCTCTAATATAGAGCAAATAGAGCAAATTTTATAGCAAGTGTTACTATGAAGTCTTTCAAGGCCTGTGATCACAACTAATACTTGGACAATGTAGTATTTTATACATGAACCACGTGATTTCAGTGCCTAAACAAATGCCAGCTTGTATATTACCTTTCCTTTATTAATGAAATCCCTTCAGTCTACATACCAAATGCAGAATTCCACCTTTTTTCAGGCATTTGCCTGCTGATATTAAACAAAAACATAATTTCAGCTATAAAACTGTTCATTTCCATTCATTTCCAATTTAAAAATTGTGTTATAGGATCATGGTGGTAAAAAAAACTGTATTTGCTATATATCATAGGTAAATTTAGGTCAAATTTTGCCACCTTTTGACCTCTGGTGACCTTTTCACTATAAAAATTTGCATAAAATGTATCACAAACTTGTAGAGCTCAATTATGCCAACATTTTAAGGGGTCATATGATGTATATTTCTGAAGAATTTCAAAGTTAGAGCAGTTACAAATTATCAATACCCCTAATTTTCTACAACCTGCTGTGAAAGTGGGAGTGGTTGCGGGGGTATCTTCCATGCAATTTTTTTCACTGGCAACATTAACTTTCTGGTATTAAATAAAAACATGATTGGACATATGTAACTTTCAATTGTACTTAATTTTCAATGAAAACAGTCTGTTATAGAGTCTTTGTGATAGAAAAAAAATTCTGCATTTGCTCTATGTTAGACGTAAAGGTCAAAATTTGTGACCTTTTGACCTCTGCTGACCTTTTTACCATAAATATATTTTACATAAAATGTAGCACAAACTTGTCGAGCTCAATTATGCCAATATTTAAGGGGCCATACAGCATCTAGATGTGAAGAATTGCAAAGTTAGAGCAGTTACAAACTATCAATACCCCTAAATTTCTACAACCAGTTGTAAAAGTGGGCGTGGTCATGTGGGTATCTTCCATCGCAGTTTTTTCACTGGCAACATTAACTTTCTCGTATTAAATAATTGGACATATGTAACTTTCAATTTTAATCAAATTTCAATGAAAAAAAATCTGTTATAGGGTCTTTGTGATAAAAAAAAAATCCATGCATTTGCTCTTTATTAGATGTAAAGGTCAAATTTTGTGACCTTTGACCTCTGTTGACCTTTTTACCATAAAGATATTTGCATTAAATGTAGCACAACCTTGTTGAGCTCAATTATGCCAATATTTGAAGGGGTCATATGATATATATTTCTGAAGAATTGCAAAGTTAGAGCAGTTACAAACTATCAATACCCCTAAATTTCTACAACCAGTTGTAAAAGTGGGCGTGGTCATGTGGGTATCTTCCATCCCAGTTTTTTCACTAGCAACATTAACTTTCTGGTATTAAATAAAAACATGATTGGACATATGTAACTTTCAATTTTAATCAAATTTCAATGAAAAAAATCTGTTATAGGGTCTTTGTGATAAAAAAAATCCCTGCATTTGCTCTATATAAGAGGTCAATATATATCTATATATCTATATATGAAGGTCAAAAATTTTGACCTTTTGACCTTAGGTGACCTCTTCACCATAAAAATTTGCATAAAACGCAGCACAAACTTGTAGAACTCAAATAGGCCGACATTTTAAGGGGTCATACAACATATAGATGTGAAGCATTGCAAATTTAGAGCAGTTACAAACTATCAATACCCCTAATTTTTCTACAATCAGCTGTAAAAGTGGGCGTGGTCAAAAAGTCCATGGGGGGCATCTTCCATCCCGGGTTTTTTGCTGGCAACATCAATTTTCTGAATTGCTAGACTCAGGGCTACATGAAAATAACCATTTCCGTAAGTCACACCGGGGGTGCACTATGACCCCCACTAGCCCATGGCCTATTTACCTTTGCAGACCAAGATTTATAAATCATTTTAGTTTATTTCACAGAACTCAAAATACAATTGAAATTTATACAACAGAAATTTCTTGCAGAAACATTCTTCAGTCTCAAGTCAACAAGCAATCATCACCTACATCTCCAACATGATGTGGATGCAGACATAAATGCAGCATTAAGTTTCAACCTAGGCATGTTCAATCTGATGAACAAAGTCAAAACAAATAAAAGATGATTAAATCATGGTGTAACAACAAAGGGCAGGGGAGGGAGGGACAGTGTGCCCCCTGAAGGATTTCAGTGGGAAAATCCACCAAACCACCACGGAAAAAATGAAAGGGAAAGGAAGAAAAGGGAAGGGAGAAAGGAAAGAAACAAGAAAAGGCAGAAAGAAAGAAGAGATATGGAAAAAAAAAAGGAAAGGGGGGGGGGACAGAGCCAAAAATTTCCTGGTAAGTAAATTTAGAATCAGTGGCATAGCTAGATTTCACTTAAGGGGGCGGTAGTCTCTCATAGCTATGCCACTGATTCTTGACCGAGTTACTAGAAATTTTGGGCTACCCCCCCCCCCCCGATAACAGGATTATGCTTCCTTATGCTGTCTTTGAAATCTGAGCTTAAACTGTACACACAGTCATAGACCCCTGCCTCGCCCTCCCCCCTTGCTTTACACAGTTATACATCATGCAACAATTCAGGATAACCTATTGGTCAACTCGCCAACACACTATGCATGTAGGTGGGATAAAATAAACGTTGAATCTCATTGTCAACCGTTTTTGCATTGCATTTACAATCATAGGCAATCCGCCCGAAAGTCTGGGCAAGATGTTGCGTCGTGACAGGGCGCAGCGGTAACAATGAGCTGCCGACGATGAAAAGAGTTTACAAAGTTCGTGAGTTTATAGCACATAATTTCATGACATACAGCTTAGGGCAGTTCTTTGAAAATATAAATAAATTAACGCAGATCTGGCACAATGTAGAACTCATTAGGAATAGATTCTATTTTTTGACAAATTAGCGAAAATTAAACTGTACTCACCTCTGGACTTTCCGTGGCAAAGACTGACTTTGTGCGAATAAAATGCTAGTTTTTATTCAAGCCGTTTTTCGTCAAATTATTTGTTGTAGAAATGTGCGTTAAGGACGCGACCCTTCGTATATTTGCTAGCTAATTTCTACGAAGTGTCGGGTTAATTATCCGGACTTTTCGTAGATTTAACTGGTATATTTCTCAAACGGTGAACCCGACCTTTCGTAAACAAATGGGGCTTTTTTCACGAAAGGTCGCGTTACGCGATTACACGGCCCGACGCGAAGACCCGATGGTTCGAAGTAAGCCGTCACCAAGAATATTTTTCAAATGATGACAATTTGAAATGATTTGAAGTCA